>CM053786.1:173869744-174407244 GCA_028749045.1 Cupressus sempervirens | reverse complement strand
GTGAATCTTCAGACAACGTGTGTTGAGGGATCTTCTATAGTGTATATGAGAAATGTGAAACATAATCTTCCAGTGTTTATTCCTCCTTTTGTGATATCCTAAAGATATCATCCCCTGTTGAACTAGATTCTTTGCAATATTCTTTATTTTTATCCAAAAACAAAGCTTGCATCTCATCCCAACTTCTTGTTGCATTGGCTACTAAGCCCATGAACTAGTGTAGAGCTAATTCTTTCAACGTTTCTAGAAACAAGTTAAGCTTATTGGAATTAGTATTTTAGTCAAAACTACAACAAAGGATATCAAATTCAAAAATATATTGATATATGTATAGATAAAAGCTATGTATACATTATACCATATGTATGGGGTAGATATGTAAGATATGTATATACAACAACTTTACAAAGATCAATTTTGAAAAATAAAAAATCAATATGTCAATGTACATAAGTTTTGGATGATAAGTGTTTTTGTCACTAATGCCAAAGGGGGAGATTTTTGGCATTACATTGTATTTTTCATTAGTGACAACACTTATTCAATTCTAAATGCTTACTAAGCTCATCACTCAGTCCATAGTTTATACCGAGCATTCAGTGGTTACCTTGTATATTCAATAGTTAAGTTCAGACTGAGTATTCTTGAAGCTACTAAGTGAATCTATAGTTCAACAATGTTTACTAAGCTTATAGTGTTTACCAAATAGATAATGGTCACTAAGCTTTATAGTGTCTACCAAGTTATTAGTTTGCATGATATGAAGCCAATTTCTACTAAATGATGGATGTGTAGTGTTTACCAAGTGACAATAAGGTAAATGAAGGTTTCAATATTTAGTGAGTGGCACTATATCTACTGAGTCTCCAATGATTACTAAGTTCCAAGATACATTGTGTGATTATTATGGACCGAGCTTCTACTTCTACCAAGTGCATGACAATGCTGAGTAATGTAGTGGATGCCTAGTATTAGAAGGTCACCATGTTAGCTTGAAGAACTCGAGTTTTCTACTGATTGGCTGACTCAATAATTTTTTTTTACTTGTTTTTTAGCTAACCTTGCAATTGTAATTATTGTAATGGTATATATGTAATGTATTTCATTTGTAATGTATCATTATGGAAAAAAAAAATGGACATGTAATGTTTTGAGAAGAGTGAATGTGAATCAATAGTAGAGCAGAGTATTCAACAAGATCTACAAGGAGCAAAAAAGACATATCAGTCAAAAGAGGTGATTTGTACTTCAAGATCTATTCAACAATCAAGTTTTAAGTTAGATCTATTATTTCATCCTAATAGGTGAATTAGTTTTCCAAATCCTTTAATAGGGTAGACTTAACAGTCTTTGTATAAATCTTCTAACAATGTGCATACTTCATTGTATGTTTGTAAAACCTCTAGCAAGGTGGACCTAGTAGTTGAAATTGTTCTTAACAGGGAAAATCATCAAAAGTGATCAATGTAAGCCCTAATAGGCAAACTTTATATTGCAGTAGTGAATTTTTGTGGGTATCATCCCCACCCCAGTCTTACTTTCTATTTGGAAGGTTTTTGGGTCACCAAAATATAGTGTTCATGTGTTATGAATGTTTATCTTTTCTCATGCATGTAGTAGATTAGAAGAATGAATGGTGAATGATTTATATGGTTAAGTGTTGGATTGATTTAAAAATTTTGAGGTTACTGATTCACCTCTCCCCTCTTAATAACCTAGGTAGTCTTGATTATTTCCAACAATTGATATCAGAGATTTTTGGTTCTCAAGATAAAGTTTGATAGCTTGAGGGAAGATCAAGGACAATAGAGATATTCAGACTTGACAAAGCTATTGAGAATGGGAAGCTAGATCTGGAAATGGCCATAGCTCAACTCAAGGAAGCAAAAGAGCATCTTTCCCAATCCTTGAAAAGAAGGAAGGAACTTGCAAGACATTTAAATGAATGATCATCAGTATGTTGAAGAAAAAATTGAAGACTTTTTCCCACCAAATAGTTCAAATTAAGCTAATGAGGCAACCAAAGAACTCCTAGCAAAGAATGGCTCTTTGTAAGAAGAGGTAAAAAAATTGAAAAGAGAACAAGAAGTTAAGTCAATAAGAATGTGTGAAATCTTGGAACAAAGGAATAAGGCAAGTGAAGACTTGGAGGCAAGAAACAATGAAAATCAAAACCAATTCCTTTAGCAAGAAAGTCTTATCAATCAGCTCTCTAATGCAAATGAGGAAATCATAAATCTGAGATCTAAAAATGAAAGCTTAAGGAATTATCTAATCATTGAATAGATAATGAAAGATTGAAATCTGATCTAATCTCTAAAAAGAAACTCAATGAAAGGATGATGAAATCCCAAGAAGAGATGGATCAATTGACTCAACAAAGTGAGAATAATCTTCATAGGCAAAAAGGTAAAGCAGGACTTGGTTACAAAGAAGAAGGTGAATCTTCCAAACAAGGTGCCCAAAGGAATCAAATACCTACTTGTAATCACTATGGTAAGTTAGGTAATACATCAAAAAATGTTGGAGTAATGGAAAAGGAATATTCAATGGAAAATGCTACAATTGTAGTAAACATGGTCATAAAGCTAATGAATGCAAGAAGAAACAAAAACTTGAAGGTAAATATCAAAAATGCAAGAAACAAGGTCACAAGGCATCTAAATCCAAATCCAAAACATTCAATCCAATTGAACAAATTGTCAAAGAAATATTTGGTTGGGATTACAATACTTGGTGCAAATGTCACTATTGTGGAGAATATCAACACATTGGCATAGATTGCACAAGGAATCACTTGAGAAAAAGAGATTCAACAGTAAGATTTTATACATGCATTGTTCATATAGCTAAAAATTACATGAACATAGGAAGAGTTGAAGATGAGGAGAAAGCTAAAGCTGCTAACATCAGGAAGCAGATGTGATAGCAATAGATTCCTAAATCTATTGAGCACAACAATTCAAATGATGAAAATGTCACTCAAGAAGTGGGTGACTCCACCATTTCCAATTAGATTCTTCAAAGCAAGGACTGGAGTTGTATCTTCAAGCTAAATCTTGAGTAGTTCCAAGAAGAAGAAAGTAGAAGATCCAAATCAGTATTTTAGATACAAAAGGATCACATGAGTTTAGTTCATACTAAGCAAGGTTAGCCACAAACTTAACTGAGCTAGGTCAAGAGATGTAAAGTTTTGTTTGATCACTAAGTCACAAGTTTCTACTAATCTAGTAAGTGGATGATAGTTTATCATGTACTAAGTCAGTATGGTACCTAGCATTAATGGCAAATTTTCATTAAAAAGGGCAAAATTTGACTCCATTTTTCACTGCATCTTCAGTATTCATAGAGCTAAGAGATTTTCAAGTGCACTCAAGTGATTCCAAGTGATTTTGAGTGAATTTCCAATGAAGAATTTGTTCAAAAATTTATTTCACTTACCAAGCAGTGATGGCATCCAAAAGCATTAGCAGTAGCAAGGAAAAGAGAGGTTCAAAAATATTGGTCAAGGGTGTGGAATGGAAAGCACTAAATGTTAAACTAGTTCCAATAGTGGAAGAGGCACTCGACCCTAATGGTGGACAATCCCAAATACCACCAAAGGTAATGTTAATTAACAATATCTACACTCATTTTAAGTGTTGTATTTAGGAGATAGGAACCCTAGAAATGGATAGTGCTTTAGAGGAAATGTGTGTTGATGGCTCATTGAAACTCAAGCACAAGCACTTAGAAACAAAAGGGTTGACACATATCTCACACTTGCCAAGGAGTTTCTAGATAAAATGGATTAGGTATATTCTCAATTGCATAGAAAATGGTCAATTATGGTTAGAGTAGCCCATGTTGATTACCAAAAAGATAATTCAGAAGATTACTAGCCTTGCCATGTTAAGTAAAGCAAAATCTACCAAAACCCTAGGTCAAGATGAACTCTAGAAGAAAACCCTAGCTAAGTGGGATGGTAGAGGTCTGAAAATTAGCATTGTTTCTTATGTGGAGTTAAGGTTTGGTACTCATGTAATTTCCCACAAGATTTATAGCTCTAGTTGTTTAAACAGCATGCCATGTGAGGCAGTGGACTTAGCATTTAAAGTTGTGAACAAAAACATTGAATTTGACCTATCAGAGTTACTACTCAAATAATTAAACAAGAATATGGAAACCATTAAAACATCAAAGAACAACCCTTGTAAATTTGGTTCTTTGTTGATGTGTATTTTCTTTTGTGTGCAAAAATTTTTTCCATCTAAAGGTTTTATTGTGTGGAGAAAGGATGTTCCCATTTTGTACCAGATAAATGAGTTTATTATAGAAATGGGTGTAAATTTTGACATCATAATGGACAATTATTTTGAAGATTTCAAAGAAAGGATGAACAATAGGTTTAGGATTCCTCCTAAACTTGTTGAAGATTATAAAGATGATGTGTGTTTCATGGTTGACTATGATAGAGTATGCATTCAGGCAGTCAAGCCCTGAGTTGCATGGGTGAAACCTCTCCCTTATAAGGTCAATATTGATGAAACCAAGGAAATTATTGAAGCACTGGTAAATGAACCTATGGACCCTAAGCAACCATTTTTTGGCACATATGATGAGGCAAAAGCTAGAATTGAACTAGAAATCAAGCTACCTCAAGTAATCAGCAAAGGCAAGAGGAAATTAGCAAAGATGAAAACTGCCACTGGCCCTCTAATGCTTATCGAGGGAAAAGGAGAGGATGAAGAAGGAGGAGGAGGAGGAGGAGGAGAAGAAGAGAAATAATTAGAGAAGGAGGTAGAGCTAGCCAAGAATAAAGGGAGGGTAATCGTTACTAAACCTCCAAAGGCCTCCACAACTTTTTTCACCAAGAGAGGCAAATTCAAAGGTGAAGGTGAAGTTGTGCTAAGCAAACCCCCACTTGCCTTCTAAGAAAGACTAAAACAAATGGAAGAAGGAGTTGGCATCACAAACTTCAAGGCTCTAAAGTTTGAGACAAGAACTAATGTCAAGAAGATGCAAATTGAGGAGCTGGTACTCACCAAAATGGGAAAGTGGAAGTATTCCTTGGACCAAATTACTCCTCAAATCTCAAAAGAATTGTTTGTAAGATTGCAACCAAGGTAGGATTCAGCTACACAGACAGCTGAGGATATTTATGAACAATCCTTGAAGAAATTATTACCTAATCTTACTAATGCAAAAGTGAAGGTAGCCATGAAAAATAATGAAGGTAAAATGATGATTAGATTCCACACATGTTTGATTTTAATCAAAGATATAGAACATGTTGTGAGAGATGCAACAAACATGTGGAAGAACATCTATCATCTACATAAGCCTAGTGATGATCTAGTGGAGATCAAAGATGATGATGGTGATAGTAATGATGAAGAAGATGATAACACTCCATGTGTTACATTTGATGTTGAAGACTATCAGGCACTAAGGGTTGATGATGAAGAGAAAGAGGAAGAAGTTGAAGAGGATGAAAAGGAGTAAGATGAAGGAGATGATCCAATGAAAATTGTAGTTGTAGTCATTTCTTCCCTTCTTCACTCTCCACCTAAGCTAGCAACATCATTAGGGTTGGATTTAGCTTCAATAGGAATGATTACAACTACATTAGAAATATCATCTGCACCTGCTACTTCATAGCTCTAGGTATCTTCAATGGAAGTGTCAGTCACTTCATCTACCGAGCTACAACCCTCTTTATCAGCACTTGAGCAATCTACCTTAGCAATATGCATAGCTGCTAGTTCTACAATTGTGTCAACTTCTTCTGCAACTTGTTTAGTAAGTTTGTCAGTTTGTTCTACAATTTTGTCTACTACAACTTTATCTACACTAGTTTTTGTTCTAGTTAGTTCTTTAATTGTAAATATTCCAGTTTGTACATTACTTATTGGTATACATTTTTGGGAAGCACATCAATTTTGGATACAGTTGGTACCTCTCTTAGTTTTCCTTTAGTTGTTTTTACTACTAGTCCAAATACTTTAACTATTGCTTCTATTTCTAAGTCCAAGAAAGTAAGCATAGAAGTAAAACCAAAAAATCCTCTAAAACTTCTACTTACTGGCAAGGCTATTGATGAAGACATATACTTGGACAAAGAAATTGTTATTCCTAAGATATATCTGGATACTACCATAGCGAGATTAGTTATTTAGCTTTTAGAACAAAAAGCAATGCAGAAGTAGCTTAGAGAAGAGAGAGATAGAGAATTTACTATAATTGAGAATGCCAAAAACATAATTACTAAGGCTATAGGTGTTGATGTTGACCCATCTCAACACATTTTGTTACAATTAGAAGAGGTTGTGAATAAGTTCAATGAGAACACTTTTGGCCAAGAGAAGCTCATTGAGAAGGCAAAGAATAAATTTGACAATAAGGTGCTTGAGCACATTGTAATAAATTAGGTAGAGTTATCCTCAATTTTGAGCAATCTTGATCAATCCTTCACAAATGTAACATCACTTTTTGGTAAGCTTTGTGATGTTACCAAGTATGCCAAGGATATAAAGGAGAAATTGAATAAGATTGATGTGGATATGAAGGATAGTGCTCAAAAGTTACAACTGCCTAAGTTCAAGCTCATATCATCACATGAAAGTGAAATTTTTGTCAGAAATGCAGGTAGAGTTACTTAGAGAGGAAGTCAAGATTAGGTCTACACTGATTGATATCTAGAATATGATACTTCTAGTTATGGACCTAATGCAAAAACATATTACATATTAAAAAAAATTGGTCCAAGATAACAATTTTTTAGTAGTAGATCATATGATTCAACTTTTTGAAAAATTTCAAGTGGCCCTCTCTACCTGCAAAAATTTGCAAGATAATTGGGATAAAATATTGGCTCTTATTATTAAGGTACACTCCAAATTTCTCTCACATTTTGATGTCTCTATTTGAATATATTGCATATACCCTTTGGCATTATTCTCAAAAGGGGGAGTATGAAGATAGTAAGATCACATGGGAGTAAAAAGATAATAAGAGACTTGTGAAGAAATAAGGTAGAAAATACATTGATATATGTACAGATAAAAGTTATGTATACATTATTCCATATGTATGGGGGAGATATGTAAGATATGTATATACAATAGCTTTACAAAGATCAATTTTGAAAAATCAAAAATTAGTATGTCAGTGTACATAAGTTTTGGCTCATAAGTGTTTTTGTCACTAATGCCAAAGGGAGAGATTGTTGGGATTATATTGTATTTGTCATTAGTGACAACACTTATTTGATTCTAAATGCTTACCAAGCTCATCATTCAGTCCACAATTTATATCGAGCATTCAGTGGTTACCTTTTAAGTTCAACAGTTAAGTTCACACTGACTATTCCTAAAGCTACTGAGTGAATGTGCAGTTCAATAGTGTTAACCAAGCTTACAGTGTTTGCCAAATAGATAATGGTCACCAAGCTTTATCAGTTTGCATGATATGAAGCCGGTTTCTACCAAATGATGGATGTGTAGTGTTTACCAAGTGAGAGCGAGGTAAACAAAAGTTTTAGTATTTACTGAGTGACACTATATCTACTGAGTCTCCAATGGTTAACGAGTTCCAAGCTATGTTGTGTGATTAGTATGGACTGAGCTTCTACTTCTATTGAGTGCATGACCATGTCGAGTAATGTAGTGGATGTTGAGTATCAGAAGGTCACCAAGTCAGCTTAAAGAACTTGAGTTTTCTATTGATTGGTTGACTTAGTAATGTTCTATTTACTTGTGTTTTAGCCGACCTTGCAATTGTAATTATTAGAATGGTATATATGTAATGTATTGAATTTGCAATGTATCATTATGAGAAACAAAGAATGGACATGTAATTTTTTGAGAAGAGTGAATGTGAATCAATAGGAGAGGAGAGTATTCAGCAAGGTCTACAAAGAGTAGCAAAGACATATCAGTCACAAGAGGTGATCTGTACTTCAAGATCTATTCAACAATAAAGTTGTAAAATAGATTTTCTATTTCATCCTATTAAGTGAATCAGTTTTTCAAATCCTTTAATAGGGTAGCCTTAACAGTCTTTCTATAAATCTCCTAACAGAGTGCATACTTCATTGTATGTTTGTGAGACCTCTAACAAGGTGGACATAGTAGTCCAAATTGCTCTTAATAGGGAAGATCATTAGAAGTGATTAATGTAAGCCCTAACAAGCCAACTTTATACTATAGTAGTGAAGTTTTTTCGGTATCATTAGCACCCTAGTTTTACTTTCTATTGTTTCTGGGTCACCAAAATAATTTGTTGATGTGTTATGAATGTTTATCTTTTCGCATGCATGCAATAGATTAGAAGAATGAATGGTGAATGACTTATATGGTTAAGTGTTAGATTGATTTAAAAATTTTGAGGTTATTCATTCACCCCCCACCTCTCAGTAATCTAGGTACTCTTGATTATTTCCAACAAACCATTGCAAAGTGATGAAAAAGGGTTTTCACACCATCACATTCTTCAATTTTAATGCATAAAATAGTTTCCAATAGCCATGTCTAAGCTAGATAAAAGAGTATGAGATGGAAGTGTGAAATATAAAAATGTAAAGATGTTTCTAGTTTTTTGATGATTGATAGGTGTTGAAGTGTGCTAACATAAATACCATTAATGCCATACTTTAGTTGTGGAGATGGATGAATTCTAAGAATCATGAAGATTTTCATTATCAATTGCATGATTATTTGAGTTTTAGAGAAAAAATAAAGTTATAAAGTGATTTCAAACATATTTTTAACATCTAATTTTCTAGGTTATTGTGATAATCTTACAAAAATGGCACAGAAGGAAAGGAAATTGATAGCACAAGTGGTATTTGAGGAATCCACTTCAAAAGGGAAAACCCATAGCCCATTCATGGATGAATGGATGTAGATGTTACCTAGTTTTTCAAATGTTCAAGCTACAAATGACCATGCCTTCATGGATCCTTATTTTCTTTGTAGAGATGCTATGTACCTAATAGAAGTGGTAGTGATTTTTTCTAGTACTTTGTGGATGTTGACCTAAGAAGGCATTGATCAAATGCTATAACCAAGTTAGCAAGTCATTCCATAGGAAGGATAGGAGTATTTTCCTAGCATTGGTCAAGAAGACATTCATTGAAGCATTCAACTTGGGAGGCCTTATGTCATTTCCAATTGACATAGAAAAATTTAATGATAATTTCAAGAGCCACAATAGTTTTTACATGGGTAGGGTTATGACCAAGCATATTCCTCAAGTATCCAAAGAAAAAGGTGAGATTCCAAAAAAAAGGAAGTGGATGAGATCATTCCTCTTAAATTATTTTAGAGGTATTTGAAGAATATTGTTTTTGCTTCGAACAATGTTCTAGGTTCAAATGGAACCATCTATGCTATTAGTGCACACTACATCATGACATTAAACATTTAGGATCTCAACACCAATGTGGGATATTATTTTTTGGAGAAAATTATCACCAAGTTGCATGATGAAATTTTTGCTACCTATGAGGGAAGTATGGAGAATTTTAGGTCCTTTCATTATTCCATGCTCATGTATCTAATTTTGTTCAGAAATATGGATCTTTTTCATCAAAGTTTCTTCGAGTGCACAAAGGAATGGGGAGAAAAGTACATGTGCAAAGGTGGACTAGGGTATGGAAAAGATTCTAATTTTATTCTAATGTTATTTCTTTCTATAATGATTTTTTAGACTCTATGCTAGAAATGATAAGAATTAATGTTGAAAGAATACCACATAGTGTGAAGAAGATAATTAAGCCAAATTTATGTTATAATGTTGGAAAACAAATAGGGCACAATTGGGGTAGTTTTTTTATTAAGGATTATACTATTATTAGGTTTTTGGTTGTTCCCAACCCCCCCCCCCCCCCATCTTCTTCCAAAATTTGTGCCAAAGAGACTAGGGATTGTACAAATATTTTGACAATTAATTTCTTTAAACAGGGAATACTTGGGGAAAACTCTTAAGAAGGGCACTTTCCTATGTAGATGTACTAAGGTAGGATATTTTGACATAGGAAAGAATTCCATTGAAGAAACTAATGCTTTCCTTAGGGAATACAAATTGCTAATGGCCCCTGCTAGGATTTATGACCTGTGTAATGTAGTCAGGAATGCTTTGAAAAGCATGAGAAATTATACATTTCCTCCAACAAAATGTATGTGGGAGGAGGATATTATTGTTGAAAAATTGGAAGAGGATTTTTGTAGAGAAAGAATGATCAAATTGTGGAATTTTGTTAGTTTTTAACAAGAAATGAGCAAGGTAGATTGATCTTTCAAGGGATTTTATCCCAAGATGGAGTATTAGCCTAGGTTGGACAAATATGTTGCATGTTTTGATGAAATCTTAGCCTGAGTAACTAAGGAGATCATAAGGACAATAGATACTAAATCAAGGCTCAACAAAAATCCTTATAGATCATCCCAAGTGGCAGCCAATATTTTTATACAATGAAGAGGCATTTCTTGATAAACCAGGACACTAAGGATGAAAATAAGGCCAACAAACTTGAACTCCAAGATCAAATGCTTGATGAAGGAATAATAGAATCCAATGAATTCATGAGTGATGATGACTTCATTAAAATTGAGGAGTTCAAGGTTTTTCTCAAACAAAATGAGTTATCCCTGCAAATGAAGCTAGGTGACTCTAATGAGGCAGTTGCTGAACTAGTTTAGAAACTATAAGAGTATGACCCTTCCACTGAAACACTCATTGTGAAAGAAGCTAGAGAGATAGTGCATAGGAGTAGTATTATTTTCTTCACACAATGGGACATCAGCTTATTATTTTTGTTGGATCAGATGAGAAGATAGGAAAGGACTATATCCTTTGAAGATGAGAACCAAATGGGAGATTTAAAAGGCTTAGGGTATAATATTGATGCCCAAATAATGGAAATATGGAGCTTAGCTCCAAAACATCAAAAGCCTACTCTCATGGAGATTAAAGAATTCCCTAGGGGGAATTTCATATTCTAGAATGTTCATTCTACATCTAGTGGCCAAATATATGGACTGCAAAATTCAGCAGCAATGATGGAGAAGCACAAAATAGATGTGTTGGAACAATAACTGGAAGGAGCCTATGAAAGGTATACTAAAACCAAGAGTAATTACGAAGAATAAATGAAAAATACATATGTCTTGTAGAGGAGAAACCTTCAATTGGGAAATGAAGAAGTAGCACTAAAAACAATGTCAGACCTACTATAGGAATTCAAAAAAAAGGTATCCAAACAAATGACCAAGTACCTAAAATAGGGAATGCATTAGGACAAGCCATGGAAGTAGATGATTGGGATGGTTCCAAGGAGGTAGAAATGAAGACAATGTAGATCTTGATGATGCGCAAGATAGGTTCCTTAGAGATTGTTTCACAAAATGTGCCTAGTAGCTACATGTCTATGCAAGGAGCCAAATTTCAATGTTCAAAGGGATTAGCCTTGCCATCTCCCCTACTTACAACATGGGGGCCATATACTCAATTTTTGATAACTTAGTTCCTCTACTACCTCCAAGTAAATAATTTTCCAAGGTGGTAATTATCAATGCTAGAAATATGATTAACATAATAAAGGAATTACATGGTTTTTTCTCAGGTAAAATGAAACTAATAAAAGGTAAAATGAAAACAATTACAACTCGGATTACAAATTTTATTCCTACTTTCCTAGATGTTGATGAAGTTATAAAATAATGGTAGGAATGGTCCTCCTCTTTTGAGGATATTTTGAGGCATCCATAGTTTATGGCCTATTGCAATAATGAGACAATTGTCCATGACATGATTGACTTTCTATTTAGAATTGAGTCAGATATGAACAAGTTTATTGGAGAATTAAATTCCTTAACTAATACAAAATGGAATAAGTAAATAAATGAGTTAGACACCATCCAACATTCCACATGGCCTAATGTGGACACTAATTTTTCCATTTGGGAAGTCATTGTAGACATAAAGGCTATACCATCTATTGATAGTGACTAAGCAATTCAAGGATGCAGTTAGAGGTAGAGGAGAGAAAAGGGATTATCAAACAAAAAGAAAGTAACAAGAGATAAAAATAAACAATAAGATGCTAAAGAAACTTGCTGAAAGTGTCAACTACTAGTTGTGCAACTACATCCAAATTTTTTATCTAAGTACAAAGAATGTCTGAAATGACACATATATAGGATATCTTTGTATTTATTTTCCAATGAATTTTTGACATGTGTCCTCCCATCTGAAGATTCTTGCAATCCTTCCTTATAAAAGGATTTTTGTGTGGAGTGAGGGTTTGAAGTCTATTCATTTTTTAGTATTATTCTATTTTTGCAATCAGTCTAGTCAGTCTTTGTGTAAAAATTGTATGATGTATTCAACTTGAAAATTTTGAAGAATATAAATGAACCATGAATGATAGTCTATCATATCTTGAGTTCTTTTGAGTTTATACCAATAATGCATTATTTTCAAGGAAGATAAATACAAAGGAATGTTTTACAACATCTTTGTCTCTAAATTTTATCTCCTATTTCATATGTCTAAAATTTTGATAATGAATGAATAAGGTTCTTTTATTTTAATGCATCCTAGATGGTTCTATATATTTCATTTATTGCTTTTAATTCAAGGAGTGAAGAAAATGATTTCATTTAATTGACAAGATTTCTAGGTGTATGGGGAGATTCTCATAAGAATGAAATTTAGATTTGACTACTAATAATTTCAATTGTAAGGCAATTAAATAGGCCAAGTTTTACTAGTGTGATTTTGCTATACCAATGAAAAATGCACGGATCACCAATTTAGTTGCAAATTATTATATTTGTGTGGTTGCATAGATCAAAAATTTAAATCAAATAAATCTTTACTTTTCTATATGAAGAGTCAAACTACTAGTCAATGCTTATTTGTAATTGTCTCGATCAAAATTATAGTTAGTTACTATCATCAAGGAAACATTATAAATCTAATAAGAATTTTGACCATTTTCTTCTATAGGGAATAGAACTAAAGAAGAAAGTGCAAATGAGTGAGTTCTAAAGAAAATATCTATTCATTTCATCCCTAAGGTGCACAAATCTTGGTCCTATAGAACCAATAGTGTAGAGAATTGATATATTCTATAAATGATGGTCCAGATCTAAGATATTTCCAGTTGATTATAGGAAGTAGCTACCCTTAGATTTTGAACCATGTCTTCTACATCTTGTACTAGGTATTTTTTATCATGGTAGTTTGAAAACACCAACACCTTCCACCCTAAATCTTATTGCAATCCTTTTTCTATAAAAGGATTTCCAAGGTTTTGAAGAAGGGTTCATATTTTTTTTTGCTAAGTGCAAATTTGTAGTTGGTCCAATTGTATTTTTTCATGTACTTAGTAATAAAGAGTCTCTAAAGATATAAAATTTCTAATTTTATTTTGGATTATTTGAGTCATTTTCTAATACTTTATATGTATTTTTTTAATGAAATTAATACAAAAAATGAAAATACTAGAAGTTTTATTATTTGACCTTTGTCTCTTTAGTTTTTTCCTCTAATTTCTTGCAATTAAATAACAAAATAAGTTGAATTTCAGTTGTATTTTTTTTGAATTATATTTCATGTTATTTTTTACTAATAATCTAATGGATTATGTAAAGGTTTAATGTAATCTAGGAATGTCATTAGATATAAACAAAATATTGTGACAAGTATAAGATTCTAATTGATATTGATCTTATTTACAGGGTAAATAAGTAGATCATAGGGTTTTGGTATTAGGTTTATGAGGAAAAATCCCTAAGGGATAAAGAATTGATTAGAGTACTCTTTGAGAAGGTTTATATCTTTCACCTGAATCAAATATCAATTTTCATATAGTTTGTTGTAGATTGAGAAAAGTTAGCCTGTGCTTGATTTGGAGGTGTTTAGGGTGTGAAAGTTAGTTGGTTTAAATCCCTACTATAATATCAATATTAGAAGAATTGAGGGAAATGTATGCTTAATGTGGAATTTAGAATAATCATTTTTCTTAAGAAAAGGTCTGATAAATTCCAAGGTACACTTGCTTGATTTTTGCAGAATTCAAAGGGGAGAAGACTTTTTACTCTTGTCAGTTTATCTTTTTCACTTTTACAAGAATATATACCATGGTCTTTATCTAATTCCTAGGTTTTCTCCATCATCTCAAAAGAGGATTAAAATTTTGTCAAATCAAGAACCAATAGGGAGAGTGTTGGAAACTATGATTGTGAAAATTGTTATGTTATCAAGTATATGAAACCTTATTGGTGAGACAATTTCTACCTAAGTAAAGATCCATATCAAGTTGATTGATGAAGAGGATTTGAGAAGAATATATAAAAAGAGGACATAGTGAAATGTTGAGTTATGTGGAACTACAATTGGCACTTGATTAGTTGGATCTTGACAAGATAATATGTTTCTTAGTAATAATACTAAGTTAAGAAGATAGTTGTGTTAAATTCTAGAAGATATGATCACTAAAGGATCAAATTTTTAGGCTTGACTAAGCAAAAAGAAGAAGATTCAAGAACTTATAGTTAAAGCCAAGTTATGCTAGTATTGACTAAGTGAATAGTAGAATCCAACCAAATATAGTGTTGACTGAACACAAGTAAAGAAATAGAAATAGAGAAGATGGACTAAGTGCTAGCAAAAAGGACTGAGAAAAGATAGTGCAAGCTAAGAAAGAGAACTTAACAATGACTGAGTTATCTAGAGATGACCAAGGCTGAGAAACACAGTGTTGATCAAGTGTTAGCATTTTACATTTTGTAAAGGAATTTCAATTTTTGGCTAACATAGTTTGAATTCTTGAAATATGTAAAGCATGTTGATGATAAGGATTGATGAGCTGGATCATTGAATGTAAGGAAACCGTGTTTGATCATTTCTATGTAGGGATTCAAGGAGATGTTTTGAAGGATTCGATGAATCTAAACTAACCTAAGATCAATTGATTTAGTGGAAAAATATCAAACTACCTATATAAAATGCATAAGGGTAATCTAAGAAGGTTTGAAGTCATTTTTTGATTGTATTTATTGGAAAACTTGAATACAAGGATAAGAAGAGTTGTGATTAGTGATTACTTGAAGGGTTTCCAAGTGAATCAGAGGCAATGATGATAATGGAGGCCAGTTAGTGGACCATCATAAGATCTATATTGTGATCTATATTTGCAAAGTGAGTTGTATTTATCAAATCAACCTATTGTTACTTTCTAACCATTGTATTAGCTCAAATCCTTTAGTCAAGGTTGACATAAAAATTATTTTAAAATCCTTTATTCAAGGTGACATTGTTGGAATACTTTTAGAATAATTGAGAGGCAGGGGGGGTGAATTAGTTATTCAAGATCTAGATGTATAAATAAAATGTTTCTCTTAGCTCAGTGAACCCATAAAACATTTATACTCATGCATGTATCCATAGGATTATAAAATCACTTAAAACTTGTAGGTTAGTATCAAATCAACTTTCAAATTAATAGATTCATCAACACACTTGACACAATGATTTACATGGAAACCCAATTTGGGAAAAATAACCAGTAACATGCTACTCTTTTCACTCTTCTAAAGTGATTCTCTATGAAAGGCCAACCCTGTTAAAGGTTACAATACACACTTTTAAATGTAACCTGATTAAAAGATTTCAATCACCCCATAAGGAGTGAGCCTTGTTAGAGGCCTTTAGACCATTCACTTGGAATGTCATTTGGTTAAAGGATTTAAAAATGACTATTAGGTCAACCTTAATCCAAAGGATTTACCCCAGACTAATACAATTGTTAGAGAGTAATAGTAAGGCTTTGATTTGATACAACTTACAACTTCATTTGTAGATTATAGATCACTATTCAGTCCTCAATTCTACTTGGCCTTCATACATTATAGTTCTGATAGCTTGTTCACCTTTCAAGCATTCATCTCCTTTAAGCCTTCTTTCTTAGTATGCCAATGCAGTCACCTTCTTATGTCATTTGATGAAGTAGAGTCCTTGACTTCTTATCTTCCTTAGATTCTCACATCCAACTCTTTTACTTCATGACCAGCCATTCCTATAAATAGGAAATTAAGATACTTTTCCACTCATTTTTCATCATCCATTTTAGAGTTAGGATGGATTAGGTAGGATAAAATGTATCTACCTCACATTATATCTTTCTTCTAGAAATTTCTCCTAGAATCCTCTTTGAATTCACCTAAAAATGATATACCTTGAATTCTATGCCACTAGCTCATCATCCTTATCTTCCACCTGGTTCACAAATTCTAGGAAAATAAACTTGTTTACTTAGTTTCATCAAATCCATGATCTTTCAAATAATGTAGTAGCTTGGCATTATCAACTTTCTAATGCTTGGCACATACTACATTGCTTGACATCCACTATAATATCACTTGACATCAACTAAAGTTTACTAGTGCTCGACATCCACTAAACCTTAGTTGGCATCCACTATTCTATTTGGCACACACTAGAATGAACTTTTACTCAATTCCAACTAGTTTTCTGCTCAGCTTGCACTAACTTTTCTTGGCACCTACTATCCACTCAGTCAAGCTTGGCAGAAAAACTCTATATAACTTACATTCTTCTAAACTTTTTTAGTGTAACCAGCCTTTGTAACATCAAGTAGATTATCAATGCATCATGTCATCACTATCTTAACTGATTCTTGTACTTCATTACATAATCATAACTCAACCTTTCATCTAGGTGTTGTTGTTACATCTTTTGATCAAATCCTCTTCATCAATCAAATAAGTGATAGTACTTAAATCTTATAAATAGTTGTCTTACTAACAAGTAGCATGTTTGATATCTATGACAAAATAATGATTGAAGCATTCTTGTATGTTCTCAACAATATTTCTTTACAATCTCCCTCTTTGATTGGCTTCTTCAATCTGTTTTCAACAATCTCCCTCTTTGGAATTGATGGCAAGCTAAACTAATCAACCAAGTCACCTAAATGGTAAACACCTTTTTCAACCAAATTGACTAGGTTAAAACAGTAAGATAATACCAATACCAAAAAGAAAATCATTCCTTGTATTGAAATCTCTCCCTCTATCAATAGCTTCCATCTTCTACATAGGTTACAAAAATTATTTCTTATAACTCCCTCTAATTATGATGTATCTCCCCCTAACTAGGTAGATATTAGTATTAGGATTTCTCCCTCTTTCTTGAATTTCTCTATCTCCTACATTCCTATTATGTTTTCCTCTGATCAGTAACACTCTCCATCTTTTTGAAAATGATCTCTTGATATCTCCCTCTAGTGATGATCCAATTAACTCTTTCTTCTTGTGATGATGATCATTTTTCAATATCTCCCTCTTTGACAACAATGACAAAGACATATGCCAAAAATTTATCATCTTAAACATGCAGATATAGGCTTTTTTAGTTTCTTCAATTTCTCCCTATGTCACCTTGCTTGTGAGTATTTTGAAATTTTAGTTCTTTGATTACTTTAGGTAGTTCCTAAAGTAATATCCTTTGCATCAATTTGCAACATATGGAAATCAACTTGTTTTATGCAGGGAACTCCTTTTGTTTCATAATTAGCATTTGATAGGGGTATCGCCCCTCATTTACCTCTTAGATATTCATGAGCATCCTTAGGTAATGCTTTTTTGAAGATGTTAGCAATTTTCTCTTTTGTGTTAACATATTCCATATTCACCTCTTTATGTTGAACTAATTCTCTCAAGTAATGATACTTGATTGCAATGTGCTTAGTCTTTATGTGCATCACTAGATTCTTTGATATATTGCTAGCACTTTTTTTATCACAATAAAGTATCATTAGTTCTTTGATTTCTTCCTTCATTCCTTTGAGTAGCTATTTTATTCATACAATGTTTGTACAATATATAATAGGAACAACATATTTAGCTTTAGCAATAGATTGTGAGGTGCATTTTTGTTTCTTGCTAGTCCATTTAACTAGTCCTTTGCCTAAGAAAAAAGCTTCTCCACTGGTGCTCTTTTTTTCATCAATGTTTCAAGTCCAATCAACATCAATGTAGGCTCTCAATTCAAATTTCTCATTCTTCTTGTAGTATAGACCAAACTCTTCTATTCCTTTCAGATATCTCATTATTCTCTTTACAACCATTAAATGATTCTCCCTATGATTCGTAGAGAATATTTCAACTATCTCTATAGATAATGCAATATCATATCTATTATGTATTGCATATTGCAACTTTCCAATCATAGACAGGTAAAATGTTTGATTCACCTTAGCTGAATCATCATTCTTTGATAATTTGTGTCATGTCAACATAGGTGTACTTACAAGTTTGGAATCCTCCAATCCAAAAGTTTTCAATAGTTCCTTGACATACTTTTATTGAGTGATGTATATACCATATTTCATCTAATATACTTTCAAACCCACAAAGAACTTGACTTGTCCAAACATAGACATTTCAAATTCTAGCTTCATCTAATTTGCAAAATCTTTACATAAAGCGTCTTGACCTTCAAATATGTTATCATCAATAAAAAAATTTAGATAACAAAATATATTTTCCTTTCTTTGTCTTTATGTATAGATTGTTATTATCATTATTCCTTTCAAATCTAATATTCATAAGATACTTATGAAGTCTCTCATACCATGTTATTGGTTCTTGTTTCAAACCATATAAAGCCTTATGTAGTCTACACACCATATTTTTATTGTCAATATCAACAAATCTTTCTAGCTTTTCTATGTAAACTTCTTACTCTAATATGTCATTAAAAAATGAAAATATAACATCCATTTTATAGACTTTGAAACCTTTGTATGCAGAATAAGCAAGTAGAGTTCTTACTCCTTCTAATCTGGCAACATGGGAAAATGTTTCTCATAGTCAATTCCTTCTTCTTGTGCATATCTCTTGTAGAATAGTCTTTCTTTGTTCCTTGTGACTTCACCATTTTCATCTAGCTTATTTCTAAATACCTATTTGTTTCCAATCACATTTTTTTCCTTCTAGTCTAGGAACTAGACTCCATGTTTTGTTTTTATCAATTTGTTCAATCTCTTCTTCCATCGCTTTTCTCCAATCTATATCTTCTAATGCATCTTTGACTAATTTCAGTTCCTTCATGCTCAAAAAAAATGCATCACTTCTCAATCTATTTCTTGTCATTGGTCTATATATTTATCTCCTATGGTTTGAGTTGTAGGATGATGTCTTTTGACATATTTAGACAATCTTGGCTTAGCTCTTGTTTGTTTATTTTGATTTTCAGTATTAGAATCACTTTTTGCATCTTTTTTAGGTGGTTCAACATCTCTTTCATGTACACTAATCTTAGAATCATAATGTTTATTGATTTCATTCTATAACTTAGCATTTGGATGTGGCTCGGTTCTTGAATGTAACTCGTATTCATGGTGTGTGACTCAGCAGTTACTAAAACTTGTGGTTGGTTTGTAGCTTGATTTACAACATCTTATTTAGTAGGCATACCTTCATAAAAGTATACAAATGATTTGTATTCTTCTAGTTCTTGCATAGGTTTACCCTCATGTACTTCTGTAAATTCATCAAAATTTACATATGCACTTTTCACAACCTTGTTAGTGTTAATATTCAAACATTTATAAGCTTTACTTCTTGTGGAATATCCTAGGAATATACATTCTTCACTTTTTTCATCTAGTTTACCATTGTTGAAATCTTTTAAAATGTAACATTTACTTCCAAATACCTTAAAATATTTCATATTGGGTGGATATCCATATCATAATTCACAAGGTGTTGAATGAGTACCTTTCTTGACTTATACATGGTTCAAGGTATAGACAGTTATACTTACAACTTCTCTCTAGTATTTCAGAGCAACATTCTTCTTCATCATGAGTGTTCTAGCATAGTCCATTATAGACCTATTTCTTCTTTCAAAAATTCCATTTTGAGGAGGGGTTCTAGGTGTAGATGTTTTTTTTTTGGTTCCTCTATCATTGCAGAACATTTCAAATTCATTTGATTTGAATTATCCTCCTCTGTCAAATCTCAAACACTTCAAATTTTTACCTGTTTCCTTTTAACTCTTGCCAAGTACCATTTAAATATTTGAAAAGAATCAAATTTTTTTTTTAGAAACATAGCATTCATCATTATGGAATAATCATCAACAAATAGTATAATGTACTTATCTCCTTTGTAGCTTTGCACATCAATTGGTCCACACAAGTTAGTATGAACAATCTCTAGTATTTTTCTAGAGGTGTAATTTTTGCTCTTAGAACTTGATTTTGTCATTTTTCCTAACTGACATTGTTTTTACATTGTATTGTTAGGTTTCTTCAACATTAGGCAAACCTCTAACTTTCTTCATGTTACTGATACTAACCAAGTTATCAAAGTTAACATAACATAATCTCTTATTCCATAGCCATACATCATCAAATTTTATAACAAGATAAGTAGCATCTTCTATGTCAAGATAGAATAGATTATTTCTAGTTTGATCACCCTTTCCAATCAATTTCCCATTAGTGCCATATATCATAGAAATCTTATTTTCAATCTCAACCTTACATCCCAAGTTATTCAGTCCTGACACACTCAACAACTTATAGTTAAGACCTTCAACATAGTAAGAATTATCACATAAGATCTTATCTGTGATTTTAATAAAACATTTTTCCTTTTCCTTTTATCAAGCATGGTGCATCATTACCAAATCTTAGGCTATTTACTTCATAACAATTTAAGGTAATGAACTTACTTTTGCCTCCATTCATATGATGTAAGCATCCACTATCAATGATCCATCTATCATTCTTTTTTATAGAAGTCACAAGTGTAGTTTCCTCATCCTCATTAGATTCATCCTTCATTGCAACATACACCATTTCATCACCATGTTTATCATAATCATCCTTTCTTTCCTCTTTAGCAATCTAGTAGGACTTCTTGCCTTTATCTTTGTACTCCTTGTTGTCTTCATCTCTTCTATTTTTATATTTGTCACAACCTTTGTATTTCTTCTTCTCTAGAAATCTAGCAATAATATGGCCAACCTCATTGCAATTGAAACAAATTATAGGTAACTTACCTTTGAACTTACCTTTACCTTTGTGGAATCTTCTTTCCAAAAGTGCTTCAAGTTGTCTAACATCTTCCTCATTTGTATCACTGGACATCACTGGACACATATTTCTTCTTCTCATTAGGTTCCTTCAATGATATTTTATCTTTGAAACAAGATTTAATCTTTTTAGGTTTGTAATTATCAAACACTAGTAAATTTGGACCCAATTTTTGACCAATTTGGTCAAAATTTTGACCCACATTCATCACTATTTTTCTCATTAAAATTTTGACCAAATTGCAGGTTGGTCAAAATTTCAAGGAATACATTCATTGAATTTTTTTTTTTTTTTAGTTGAAACAAAAACATTTCAATGAATGCATTCATCAAAATTTTCACAAATCTGCAATTTGGTCAAAATTTTAATGAGAAAAATAGCGACAAGCCTTGGTCAAAATTTTGATCAAAATTGGTTCAAAATTGGGTCTAAATTTACTAGTGAAAATTAGACAACTCAAACATAGTGAGTCTACGTAATAGACCTTCAAGTGATAGATCATTCCCTTGAATACATCTTAGTTCTTGAATTGTAGAAACTCTAATAGCATATTTAGATAATAGTGTCCTTAAAACTTTTCTTAGTATAGAATCATCATCTATTTTACTAGTAACCTCTCTTATTACATTAACAACTTCTTTTATTATTGCAACATATTGAGCAATATTCTCACTTTCTACCATTCTCATATCATCAAACTTACCTCTAAGACTTTTAGCTTTAGCTCCTAGAACATTTATATCACCTCATAGATAATAGCTAGAGCATCCCACATTTTCTGTGCACTATCAAAATCTTTGATATCATCAAACTTAGCATAACTTAGGGCAGAGGTAATCTCCACTATTGTTTGGTTGTGTTCTTTCTTCTTCTTCATATATTCAGTAGTTGGGGCTCCAACAGGATCAACATGTTCAGTGGTAATGGTAGATTGTTCATGATCTCCAAGTCCTCCAAGGTGTAGCTTCATCAAACTTTTCCACACAAGAAAGTTTTCTCTATTAAGCTTGGGTACTTTCTTTTCCACATCTTGATCTATGTGCTTCTAGTGCCTTCAAACTAATCCTCTTAAGTAGATAGCTCTGATACCAATTTTTAGAATACTTTTAGAATAATTGAGAGGGGGGTGAATTAGTTATTAAAGGTCCAGGTGTATAAATAAGAATTTTCTCTCATCTTAGTGAACTCATAAAAAATTTATACTCATGTATGCATCCATAGGATTATGAAATCACTTAAAACTTGTAGGTTACTGTCAAATCAACTTGCAAAAATGTAGAACATGAAACATAACAGATTCATCAACATACTTGACACAATGATTTATGTGGAAACTCAATTTGGGAAAAATCACCAATAACATGCTACTATTTTCACTCTTTTGAAGTGATGCCTTATGAAAGGCCAACCTTGTTAAAGGTCACAATGCACACTATTAAATGTGACCTGATTAAAAGATTTCAATCACACTATTAGGAGTGATCCTTGTTAGAGGACTTTAGACCATTCACTTGGAATGTCATCTGGTTAAAGGATTTACAAATGACTATTAAGTTAACCTTAATCCAAAGGATTTACCCTAGACTTGTACAATTGTTAGAGAGTAATAGTAAGGATTTGATCTTATACAACTTACAACTTCATTTACAAATTATAGATCAATGTTCAATCCTCAATTCTACTTGGCCTTCATACATTATAGTTTTGATAGATTTTTCACCCTTCAAGCATTCATCTCCTTTAAGCCTTCTTTCTTATCATGAGAATCCAGTCACCTTCTTAGGTCACTTGATGAAGTAGAGTCCTTGACTTCTTATCTTCCTTAGGTTCTCATGTTGAATTCTTTTACTTCATGACCAACCATCCCTATAAATAGGAAATTAAGATACTTTGTTGCTCATTTTTTATTATCCATTTTAGGGTTAGGATGAATTAGGTAGGATAAAATGTATCTACCTCATAGTCCATCTTTCTTCAAGAAAATTCTCTTAGAATCCTCTTTGAATTCACCTAAAAATGATATACCTTGGATTCTATTCTACCAAATCATCATCCTTATCCTCCACCTAGTTCACAAATTCTAGGAAAACAAACTTGCCAGCTTAGTTTCATCAAATCCATGATCTTTCAAATAATATAGTAGCTCAACACTATAAACTTTCTGATGCTCAGCACATACTGTGTTGCTTGGCATCCACCATTCTGCTTGGCATACACTAGAATGAACTTTCACTCAATTCTAACTAATTTTCTACTTAGCTTGCACTAACTTTTCTTGGCACCTACTATCATAGTTTTTCTCAAATTGGGTTTCCATATTAAATCCCAGTGTCTTATTTGTGTGGACTTTATTTGAAGTGTTTTACTATTAAGGTTTTACATTATGAAATTTTTTTATTATTGGGAAAGTGGACTGAAGTTTTATGTTACTAAGAAATTTCTATAGAGGTTGAACTACTTAATGATTAGATTTAAGTTGGTTGAAGTGTTCTAAAGTCTAAATAATACATCTAGACCTAGGGATAACTAATTCACCCCCCTCTTAATTATTCTAAAGCGTTCTAACAACACAAAATTTCAAGGTTAAAGAAGTAATTTGTGTGATGAACTATGTATGAACATGGTTTATGTTTGAAGTAGAGTTTTTTATATATCCTCATTCACCTTCCCCTCCCCTCTCATAATTTTTATTTCCCTATTAGATTTCCAACAATTGGTATCAGAGCATAGTTCTCTAAGAAAAATTCTAACTATGTGAGAGAGAAAGATCTTGTAGATGGGAGCCTACAAGTTGGGAAAGGTTATTGAGAATCAAATGGTTGAATTGACGCTTGCATTTGAAAAAGTCAAGGCTACAAAGGAGTTTAAAAAATCCTGAAGAGAAGGATATTGTAATTCAAAAAAAATACACACGATACAAAGAAGAAACCATTGAGGACTTATGTGATGAAGGTAGATCTAGTAAAAATGATCCAATTATTGTATATATATTAAAGAACAACAACATATTAAATGAAGAGGTTAGAGCACTAAAGAGAGAACATGAGATACAAGTAATAAGGCTATGTGAAGTTACTAGAAAAAAAAAGGCTAAAGAAGAAAAATAAATGGTAGATAGAGACAAAAGACATATGACTGAAAGACTTGATAAAAAGGATCAATGAAGTAAAAATATTGACTCACGATCAATTTGACATGGCTAATTAGTTACTAAGTGAAAATCATGAGATTTCTAGAAAGGAGATATAGATTATAAATATAAAATTAGAAAGTGCTAAAGTAAAAAATGAATTGAAAGTTGAGAAGCAAGTCATTGCAAGAATGAAAAAACTCAAGGAGGCCATAAAACTACTTGATGAACAAGAAGAACCCATAAGACTACTAGAATAGGTTATTCCAAGTGCATATCATCTATTGAACAAGGAGATTCATCAAAAGCATGGAGAGAAAAGGAATTATAAGACAAAGATCAAGAAGCCTACATCTCTCACTATGGAAAACCAAGTCATACAACAAACACTTGTAGGAGTAGACCTAATAAGTTTAATCCTAAGCCTAAATTCAATGCTAATTATTTCAATTCTAACAAGCCTAGTCATCAAGCACAAGAATGTAGGTTAAAGAATAGAAAGACACAAGCTACATCTATATTTGAAGAATATTGTCACACAAGTCAAAAATATGGTTATAAGGAACCCAAAGGTCAAGACAAAAGACCTAGGAAAGATAATATCATAATGTGAGATTACAATACTTCGGCCAATTGTAAATTATGTGGAAATTATCAACACATTACAATGAATTGTGTAAGAATAGATTTGAGAGGAAGACCAAGAAAATGGAGGAATTTTGGACTAGTATGTTTTAATTATCAGAAGGTCAATCACCTAAGAAGAGACTATATGAACCAAGCACCATCACTAAATGTTAACAAGAACAATGGAAAGAAAAATATCAACACAAAAGTTTAGAATCCAAATGCATTAGACATGGAGAAAGAAAATTGAAGAAGGAAATGATTCAAGTGGTGAAGTTGTGATCACCTAGTCCAATGGATTAGGTGATTTCCCTATGTCAAACTAAGTAAAGAGGTATGTATGAAACTAAATTTAAAATTTCTAAATCATACATCACTTCCTAAGATTTCTTGGATAAAGATCCAAATCAACATGATAGTAGGTGTATAAGGAAAAAATGAGATTTGAATTGGGTAATGTATTATGATGCTAAGTTAAAGAGTTAATGATGGTCAAGCACTAGTATTGGAGTCATGAAAGTGTTAAGTGGACAAGGAAAATTACTTACACAGAGATGGTCTTGGTATTGATCAAGTGAAATAAGGGAATTGAGATTTCCAAGTTTCCTTATATTAGCCAAGACAACTATATCTCACCCACTATATGTACAGAGCATTGAAGAGGCCCTAAATTTAAATTTCTAAACTATATCATGATTTTTTTAAGTCATTTTATGCACCTTGCATTTAATTTTTCATACAGAAAATTTAGATGAAGCATTTTTTGAGAACTTGAGAAAGTTTGAGTCATATCTAAATATGTGTCATCGATATTTGAAGTGACTTGTGATTAGATTGTAAAGGTTGAGCTACACATAAGTATTTTGATCAAACCCTAAATTGAAGAAATAGCATCAAACATGTCAACATCTGAGAATACGATGGAATTATAGGTTAGTAATGCTCAACTAGTTAGAAATAATGCATGCCCCCCACTAAAATTTAGAGTATACTATGAAATTGTGATGAAGGGTGATTCTTCAGGTGCATTGTCATTGATCCCACCTAGTGTTAGCATGAATGTTGATACTATGGGGGAGCAACGTAGAATAGTGGTATGATTGTGTTTGTTATTAATGAAAACATAGTAAGATTGACAGAGTAGTAGACAAAGATTTGAGGATTAAGGATACAAAATTGCACATCTACCTATACACAATTAATAGAAGCTATTACAACATGTATTTGACATGTGGTCAAGTGTGCAGAACCTGAATCAAAATCGTATGGAAGATATTAGTGATTTACAGAGAACTGCGAGAAATGGAGCATTAGGGAAACAATCTCTATTGTATGATCAATATAATACTATATGTTTGGAATGAAGAGTTGTGCAATTAACTAAGGAAAGAATACTAACAAATGATGATGTCAGAAAGTGCACTGGTATGGAAGTCAAATGTGTGAAAGTTTGTGAACAACTAAGAGCCAATAGTGTTAATTAAATGTGTATTTCATTTAATTAAATATGGAACTAACTCAAAATAATGTTAAGTATTTGGAGCCAAATCAAAGGGTTAATAATTCAATATGGTATAAGGGAAAAGTGTTTTCCAAGTTTTAAAGAATATATTTGAGGATGAAAAGGAACTAGAGAAAGCTTGTGAATTGCTAAGGAGGAAAGCAAAGTAATATGCTATATGTGTAAGTGACCTTAAGGGTTAATGATGAGTTCCAGATTTGTTTGAATGATCTGAAGGAGAAGAGGTCCAATGATTGTTTATTCTGATTGAATAGCACCAAGATCAATTGGATAGTAGGTTCATTGGTCTGATCCTAAAACTGTTTGGATAGTGGGTTCAATTGCCTTCCTCAACTCCTAACAGGGTGGGAATCTCCTAATAGGGATTCAAAGTCTCCTAAGAAGGACTCTTTGTACTAAGAATTATAATGGACTCCTAACATGGTCTTTCCTCTAACAAGGAATATTTAGATTAGTACATTATTCTATGGGCATCATTCCTACCAATGTTTTCCCTTTGATCAAGGGTTTCCCTAGTCAACATATCTAGTGTATTTGTGTGTGTGCATTTATGTTTGCTTTTTAATTTGGTTGATAGAGCAAGATTTGAATTAAGATTCTTATATAACTAATTCACCTCCCCCCACCCCCCCTCTTGGTTATATTGATGAACTATTACTTCTAACAATTGGTATCAGAGCAACAAATCCTTGAAAGAAAGTTTAAAAACTTTGGGAGATCCATGGAAAATATGTTCAAAAAAGAAAGACCTAGATTTGATGGCACTAACTATGAAAACTAGAAGGATAAAATGAAGACTCATCTCTTGTACATGGGACCATGGTATTGGCTTTTGACTAAGAAATCCAAAACCATTGTAGAAGAAGATCAACTTGAAACCTACACCGAAGAACAAAGAGAAGTATTTATGTGCAACATAAGAGCAAGAGAAGCAATATTGTTAGCATTACTTGAAAGTGAGTAAAGTCTAGTAAAACTACTTAAAACATCTCATGAAATTTGGAAAACTCTAGAAGCCAATTATGAAGGAGATACTCATGCAAAAATAGTTAGATTGCAAAAATTTTATTGCACATTGCAAGATGCTAGAATGATGGAAGATGAATCTGTAAGTAGTTATGTTGGTAGAATATCTGAGACTATTGCAGCAATCACATCTCATGATGGAAAAAAGTCTGATGATGAAGTGATATGGAACATCTTGAAAATTCTGACACCACCCTTCAAGACAGTAGCACAAATGATTCAACTGATGATACCTTGCACTACTAATTTCACCAAAGAAACATTGCTTTGTAGATTGGAAGTTGCAAAATTTGATCTGAAGTAGTCTAGAGAATTGGAAAAGGTTGAGACAATATTCAATGAATTGAACATCAAGCCTAGTTTGGCAAGGAACACCAAAATAGAAGGAGACATTGCTAGCAATAGTAGATCCATTGAAGAAAAGATCCAAGAAGGAGTGAATCTTCTTGTGGAAAGAGAAAAGGATGGTAAGAATATCTTCAAATGTTGGACTTGTAATGAATATGGTCATTATGCATCTAAATTTCCTAAAAAAGAAAGGAATTTTAAGGATAGATTGAAATCTAGAAGACCTAGAAATTATTTTTATGCTAATGAAGAAGAAGATGAACAAGAATCTTATCAAAGTAGAAGTGAAGATGAATTGGGATTTGTGGCCATAAAAGAGGATGATCTTGACAAAGAAATCAAGGAAGAAAGTGTGCTAGTTTCACAAGTAGAAAAGAAAGACTAGATCATTGATAGTGGTTGTTTACATCACATAATTGGTGCTATGAGAAAATTTGTCAAATTCAAAAACCATGATGGAGGAATTGTCAGAGTAGGGAATAATGCAGCCTTTCATATTACAAAAATTGGATCTATAACACTTGATGGTAAAACATATACTGATGATGTTTTTTTTATGGACTAAAGCACAACTTGTTGAGTGTTGGATAGCTCATGGATAAAGGCTATCAACTACAATTTTTTAATGATACATACATTATCAAGAACAAGGAAGGGAAACTACTTAGTACTGGCACAAAAACCAAAGGTAATGAATTTCAGTTAAATTCCACTGAAATAACATGTTTAAAGGAAAAATTTGGCAATAGTTGGTTATGGCATAGAAGACTCTATCACATTAATTTTGATAACATTTTAATGGCTAGTAACACACTTGTTCTAAGAGATTTTCCCAAGATCTCTAAGCCCACTGAAATTATTTGCAAAGAATGTATTTTGGCCAAGTAGAAAAGGGTCTCATTCCCTAGCAAGTAGTTCTGCACTACACAAAAGCTAGAATTAGTATGTACAAATCTAAGTGGTCTTGCAAGAACAAGAGGATTCTATGGAGAAAGGTACTTTATGATTTTTGTTGATGATTTCACTAGGATGATGTGGGTAGCTTTTCTTAAAGAGAAATCAAAAGCATTTAAGAAATTTAAGATATTTTAAAACAAAGTTGAGAATGAATCTAGACTCGAGATCAAAAGTTTAAGATTAGATAGAGGAGGAGAATTCACCTCTATAGAACTCAATATCTATTGTGAAGAACATGGCATTAAGAGACAACTATCCTCACCCCATACACATGAGAAAAATGGGATTGCTGAAAGGAGAAACAAATCAATTGCTAAAGTAGCAAGAGCCATGCTATTTGATAATGATTTACCAAAGACCTTCTAGAGAGAAGCAATCAATATAGTAGTATACACACTAAATAGAGTACATATCATAAAAGGTATGGACAAAACACCCTATGAATTATGGTTTGGTCATTAACCATCAGTCAAATACTTCAAGATATTTGGAAGAAAATGTTACATTAGAAGAGATGATGATATTGGTAAATTTGATCCAAGAAGCAATGAAGGTATGTTTCTTGGTTATTTTTTGAAAAGTAAAGCTTACAGATGTTTCAACTATAGAACAAAAATCATAGAAGAGTGTGCAAATGATAAAATTGATGAAAATTTTGGTACCAAGGAAAAGATAATGGACTATAACTCTAATAGAGATGATTACTCTAGAATGGCTAGCAGAGGTAATAAGTTATTTTTTAAGACTAACAATGACATGTAGAAAAATGTGCAAATTGAAGATGTGAGAGAAGAACAGAATGTAGTATCTGAGATAAGAGTTGAAGTAGCAACTACAACCCCAAATAGAAACTTGACAAGAAATCATCCTACTGATCAGATAATAGGAAGCAAAGAAAAATATGTGATGATAAGGACAAGAATTAATGAAGAACTATGTCTGATATCTCAAGTAGAACCAAGAAGCACAGATAAAGCAATCAAAGATGATTATTGGATAAAATAAATGGAGGAAGAACTCTAACAAATAATCAAGAATTACACATGGGAATTGGTTCCTAGACCAAAGGACAAAAATGTGATTGGCACTAAATGGGTATTCAGAAATAAAATGAATAAATAGGAAGAAGTAATAAGAAACAAGGCAAGACTTGTATGCAAGGGATACTCTTAGCAAGAAGAAATTGATTATGAAGAGACATATGCACCTATAGTGAGGATGGAAGTGGTAAGAATCTTCCTAGCATATGCAATAAACAAAAACTTTAAGGTATATCAAATGGATGTCACATCAACATTCCTGAATGGAGAACTTGAAGAAGAGGTTTACATTGAACAACCAAAGGGTTTTCCTTTAACAAAATAAAATTATATGGTTTGCAAATTAAAGAAAGCATTGTATGGATTAAAGAAATCACCAAGAACCCAGCATGCAAGATTGGACAAATACCTAGCAAAGCTTGGATTTGCTAAAGGAATAGCAGATAGTAACCTATATTTGAAGGAAATAGAAGATGGTTTTCTAATAATCATTGTATTTTTTGATGACATCATTTTTGGTGGAAATGATGAAGCCAATGAAAAATTCTCAGAAGACATGAAGAATGAGTTTGAAATGAGCATGATAGGTGAAATGAAATTTTTCTTGGGACTACAAATTGTTCAAAACAAAGAAGGTATCTTTATTTCTTAAACCAAGTACTTGAATGATTTACTGAAAATATTTGGTTTAGAAAATTGCAAGTTTGTTGGAACTCCTATGGTAACTGGTCATAAGTTATCAAGCAAAGATGAGATGCCTACTATTGAAAAAAAGAAGTACAAATCTATGGTTGGTGGATTACAATATTTGACTCATAGCAGACCAAACATAGCTAATGTTGTTGGAATTATGGCAAGATTTCAAGTTGATCCTAAGGAGTATCACTATACAATAGTAAAAAGAATATTTAGATATCTAAAAGGAACATCAAATTATGGTATTTGGTATGATAGAAATAATGACTTCACTCTTTGTACTTATATAGATGCTAATTGGGTAGGAGATAGGGATGGCAATAAAAGCACTAGTGGAGGAGCATTTTTCCTTGGAGGAAGATTAGTTTCTTGGCTCAGCAAGAAGCAAGATTGTACCTCTCAAAGTATTGCAGAAGCAAAGTATGTTGTAGTAGCAAGTAACTACAATCAAGTCATATGGATGAAGCATATGATGAAAGATATTGGAATAACATTCACAGAACCTATTATCATTTATTGTGATAATAAAAGTATAGTCAACATGTCTAAGAATCCTATTTTGCACTTTAAAACTAAACACATAGCAATAAAGTATCATGTACTAAAAGAGAAAGTTTTAGAGAAAGAAATTAAATTAGAATACATCAGCACTAAGGAACAAATTACAGACATTTTCATAAAGGCATTACCAAAGGATACATTTGAATACTTGAGAGATATGCTTGGGGTTATGCCCCTACCTAGCTTAGATTAGAAGATGCAAAAGTGCATCAGTCTAGGGTATATAGCACCATTTTTAGATTGGACTGAATGCTGATGCTTCTCCAATGGGGGAGTATCTATGATGAACAGAGTTAGTAAAGGACTCTTGGAATAGGTAACTAGTATAAAATAGTATCTTTAGATACTTTTAGTGTTTATAAAAGAATTGTAGAGAAACAGACCAAATTGTGATCATGCCTATAGGTTGACTTGTGTGCTACCTTTGACATTGATGTTAATTGGGGAGAGTAAGTGATATGAAAAACATTAAAATGGGAATAGATTGATTACATTAAAGTGAACTTGCATTATGAGGGCGTAGTAAGAAAGATTTGATTGATTGGTATTCTTGGAACTAGATGTTTCTCATTGATGTTTCCATCAATGCCAAAGGGGGAGATTGTTAGCATGAATGCTGATGCTATGGGGGAGCAGCACAAAATACTATGTTTGTTATTGATGACAACGTAGTAAGACTGGCAAAGTGGTAGACTAAGATTTATGAATTAAGGACACCACATTGCATATCTACCTATACATAGTTAATAGAAGGTACTACAATTTTTATTTGCCATGTGGTCAAGTGCACAGAAGCTGAATCAACATCCTACGGAAGATATGAGTGATTTATAGAGAACCACAAAAAACAAAGCATTAGGGAAATTGTCTCTATTAGATGATCAATATAATACTATATGTTTGGAATGAAGAGTTGTGGAGTTAACTAAAGGAAGAATACTGACAACTAATGATGTCAACAAGTGCACAGGTATGGAAGTCGCATGTGTGAAATTTCATGAACAATTGAGAGCCGACAGTATTAATTAAATGTGTATTTCATTTAATTAAATATGAAGCCAACTCAAAATAATGTTAAGTATGTGGAGCTGACTCAAAGGGCTAATAATTCAGCATGGTATAAAGGAAAAGTGTTTTCCAAGTTCTAAAGAATATATTTGAGGATGAAAAGGAAGTAGAGCAGACTTGCAAATTACAAAGGAGGAAAGCAGAATAATCTGCTATGTGTGTAAGTGACCTTAAGGGTTACTGATGAGTTCTAGATCTATTTGAATTATCTAAAGGAGAAGAGGTTTGATGTACTAGATAGAGAAAGAGGAAAGAGATTTTTTATTCTAATTGAATAGCACCAAGATCAATTGGATAGTAGGTTCATTGTTTTGATCCTGAAGATGTTTGAACAGTGGGTTTAGTTGCCTTCCTCAAATCCTAACAGGGTTGGAATCTCCTAACAAGGATTCAAAGTCTCCTAATAGGGTCTCTTTGTACTAAGAATTGTATTAGATTCCTAATAGGGTCTTTCCTCTAACAATGAATATTTAGATTAGTACATTATTCTATGGGCATCATTCCTAGTGTGGTTTTCCCTCTGATCAAGGGTTTTCCTAGTCAACATATCTGGTGTATTTGTGTGTGTGCATTTATGTTTTCTTTTTACTTTGGTTGATAAAGCAAGAATTGAATTAAGATTCTTATATAACTGATTCACACCACCACCACCCCCCCTCCAAGTTATATTGATGAACTATCTTCTAACACCTAGGGTAATAATGATTCATGATGTTAGAGCACATTATATGTGTAAGATAGGTGAAGTATGATATTTTGAGTTAAGAATGGAATATGATAAGTTGTGTGAGAATGGACAACTAAAGGGTGAGCATAATATTGTTGCTGAGAAAGGGTTAACTCATGCTTTGAATTTTCCATGAAATTTCAAGGTTGAATGGATCAAAGTTTTTCTAATTATTATTCATAATATGAAGTTATATTTGAAGAATGGACTGGTGAAAATAACAAAGTATATCATTCACCGTGTTACAGGCTACCCTATTATGGATAGGGTAAAAATATTCATTGTTAATGGAGAGAAGAAATTGATGCCAACACACTAGAAAAATGGATCAAAAGGGGAATGACAATTTCTACCATAAAAAATGTATAGTTTGCATTCACTGTTAGAGTCATTGTCCACAAATTTTATCAGTCAGTCCAGCCTAATAGTGTTCCATGTGCTGAAATAGATTTGGGATGGAAAATTGTTAAGAAAGATCATGGTTATGAACTACTAGATATCTAACTTATACCATTGATAAATAATATTTACACCACTATGGAGACAAAGAATAGTATGTGCAAATTTGGTTCTTTGGTTATTTGTATTTTATTTTATATAAATAAGATATTTCCCACCATTGGTGATGTTGTTTGGGATAAGATGTAACCTATCATCCATCATATCAATAAATTCATTGGTGAGATGGGTAATAATTTTGAAACTATTATGGATGGTTACTTTGATGAATTTAAGAGGAAAATGAAGAGTAGCTCTAGGATACCACAATCCCTAGTAGATAAGTATTATGGTGATATACATTTCTTGGTAGATATGGATTTCACTTTTGCACAAGAAGTTTTAACTAGGGTTGCAAAGTTGAGACCCTTACCTTATAAGGTGAATATTAATGTAGTCATTGCAAATATCACTAATTTGTTAGCAATACAAGTTGGTAAGAATGTTGAACCATTTGATAGATATGAATCAAAAAGGTGAAGATTTGTTAGAATCTGAAAAGATTAATAACTCAGAAAACTAGTGCAAAGAATAAATATATAAACTATGAATGCAAATGATACACAATCAAAATAGCAACATAGAGTTAGTCTCCAAGAGAGTAATACAAATGCTGAAAGCAAAATAGCATTAAGAGGATGCAAAAACAAGAGATGTAAATACAAGCCAGGTAGCATGCTTATATAGGCTAGGAAGAGGGAGGAGGTGGCAACACTAACCAATGAGGAGCAACCATCTATCAGACTAAAGATAGCAAAGTATCTTCCCAAGATAGCTAATGGATGCTTACATGTAGGAAGGTGACACCTCACAGAGAAAGATGCCCCCCACAAAAGATGAAGCATCTCACACCCCCAACAAAGCTCACAAATGAAGGAACTTGCTCTTAGTTAAGGGTTTGGTGAAGATATCAGCAACTTGCTCAAAAGTTAGACAATAGAAAAGGTCAATGACATGACCATGGATGAGCTCCCAGATGTAGTGCATGTGGACCTCTATGTGTTTGCTCCGTTGATGATGAACCAAATTTTGTGAGATCTGAATGGCACTCTGGTTGTCACAAAATATGACTGATGGCCATCTAATCTGGATACCAAACTCAATGAGAAGATGTTGAAGCCAAATGGCCTCAGTGGTGGCATTTATAGCCCCCCAATACTCAACCTCAGTAGAAGATAGAGTAATGGCAGACTACTTTTTACTCAACCAGCAAATAGGACCTAACCCAAGTGAGAAGCTATACCCTGAAGTAGACTTGCAATCCTCAGAATCACCTACCCAATCTAAATCTATGTAGCCCACCAAATCAAGCTCAATACCTGCTGCGTAGTGAATCCCACAACTATGAGAAGTCTGAATGTAGTGAAGGGTCCACTTGGCTACTTTCCAGTGCAGCTCATGTGGCTCTTGCATGAATCGAGAGACCATGCCTATAGCATAGGACATGTCAGGTCTTGTATGTGTTAGATAAATGAGACTCCTAATAAGTTGGCAGTACAAAGTGCCATCAACAAGTGGAGAAGAACATTGAGCCTCAAGTTTGACTCTAGAAAGGAAGGGAGTTGGAGCAAGCTTACAATCAACCATATAAAACCTCGAGAGTAGATCTAGAGCATACTTGGACAGTGTGATGGTGATCCTAGAAGGAGACTAAAGGATATCAATCCCAAGAAAGTAATGCAACAAGCCCAAGTCAGTCATCAAAAAATTGTCCTGAAGGGCCAATTTGACAGCCTTAATGGTGGGTGAAGAACTTCCTGTGATCAGCAAGTCATCAACATACAAAACCAAAAATAGAAATTAATCACCCTATTGCAAAATGTAGACATTAGGATCAGAATGGCACTGAGTGAACCCAACTGATAGAAGGAAGGAGTCCATCTTGGCATACCAAGCCCGAGGAGCCTATTTGAGGCCATAGAGAGACTTTTGAAGATGGCACACAAGTGAAGAATCCTGAAGGAAGCCCTGTGGCTACTCCATGTAGATCTCCTCATGAAGGTCACGATGAAGAAAAGCACTCTTCACATCCATCTGATGTACTTCCCAATGATTAGCTGCAGCAATGGCAAGAACAATTCGAATGGAATTCATTCGGGCAACTGGCACAAAAGTCTTAGAGTAGTCAATCCTAGGAACCTGGGAGAATCCTTTGGCAACCAAGCAAGCCTTGTGTTTATCAACTAACCCATCTGCTATAAATTTTTTCCAATAGATCCACTTGCATTGAACAAGTTTTCTTCCTTTAGGAAGAGGGACAAGATCCCAAGTGTGGTTCCTCATCAAGGAACTATACTCTTCCTGCATAGTTGTATCCCACTCAAGAATACCAAAAGCCTCATGAAAGGACTGTGGTACTAAGGTAGTAGCAATGAAGACATGTGGAGCATCCTGAAATTATGAATGAGTTCGCCTGGTGTCTGATGGATCCCCAACCCAATCACATGCAGACCGCAAGGTTTTTCTAGTCCAAAGTGGATAGGAAGATGGAGAATATGGAGGGAAATCATTAACCTCTGAATGATGACTAGGAGAGGAAGGAGGTGAGTTCTCTAAATCACTTTCTATATCAAAAGTAGAGGTAGAAGACTATTTAGGTGAATCTAAGTCATCGAAAGATCTATCATGTATTCCAAGTGACTCTAATGTCAAGGTAGAAGGAGTTGGAGAAGTGATAGAAAGTGAGCTTGAAGATCCCTTCTCAAACTGAACACTCCTCTCAATGAATAACTCATGTGTAGTAGGGTAGAGCAATCGATAACCCTTTACACCATCAAGATAACCTACAAATATGGAAGGTTTGCTTTACAGATCCAAGGCCTTACATTTCTCTATAGGAATGTGGGCCCATGCAGGGGAGCCAAAAACTTGAAAGTGCTTAACTGATGGTTTTTGACCACTCCAAGATTCAAAAGGAGTAACTCCCTTCAAGGCTCGGTGAGGAACACGGTTTTGGATATAACAAGAACAGTTAATGGCTTCTGCCTGATACTGTGGTGCAAGAGATCTAGAGTGAATCGTACAGTTTTCCATTTCCTTCAAGGATCTATTCTTTCATTCTACAACACCATTTTTTTGAGGATTGTATGGAATTGAATTTTTTAAATCAATCCCCTCTGAAGTGCAAAATCTTTCAAACCAATGGTTGAAATACTCACCACCATTGTCTGTGCGCAAAACCTTGATGGCTTTCCTAGATTACTTTTGTACAAAATTTTTGAAGTCTTGAAAATGATCAAATATCTTTGACTTCTGTTTGAGAAAGTACACCCATGTATATTGAGAAAGGTCATCAATGAATGTGAGGACATATCGGGCCCTATTGAAAGAAGGATGTTGAAATGGACCAGCCAAATCATTGTGAACTAACTCTAGTATCTGTAAAGCTCTCCATGCCTTACTTTTGTCAAACTTTTCCTTAGGATGCTTACCAAGAATGCAACCTTGGCAAACACCTCGTGAGAATTGAACCAAAGGCAACCCTGTGACCATGCTCTATTGGTTGAGTTGATACAAATAGAGAAACTTAAAAAGGCCAAACTGCTCATGCCATAATTTACTCACATCATTAGAGTGAGTGAGCAAAATAGATGAAGGAGGATCAAGAACAAAGTGAGAAAATAGATAGAGTTGTGACTGATGATCTGCTCTCCCAACTGCAACTATAGAATCACTATGCAACTCACGTATCTCCACTGAATCAGGAGCGAACTCAACTCACTTGCATGAACCTGTGTGAGTGATCTAGTATATTGATAGGAGATTAGTTGATAATGAGGGTACACAAAGAACATCATGGAATGTACCATCCCCCACATCAATAGACCCTCTCTCACACACCTCAATAGGAGTGTCATCACCCATCAAAATAAAAGGCATAGTACATGGCTCCAAGGATGAAATTTCTTCCTTAGATGAAGCCATGTGGTGCAAAGCACCCGAATCAAGAACCCAAGTGGATGGTGAGGAAGCAACTACAATAAGAGCCTTGCCCTTTCCTTTCCCCTTGTTTTCTTTTTCCTTGTTAGACTCTTCATTAGAACTTTGTTTGATAGACTTAGGAACACTAATATTATTCTTCTCAAGAATGTATGTCAAACGATCAATTTGTTTCTTCAAACATTTATGTTCATCATGACTGGGTCTTTTACAATAGGCACATTTAACCTTTTCTTTCTTAGGCTTATCGCCCTTAGAGGATGAGGTATCAATAGTTTCTTTTGAAGCAATTGGTATCTGATCCTTCTTTTCCTCACTATTATTTTGTTTCTCATCCTTACTATTGTTGTTACTACTTTGTCCTTTTTTTTTTGTGCCTTGGTTGGCAGCTAAGGCATGTGACTTAGAGGACTTAAGAGTGCACATTTGGATTAGCTTTTCCTGTTCTCGAGTGAGATTGATAGTAGAATCATGTAGAGATGGCATGGTGAATTGAGTACCAAGTGCACCCTTAGTAGCATAGAAGGTAGACACAAACACAAAATATTTTGAACTTAGCTTAGAGAGAATACTAAGAATCAGTTATTCATCTTTCTTTTCAATTCCACATTATTTTAACTGCATCCTTAGTGATTTCAATTTGGTGAAGAAATCTTGGATTGTGTTGAGATTGCCTAGACTCAAACTAATTAATTCATTTTCCAACATATGACCCCTCATTGAATCTTGTGTGCCAAATAGTGTTTCTAGCTTTTTCCATACTTCATTTGGTGTATCCAAAGACTCAATGTGAAATAGAAAGTTAGGAGAAATAGATAAACACAATGTTCCATATGCCTCATCACATTTGTTAAACCAATTAGGCTTATCTTCATCTTTATTAGGTTCAGTTTCAAGTCCCATAGTTATCCTATTTAATCTAGCTTTCCTTAAGTGAATTGTCATGCATAATTTCCACTCAAAGTAATTGTATAGAGTTAGGATGGGCATATTTGTTTGATCCATGATGAAGAAATGTAGAGAAGAAATGTTAAAAAGAAGAGAACCTAGCCATGACAATGCCCCCCCCCCCCTAAAGAAATATGATTTGGCACTTTATTTTAGTTTTTTTACAACTACCACTAGAAAGAAATACTTAGTGATCTTGATTTCAATGCATTACAAACCCTCATGAAGAGCATATGCAGAAAGTGAAACTTGGGCACAATAATCAAAGAAACAAATAGCACCAATATGATCTACTCAAAAAATCATGCACTTTCAAAAAAAAAATTCCCTAATACAAGGTCGTATGAGAAAGTTATGATCCTTTGAAGTTTCCAAAACGAGAACTGTGCAAAGTCACGACCGATAATCTACAATCTTTGAAGAATTCATCCATGAAAATCAAAAGACAACTCCACTAGTGGATAGAGCACAAAAAAATAGCCAAGGTCAAAACAAGAATCATCAAAATTGGAATCTGTATGAGCAAGAATGAGACATTTGAAAATTGCATTCAAATTTGCAACTGCCAATGGAGAGGGGTATGGATGTAGTTTTTTGTGCTCAATTTTGCAAAATATATAGCTTGCATGCAAAAACTAAAAGATACCCAAATAGTTTTTCGGTGCTGCAAACAAAACCCAAAAAGTGTTTTTCTTTTTGATGTACAGAAGATGTTTTTGTAGTGTAAATTAGACACTTTTAACAATAAAAAATGGCTCCAAAAATTAAGAAACAACCCCAGCAACCAAAATATGACATACAAATGCTAGATCAGCTTCCTAAGTCCATCAATGGTATGCTGGAACTCACAATACTGATTGAAAACTCCAAACATGCAAGTTGGTTGTCAAATTTGAGATTGAAACCCTGGAGAAAAATTGTTTTTGTCAAAACTTTTCTGATTCTCAAGATCATCCAAAGATGCAAGAGAAGAGCATACTTCATTTTTCAAAAAATTACAATAAAATTTATTAGCCCCCCTCGAATCTCTCAAATAAGGAAACTAAAATCTACTCTTGCACATAGAAAAACTCTGATACCATTTTAGAATCTGAAAAGATTAATAACCCAGAAAACTAGTGCAAAGAATAAATATCTAAACTATGAATGCAAATGATACAAAATCAAAATAGCAACATAGAGTTAGTCTCCAAGAGAGTAATGCAAATGCTAGAAGTAAAATAGCATTAAGAGAATGCAAAAACAAGAGATGCAAATACAAGCCAGGTAGCATGCTTATATAGGCTAGGAAGAGGGAGGAGGTGGCAACACTAACCAATGACAAGCTACCATCTATCGGACTAAAGATAGCAAAGTATCTTCCCAAGATAGCTAATTGATGCTCACATGTAGGAAGGTGACACCTCACAACCATTCACATAATAAGACATGCTTTATTAACTTAAGCAAGATTATTAAAAGTGTAGGCAAAACCTAGCAAAATAGGAAAAATAAAAAACTACACTAAGAAGATTGATGTCCAAATAATACACCAAAGCTGAATAAGAAGAGGAAAACCATGATTACGAACTTGGAGAAAGTTCAGGGAGAAGGAGGTAAGAAAGAGATGCCTTTGTAGATTACAAAAGGAAAAGGAGACGATAGAAAAATCAATAATGATGATGAAAAATAAGATATAGAAAGAAAAGGCACAAAGATAGTGATTGTCAAGCCATAGGAAAAGAAGGGAAAACAATTTATTATTTCTTATCCAAAGTTGAAGAAGGACTTGATGATAATTGTCACTAAGTTTGCACTTACACCGCCAAGGGTTACAAGATAAAGAATAAGAGAAACTACTAATATTGTTTCCAAGTATTAGGAGAATGATCTCATAAACGTAATCAAGATTTCTCAAGTAAAAATCTCAAAATTGAGCTAAGAAAACCTAATAATAAGGATACTAATATTGAAGGATGATGAGGAAGATGAAGGAGAGAATGCCAAAATAGAAGACTTAAGTAAATTAAAGGTTGTAAAACACAAAAAGCCCCAATCTATTGATGATGTATGTGAAAAACTTAGGAGCACTACTAGATTATCTAGTTTCCTGTATGTTACCCATGAATGGTCCATAATTATTTTTGGAACATAGTCATGTGATAGTGGATAAGTGTTGAACAAGAGTTGTGCCTAATAGATATTTTTTTGTCAATATTAACTCTCTCAACTTTCTTGTCTTGAAATTCCTTTGGTTGAACAAACCCATGAACTTGAACATTGAACACTGTGTTTGGTGTTCAAGATTCAAGGTTCATCAATTACCTTAGTCATTTTAAGGAAGTCATTCATTTCCAAATACTAATACTCATTGCCAAGATTGAATGTGAACATTGAACACTTTGTTCATTTGTTCAAAGTTCAAAGTTCACAAGTGCACTTTCATTATAGGTCAAGTCATGAGAATAGTTTCCAATATTTCATGGCCACTGAACTTCCTTGTAGTTCAATCATTTAAGCTCACTTGGTCATAAAGATGAATGCTTCTAGTGCCACATGTCTTTTAGATAGCTCAAAAATAGTGCAACATTGCTAAATCTATAGAAAATATCTAGATGAATGAAGAGTTAAGGGTAGTAATGAAAAAGTATATGGCAATGCATGCCAAACTTGGGCAAGTTGGTAATGATTGTAACTCCTTCCTTGTCACTTGTCATGTCATTCATTTATATTCATCAAGTCCAAGCTTTATGTTTTAAAATAATCTTTCCTTGTTTTCGTTCCTTGCTATTTTCACTTTTGGATAAATAGTTTATCTCGTCTGGGTGTACATGGCAATAGTTTGAGCTTTACATTCCTACAAATATGTGTGCGCTAAGCATGGTGATTTTATAGTCCTTCACTTTCAAGGTGAATTTTTATTCTACATTTCTTTAAGATTGTACATTCATTCCATATCTTTCTTTTTGGTTTATTTCTTGTTATGTTTACCGCTTTTCATCCAAAACTCACTGACAAGATTAGAGAGTCAATGATAAGTAGTGTCCTCCTTGACATGGAAGACACCTCCTTTGCCAATGATAATATGAACAAACAACTGGCTAGGTTTGCAAATCCACTACCCAGATCCAAATCCCAAGATGTTGTAGATAGTAGTCTATTGTAAACATCCATGTTCCCAAAGGTTTTCCCTTGTCTTGAGTTAGTCCTAGCTTGTATGGATAAATATGATGCTTCTATTTGAACTTTCAATGGTGAAATCTTGGTATGTGGGAGTAGATTTTTTGTTATGGGGGCTCTAAGAATCCCTCCATGTGAAGTGTACAAAGATTAGACTATCAGTTCCTCCTATCCTTAATTTTTCATGAATGTTATAGAGTTGAACAACAATATTGCTAAGAGTTGGCTCTTCAAGTCTGAAAGAGGGGGTTCCTGCCTTGCAAAACCTTTGACTAGAGAGCATATGATCCTAAAGATTAAGGATGTTATCACATTTTTAAACAGGGTAAAAGGAAATCCCCATGCCTTTTATTGGGAAAAATGGATATATTTCTTTGTACAAACTATTCTAGGGGAAGATAAATAAATTGATTGGGTGGATACAATAGCAACTAGGTTGTAGGAAGAACTTTCCCAATCCTTTGGAACTACTAGTTTTTACATGACCTTCTACTTTTTCTATATCCTAGCTTGTAGAAAAGAGTGGAAGGGACTTCCACACTTAGATTAGAACCCAAGTATTCTCATTTATGAATATTACCCACTGTTATAGAAGAACAAAAGTCCCAATGGAGTAAAGATAGTCCACGGTACATTCCTAGCCAAATTAGTGTTTGATTTATAAGGGAGAGAAAATATGAGATTGATAGAAGAGGCCACTCAATTGATAGACATTTATGGTAGTTACTTTACCTAGTTTCCATGCTTCATGTATCTTTTAATTAGGGATTATCAAGGTAAACCAATGAGGCTTCCCTAATATTTCTTAGACTGTATGGTGCTAATTGAAGTGTGCAGACAATTGTCAAAAGGAGAAAAACATTGTAAGGTGAGGAAAGGTTCAAGATATAACTTCCCCATTGATCTTGGGAATTAAAAATGCAAAACCATTCAAGATGCTTTCAAACTCAAAATAGAGATCAATCCCTAAAATTACTAACCTACTCCCCTAGGTTAAATTTTGATAGCCAAGAATGTTCCATGAAGTATTCTAAAATTGCTTCTTCTACCATGTGCATACACAATTTAGAGGATTTTGGGAAAACTGTCAAATTGACTTTGAAGTCAGAAAAATGCTCTAGTCTAAGTTAACTTTGGTGCAAATCAAGGAGTTTAATCTTCCATTTGATATCTAGATTCAAAAAGTTAAAGCTTACCCCTTGCCAGAAATCTATTGGTCAGTGCCAGAAGAGGATGATTTACACACAAGAACTTCACTATCATAGCTCGAACAAAGAAATAGCTCACAAGGAAAAAGAATTCAAGAATAGGGGCTTGTAATGTTCAAAGGATTCAAGGTTGTTCAAGTTCACCTTTAGTTGTTTCTAGTTCTAATAGAATTATTACTTCACCTACTATAGGTAAGTCAAGGCTTAGTGTTAAACCTAAACATCTTATTCAAGGTTCAGTTCACCTCCCGATGTCTATCAAGTGGACACATTCTTGCAACTAAAGGAATTAGGAACAATCAAAGAAATTGAGTGTGCCATGTGATGAGCCTAAAACTATAGAGCTGGACATGGGGGGAGATCAAGAAGAAATAGGGGAATCTCTCATCAGTGCAATGGAATAGGGCTGTCAAAAAATCATAGTAGGTGTTCATACATAAGGTTTGATGTCTCTCAGTTCTATGCCTATGCGATAGACTCCTCCCCCTAGGGATAATCATCTAGTGCCTAATTAGTTCAAGTTGTCTATGAGAAAAAAAAAATTTAGTACTAGAACCCTCCCAGTCAAAGACATGGTCATAAAATGCCTTGGGAAGACCCCTAAAATCAAAAAGCACAAGATAAAGACTATATTGAACATTGATGATGAAACAGGGTAGTGGGTAGCAAAGGTTATGAAGCCAACAACTAAGAAAAACATAAAGGAAATACAACCTCAAGACTATACAATAGAAAAGACAATCCTTTGTCCTACTTCAAGGGCTACTAACATTAAAATATGGAGTGTAGGGAATTCTTTGATCTCCTAGAGAATATGGAAAGACCAAAGGGACAAGCAAGAATTAAAACAATCCCTATGGAAGATGGTTGAGTTCATACATGAGCTATAGAGCCCTCATTTAGAAGCATTTCATGATGCTATTAAAACTATTTATATGGAATCTCTTTTGAAAAAAATATTCCTTAAATAGGTCAAGAGAGATCATTAAATCTCTCGAGCATATAGCAAATGGTTGAGCACTATTCACACTCAAGCAACCTACTACTTTTCTCATTTCACCAATACAAGTGAGAGAGTAGATAAGGTAACCACAACCTTGAATTCAAAAATGAATGCGTGGGAATTTGAGTAGATCAGATGGGATGAGTACATCATTAATATCACTAAATTTTAGGAGTGTGGCATCAATAAGTTCATGAAGGAGAATCTAGAGGCTAAGGTTGATGATGACTTCTTGTTCATTGCCCACACCAACATGGAATGGAGAAAAATAGTAAAGGAGCAAGGACTTGATGAATATTCTAAGCTAGTAAATGAGGTTGTCTTCCTAAAAGAAATCTTAATGGCTAACATAAAATGCATCAATGTGAAAATCATGGGGAATGAAGACTACATTGAAAAATTTCCTAAAGAGGTAGAGGCATCCTTCTTCGCAAGAATCAAGTTGTTGAAAGAAACAAGTGAGGTATCCATACATGATCTAGCCATAGTTTCCAAGGAGGTCTCTATGATTATTATTTGCACTGACCACCTAGAGGTTCAAGAAAAAAAGTTGGATCACATATTTTGAATGATGAAGATGTGGAAACTTAGGCTGGAATAGTTAGGTTTCCATCAGTAGGAAGAACTTGTCAGTTTCCTCATTGCTCATAGATTGTGGAAAGAAAATGGTAGTGGTAGCTCTAACACCCATAACCCACATTCCATGATTGGCATAGCTGGAGACTTTGTCTCTTTCTTTTATTTTTAGTTAATATGTTTATAAACTTTGTTGGTGTTTTACAAGAAAAGTTTCAACAACTTGCATGGAGTTATTTTTGGTTGGAATTTAGAAATCCTAAAGAGGCTATATATGTAATATTTTAAGCAATCTTAGAGGCCAACTCTCTGGATATTCTTATATAGTTCTTTTGTTAATTAAGTATAGTTTTCTAATTTTGTATTTATGAACAACAATTTAATGATAATAGATACTAATCATTTGGTTATTTCTATTGCGTCTATCTGATAATCATGTGGTTATATTACTAGTTTATGGAGTTCATCTGAGATTCATGCCATATAGATGTTATTTCATTGATTCTATTATTTGTTCTTATCTTTTTGTTCATTTTAGTGAGCTTGATTGAATTTGAGATTCCAAAATAGTGTGTCATGTGACATATGTTTGATAACTATTATTTGAATCTATAATGTTATTTTATGGTTATAAAAGGATATTTACATCTTTCATTAAATTCTTTTTGGTTAAAAGAATGACAATAATAATTCATCTATAGTAAGAGTTATATTGCAAATCCTTTTTGAAGGAAGTTGTGCCTTCGAGACATAGAGAGTCTTTGCAATTATAAAGACTCAATTATTGTGAAAGTGGATTTTTCTTGCAAATAAAGCATAAGTAACTAGGGAGAACCATTCACTAACAATTTTTGGTGACTCTACTAGGAAGTATATTTGATATTTATTTAAGATGGTCTTGCCTCATCAAGACATTATCCTAGTTCTCCAACCTAGTGTAGGGTTTGATAATAATAAAGAAAACATTATCTCTGACTTAAACACCCTAGCTTGGAATAGAAGGAGTAGCAAGTAACAATACTTGCAAGTTAGTCAGGTCCTTGAAGATGAAGAAGAAAGGACTAAACTAATTAGGGGAGTACTTATTGCACAAGAAGAAGTGGTTTTTGGAAGGTTATCTCAATAAACCCCAAACTCTAATCGTTCTTAATAAACCTAGTAGTTGATCTTTCTCCTATTAGGCTGGCTAGAGTAAAGTATACTCAGGGTGATAAAAATAAGGCACCATAGGAAAAAAAATTTGAGTTTATAAAATATCTAAAATTTCCCCCTAACCATACCCTCAAGAAGAAGAAAAATATTACGTGTAAAAGTGACCCTACCTCTCCCACCAAAATTCAATCTATTTCCACTTCTCTACATGCTTCAATTTTTCTTGGTACACTCATCCCTTCACACTTTAATAGTTAACAGATCAATTTTTGGATACTAGTCATGGCTACCAATCCTTGGGGTGTCCAATTAGGACCTTTAGACCTAGGAACAAATCTTGATCCATTACCTAAAGGAACTTGGTAGATTCTTTCTAAGTTTAATGGGGATGGGAAGAAATCCACAAATGAGCATCTGAATGCATTTAACACCACTTGTGGGGTTATTTTTGTTAGTACTAAAAATGTGGCAATCAAATTATTTGTTGAAACTCTGACAGAAGTTATGACTGACTAATTTCACCATCTCCATAATGGATCTATCACTAACTAGGCTTCCATGGGGATTTCCTTTGAATTGAGGTTCAAAGTGGATGATGATGAACACACTATTCTGTTACAACTCTCATAGTTGAAAAAGGAAGTCCAAGAGCCCATTTAGTATATCATAGCTAAATTCAACAAGATTCTTTACAAAATCCCTACCACAAAAAGACCTAATGTAGAAAACTAAAAGGGTTTCTTCATGAATGTCATGCATCTTGACATTAGCTTCCACTTAAGAAGAAATAGGGTGTTAGACATTTATGCAACACATAGATTAACAATGGAGTTAGAAGATGATTTCTTGGTCACAGGGAAATGGAGACGAGAAATGCAATAGCCTCAAAATTAGACATCCACTGCTGGTTCAAACAACCCTTTAGTTTAGAGATTGTTAAATGACATTTCAAAAATGAAGAGGAAAATTCTTGGATGACTTATCATGATATCCCCATAAACAATAATCATCCAGGGATGAAAGAAAGACAACCACATATGTTTCCCAGAAATTAGAGACTAGCAATTAAAGGAGCTTCCCCAAAGAAGGAAAGCATGTGTATATTTCATCTAATTGATGAACATGACAGATTTCCCTATCCAAAAATGCCACATTATAGAGAAATGGGAATGAAAAAAGAGGTCATTAAAGAAATACATGCTAGTGAGGAATCCTCTTGAGGACTTGACAACTCTAGAAATTATTACTTGGAATACAAATCTAACTTAGAATGAGGTGGTAATGTATGTACCCCTCTAGAAGACCCTTCCTACATAGTGCTCACTAGAAATAATCATAATGAAAATGCTCCTATCGCTTTTGTTGGAATTAAAGATAGAGTAACTAAGGGAGGGTGGGGGGTGAATCAGTTACTAACAAAATTAATTCACAATTCCCTTAGATGTCTTAAAGATTTAGTTACTACTTTTACTCAGTAAACAAATGTTGTAACTCAGTAAGATTAAACTATTACTTTTTCAAGCATTCATGCATGTAACTAAAAATAAAGTGAACACAAGAGACACCAGATTTAACGTGGAAACCCAATATGGGAAAAAACACCAAGTAACTAGTCACCAATTTTTCACTCTTCTGAAGTGAGCCCTATTAGGAGCCAACTCTATTAAAGGTTACAATACACATTATTAGGTGTGATCCTGTTAGAGGATTTAATCACCCTGTTAGGAGTGGCCTTGCTAGAGGTCTTTAGAACAATTCAAGTAAATTTTCACCTTGTTAGAGGATTTAAAAAATGGTTGTTAAACAAGCTCTATTAAGAGATTTGAAATCACTTCTACAATGGTTAGAAAGCAACAATGAATTGACCTGAACAAGATGCAACTAAATTTGTTGGTTATAGGTCTCTGTTCAGCATCATTAGATCCTCCTTGATCAAATATGGATCTGCTACTCCTCAATGATCTCTGATCATCTTTCAAATTTGCTTCCACAACAATCAGTCTTCATATCACATTAATTCCACATTCTTCCACTTCATACCATTTAAAATTCGCAACTTGAATTCTTACTTATACCATTCAAATTGTCAAGTTGGCCTATTTACATGTTGCATTTACCAATAAATTGTACATTAGTTAGCTATGAATATTACTCTAAACAAATAAACTTTATTTCATAAGACAATGAAATCCTTTACTAGCCGACCCTGCTCGATAAATACTACTTCTAGAAATTTCCGAAGTTAACCATCTTGACTTGGTTAACATTGTAATATCCTTAAAATCCTTTGGCTGCTAAGTTTTCTTAGTAAGAACTGAATCCTTCAGTAAGAATTGCTTCTTCCAAATTACCTTAAATGACTGAGTGAACTCAGTAAGAGCTACTTCTTCCAAATTACCTTTGATGACCGAGTGAACTCGATAAGAACTATTTCTTCCAAATTACCTTTGATGACCAAGTGAACTTGGTAAGAACTATTTCTATCACATTTTCTTCGATTACGAGTGAGCTCGGTAAGAACTAAATTTTTTTTATTACCTTGAAAGCTCGGTAAATATTATCCTTTGTCTATCTAACCTTCTAAGCTCGATAGACACTATCCTTTTCCTTGCTGACCTTCTGAGCTCGGTAGAAACTATCCTTTGCCTTGCTGACCTTCTGAGCTTGGTAGACACTATCCTTTGCCTTGCTGACCTTCTGAGCTTGATAGACACTATTTGATGACTGAGATGACATTTGTGTGACATCAAAGACAACACACAATTGAACAATTGTATCCAACAATCTCCCTCTTTGGCATTGATGGCAAAACAACATGTCATAGCAGAATGAAATTTAAAACCAAGTCTTTTAATGACATAAAGAAAACTCCCTCTTTCATAATAATCTCTCCCTTTTACACAAACTCTTATTATTTTGCAAATTTCAGAAAGATATGATAGTCTATTCTCCCTCTTTGACAAAATATGCCCAAAAAAACTCAAAACAACTGAATAACATTGTACCTGGTGTTCTGATTCATATGCAATATCTTTATTGGTTTGCTACATCAACTGATAGATTTCTAATTTTGTTCCTATTGATGTATCACTAAAACTATATTTTAGTGAGCTTCAGATAGGGGAGTGACCCCTAACTTACCTCTTAGATACAAGAAAGCATCCTTAGGTAAAGGCTTTGTGAATATGTCAGCAATTTGTTCCTTTGTATGCATATATTCCAATCTGATTTCCTTTTCTTACACCAGTTCTCTAATAAAGTAATATTTTATGGCAATATGCTTGGTTTTTGAATGCATCACTGGATTCTTGGAGATGTTAATTGCACTAGTATTATCACAAAACATAACAACTAGTTCTTTGATATCTTGCTTCATACCTTTCAATAGTTGTTTAAACCACACAATGTTTGAGCAATTTACTACTACTGTAACATATTCAGCTTCTGCTATGGATTGAGATTTACAATTCTACTTTTTGCTTGTCCAAGAAACCAACCTTTTTTTGAGAAAGAAAGCTCCTCCACTTGTGCTCTTTCTGTTATCAATATTTCTTGCCCAATCTGCATTAGTGAACACCTTTAAATCTAATTTTCCTCCAAGTTTATACCATAATCCATAATCTTCAATTTCTTTTAAGTATCTCATGATCCTTTTGATTGCCATCATCTGATTTTCTTTTGGTTTTGCTAAGAATCTTGCTACAATCCCTACTACAAGGGAAATGTTAGGTCTTGTGTGCACTACATATTGCAACTTTCCAATCATAGATCTATACAATGTCTGATCCACTTCCTTTGATTCATCATCCTTGGTGATTTTAAATCAAGTACACATAGGAGTCCCAACTGGTTTGCAATCTTCGATACCAAAAAAATTTAGTATCTCCTTGATGTATTTAGATTGAGTGATGTAGATGTCATTCTTATTCTATTGAATTTGAAGACCAACAAAGAATTTGATTTCACCAAACATTGACATTTCTAATTCCTTGTTCATTTGTTTTGAAAATTCTATGCGAAGATTATCATTTCCTATGAACAAAGTATCATCTACAAATATTTTTGCCAAAAAAATCTTATTATCTAGTCCTTCCTTTATGTACAAACTACTGTTGTCATTATTTCTTTGAAAACCAATCTGAATAAGATAGTTATGCAATCTTTCATACCATGCTCTAGGGGCTTGTTTCAGACCATATAATGCTTTATGCAATTTGCAGACCATGTTCTTCTTTTTTGGATCAGAAAAACCTTTAGGCTACTCAATGTAAACCTCTTCCTCCAATATGCCATTGAGAAATGCTGACTTGACATCCATCTGATAAAATTTGTATCATTTGAATATAGCATATGCAAGTAAGGTTCTGACACCTTCCAATCTTACAATAGGAGCAAAATTTTCTCCATAGTCTACACCTTCTTCTTGAGAGTATCCTTTGCATACTAGTCTAGCTTTTTTCCTTGATACCTTACCATCTTCATTTAGTTTGTTTATGAATACTCACTTTTTTCCAATCACATTCTTGTCTTTGGGTCTAGGTACAAGAGTCCATGTTTTGTTTTTCTCTATCTATTCTATTTCTTCATTCATAGCTTCAATCCAACTTTCATTGTCTAGTGCATCTTTGACATTTCTAGGTTCAAAATTAGCAAGTAAACAAGTGCCTTTCAACTTACTTATTTTCATTGTTTCTTCTAATTTATCACCAATGCTCTAATCTGGTGCATGATGCTTTCTAACATACTTGGCTAACACGAGCTCCTTTCCTTTTGTATGACTTGCATTGTTATCCTTCTATGTCTCAACTTCAGGTTCTAATTCTGGTTGCTTGGGCTCAGTAGATGCTAACTCGGTAGCTTATATTTGCAACTCGATTTCTTGCAGGTCAAGAGGCATTAGCTCAGTTTGAACTTCCTATGACTCGGTAACTGAAGACTCTGGAGTTGAGGATTCTTGAATAATAAGTATACTTGGCATTGTATCAAGTTCAATGTAAACAAATCTTCTGTAGTCTTCAGGTTCCCTTTTGCTTTCTTCTTCTATTCTTTTTGCAAACTCATCAACTTGCACATGTGCATTTTCTATAACTTTGCGAGTGGATAAGTTCAAACATCTATATGCTTTCCTTTTGCAAGAGTATCCCAAAAATATTCCTTCATCACTTTTTACATCAAATTTACCTTTTCTAGATTCTTTCACAATGTAACATTTGCTTCCAAATACTAATAGATAACTTGCATTGGGTTTGTAGCCATAGCACAACTCATAGGATGTTTTGAATGAGTCCTTTTTCAGCTGTACTTAGTTCAAGGTATGAACTACAGTGCTGATAGGTTCCTTTTAGTATTTGATAGCAATACCTTTCTCAATCATTAAGGTTCTTGCACAATCTATTATAGATCTATTCCTTCTTTCTGCTATTCCATTTTGTTCTAGAGTTCTAGGTGCTGAAACCTGTCTTTTGATTCTCCTTTCAATGCAAAAGTTATTGAAATCATGTGAAATGAATTCACCACCTCTGTCAGATCTTAAGCATTTCATTCTTTTGCTTGTTTCCTTTTCTACTCTGGCCAAATACCATTTGAACTTTTCAAATTCTTCTGATTTCTCTCTAAGATACATGACAGTCATCATTCTTGAATAATCATCAACAAAAATAATGAAGAGTTTTTCACAAGTATAACTTTCAATACTAATAGGTCCACACAAATAAGTATGCATAATTTCTAAAACTTCTTCAGTTTGATAGTTCTTGCTTTTAAAATTAGTCTTTCCCATTTTACCAATTTGACAATTCTTGCATAGACCAACCTCAGGTTTCTTTATGTTAGGAATACCTCTTACTTTCTTGAATTTAATGATTTTTATTAAATTGTCAAAGTTTACATGACACAACCTCCTATGCCATAACCAGCTTTCTTCAATTTGAACAATGAAACATGAACAATCACCAAGTTCAAGATAAAATAAGTTACCTTTTGTTTGAGTGCTTGATCCTCTTATACAACAAGGTTCATTGTTATCAAATCTTACACTGCCACCATCATAGTCTTCAAAATATTCAAACTTAGTTTTATCACCAGTCATGTGATGAAAACAACCACTATCTATGATCCATGTATCACTTCTGCTCATATGAGAGATTAGTGCCATTTCCTCATCATTATTAAATTCATCTTTTACAGAAATGTAGACAATTTCATCTTCTTCTTCATCATCAGAATCATTAGAATCTTTTTCCATAAAACATGTTTTCTTACCTTTATCCTTGAATGATTTGAAGTCTTTCTTTCCATTGTACTTGTGACCTTTCTTCTCATCTTTTTTTTGTTTATTTGGGCACCTAGCAGCAATATGTCCAATTTCTTCACAAGAGAAATAGATTAGAGTAACCTTACCTTTGTATTTCCTTTTGCCTCTTGAATATTTTCTTGCTAGTAGAGCTTCAACCACTTCAAGATCACTGTCTGAACTTTGTTCTGATTCTTGATCACTGTTTGATTGTGGATCCTTCATCTTTTTCCCTTTTTCTTTGAGTGAAAGCTTGGCTTCAAATGTTGTTTCAACGTTCTTGGAAGCTGGAACATAATTTTCATAGTTGTCTAGCTCAAATACAGTCAATATTCTAACTATGGCCTCTAAATTTATTTTATGATTTGCCTCACATCTCCTTTCTTGAATTGCAGAGACTCTAATTGCATAAATGGGAAGTAGAGTTGTAAGAACTTTGGTTATAACTGTCTCCTCACTGATATCTCCCCCAGATGCTTTGATTGCACTAACACATGCTTTAACTCTTTCAACATACTTTGCAATATTTTCATCCTCTCTCATCCTCATTTGATCAAATTTTCCTCTCAAAATTTTTGCTTTGGCTCTTCTCACATTATCATCTCGTCCATAGATTTCTTTCATCTTATTCCACATTTCAAAGGTAGTTTTGCAATCCTTGATGTCATCAAATTCTTCATAAGTCAGAGCAGATGCTATATCTATCATCATGTTATTGTGAGTCTTCTTTTCAGCAATATCATTAACAAATAATGTACCAAAAGGTTCTTCATATTTTTCATCAAGGTACTTTAACCCTGTATCACCAATAGAAGCCAGATGAAGCCTCGTCAATCCTTGCCATGCTGAGAAGTTGTCCCTGTTAAGTCTTGGAATTTCCCTTTTGTAAGACATCCTAATCTTTAGCTTAGATCCTTGAAATCTTTTCCTATAAGCACCAATAGCTCTGATACCAATTGTTGGAATTAAAGATAGAGTAACTAAGAGGGGAGGGTGTGGGGGGTGTGAGTCAGTTACTAAAAAAATTAATTCACAATTCCCTTAGATGTCTTAAAGATTTAGTTACTACTTTTACTCGGTAAATAAATGTTGTAACTTGGTTAGATTAAACTATTACTTTTTCAAGCATTCATGCATGTAACTAAAAATAAAGTGAACACAAGATACACCAGATTTAATGTGGAAACCCAATATGGGAAAAACCACCAAGTAACTAGTCACCAATTTTTCACTTTTCTAAAGTGAGCCCTATTAGGAGCCAACCTTGTTAAAGGTTACAATACACACTATTAGGTGTGACCCTATTAGAGGATTTAATCACCCTATTAAGAGTGGCCTTACTAGAGGTCTTTAGAACAATTCAACTGAATTGTCACCTTGTTAAAGGATTTACAAAATGGGTGCTAAACCAACTTTGTTAAGAGATTTGAAATCACTGCTACAATGGTTAGAAAGCAACAATGAATTGACCTGAACAAGATGCAACTGAATTTTCTAGTTACAGGTCTCTGCTCAACATCATTAGATCCTCCTTGATCAAATATGGCTTTGCTGCTCCTCAATGATCTCTAATCATCCTTCAAATCTACTTCCACAACAATCAGTCTTCATATCACATTAATTCTACATTCTTCCACTTCATACCATTTAAAATTTGCAACTTGTCTTCTTAGTTATATCATTCAGATTGTCAAGTTGGCCTATTTACAAGTTGCATTTACCAATAAATCATACATCAGTCGACTACAAATATTACTCTGAACAAATAAATGTTATTTCATAAGATAATGAAATCCTTTACTAGCTGACCCTACTCAGTAAATACTACTTTTGAAAATTTCCTGAGTTAACCATCTTGACTCTTTTAACATTGCAATATCCTTAAAATCCTTTGGCTTTCGAGTTTGCTCGGTAAGAACTGAATCCTTCGGTAAGAACTGCTTCTTCCAAATTACCTTAAATGACCGAGTGAGCTCGATAAGAACTACTTCTTCCAAATTACCTTTGATGACCAAGTGAACTCGGTAAGAACTATTTCTTCCAAATTACCTTTGATAACTAAGTGAACTCGGTAAGAACTATTTCTTCACATTTTCTTCAATTATCGAGTGAGCTCAGTAAGAACTAAATTTATTTGATGACCTTGAAAGCTCGGTAAACATTTTCCTTTGTCTAGTTGACCTTTTGAGCTTGGTAGACACTATCCTTTGCCTTGCTAACCTTCTGAGCTTGGTAGAGACTAACATTTGCCTTGCTGACCTTCTGAGCTTGGTAGACACTATTTGATGACTGAGATGAAATTTGTGTGACATCAAAGACAACACACAAGTGAACAATTGTATCCAACACACTTCATCTTCCTCCATATGTACGAATAAATGGCATGACTAGTCTAGATGATACAAAGGTGAATTCAAAATCCAAAAGAATCCAATGCATGAAGAAAATATGCTTAAGGAAATTGGTCCCAAGTTTGGTTTTGACATTGTGGAATTCTATAAGTCCTCTAAATTCAAGTTTTTCCTTTCAATTACTTGAGATCCAATCCTGATGAACTAACTAGATTAGTTGAATGTGTTAAAAGTCTAATTCAATCAAGCAAAGTGGGTAATAATTTCAAGGCCAATGTTAATGTTGATATTGAGCTTAATAAATTGGTAAAACATCTAATCATGCAAAAACCTCTAAAATTTATGTCAATGCTAAGAAACCCAACCCATTTTATGTATCTGTATTTGTTCATGGACATAAACTAAGCAACTGCATTTATTATTTGGGAGCATCTGATAATATTATGCATACTATAGTAGCTAAAGCACCAGGCATTCCCTTGACTAAAATCTTTGGTAAATAATATGCCATGGACTCTAAAAATATTCCCCTCATAGGAAAAATAAAAGATACCCAAGTATCTTTAGTCGAGTTTCCTAAAAAAAGGCTTAAGTTGACCATACTAGTTACAGATATCCCTACTAGCTATGGAATGCTCTTGAGAAAAGCATCTTGTAAGGACTTGGGTGGAGAGGTAAAATTAGATTGGTCTCAGGATACTATCTCAATTGGAAACAAGAAAGTTGTACTGAAGCCTAAATATAAATCCAAATACATGGTCTTAACTTCTAAGGACCCTAGATCTCATATCTTATACATAGAAGTTGATTTCACTAACTATTTCATTTCATCTAAAGATTTAGCAGGTTCTAGAGAAATGTCTGAAGATGGTCTATGGATTTTAGAGTTTGACAAAAGTTTTGATTCTATTAGCTCAGGTGTAAGGGTGGTTCTAATTTCACCCTCAGGTGAGATTATTCCTAAGGCATTCAAATTGGAGTTCAAGAATACCAACAATGCAGCAAAATATGAAGCTCTACTTCTAGCTTTGGAGGAAGCTAAGAGGAGAGTGATTAAGTTTTTAAGGGCTAAGGGTGATGCTAAAATTTTGGTCAAACAAGCACAAAATATCTTTGTTATAAAGAATCCTAGATTAAAACATTATAGAAATAGAGCCTAGGATGAGATCGAAGGTTTTGAGGCATTCTTCATAGAAGCCATGCCTAGCGTGTTGGAATGTTCAAATGGGAAGTGTACTTCTGGGGGGGGTGAATCAGAAGCACCTAATCTTTATCCTTTTTAAATCCTCTTTAACACATTAATGAAAGTAAAGTGCATGCATTTGAACATATAAGAAAACATTAAATAAAGACATGCATCAACACATAACACAAGGAATTTGGTAACCTAGAAATCCTCTAGGAATAAGAAGGTAAACCTGGGTGGGGATAACACCCACAAAATTACTGTAGCAATATTTATTCAACCACTTCTAATGGTCTGCCCTATTAAAGGCATTACACTGTGTCAATAGTGACCTAGTTAAAGAATTTACAAACACTTTACAAGAAGTTTCACCTTGTCAAAGGATTTACAATAGGATGTTAGACCAACCTAATTCAATAGGATTTTCATCACCTTCTCCAAAGGTTCTCCCACCTAGCTATTAAGTTATCCTATCAATATAGGATTCTCAACATCTAATACAATGGTAAGAAAGTATTAGAACAATTGACCTAATGAAATGCAATCTTCAATTGCTGGATTTAGGTACTAGATCTGCTCTTTCTATTCTAATCCTTGCTTGATCTAATCTTTGTATGTGACCCTTGTTTTGTTCTAATCAACTAGATATGTAATTGTTGCTCAATTCACTAAGTCCTTGACATCCTTTATGATTGCTCTATTATGCAACAATCTTTTTACAACTCAATAACTTCAACATCAAATTCAATAACTTTTTATTATGGTGTCCATGTCTCCTTATAAAGGCATTGTGGACTTAGGGTTTACAATAAAATGACGAACTTAAAATTCTTGCTCAAATCCTTAGATTTTGCCTATTGGTTGCATGCTATTTCCAATTTTTTGATTGGCTACATGTTGATATCATAGGTAAATGTAAATATTTGATCTTATCTTCTAATCCCTTCATGAATCATGCAAAAATAGTTGTGCATCTTAGTTTGTTAAGGCACAAACTACTATGTTGATTCTATGTTACTTGGCACATATTACACTATTGGTGCTCGATACATGTATATTCTCGGATTGCTCGACACCTATTACATTCTATGTTTCTCAGCACATGAATGTTGTTGGATCACTCGGCACATACTACATTCTATCTTGCTTGGCATGAACTATGACTCAGCACCTATATACTGCTCAACATCTATTAATTACTGAGCATTTGAAATCACTTGACACCTATTTAGATTTTGACTCGGCATACATAGTGTACTTGGCATATATGATAGAATTGGCTAAGCATGTTGACACTCGAATGTCAAAACCATTCTAAGACCAGCAATCTTCCCCTTTGACATGAGTGTCAAAAACACTTAACTATGCATTAATGAACTGACCTTATTGAGTACATTCTTTATTCTACTCAGCATGCATGCAAAATTTCAAAAAAAATTCAAAAGTTTGTAAGTAACAATATACCTTATGACTCCTCCTAAGCTGATTGTGCCTTGTCCACTCTTGAAACCAAAATCCTATCCTATTCTTGCATCCTATGCCTATATTTTGTGTCTGATCTATATAGGCTCCCTGTTTTAGATCTATTTTCCATATGATTTTCAAAATTCTGCATCTCTCCCTCACTTTGTCTTATTACTTGTCTTCCCCTTTTTGGCTATCTATAGGCTTTCCTTTTATTCTCAAAATGAATAAAAGAATGTAATCAAAATTATCAAAATTTGGTATTCTTCCCCAAACCATATATATCTCATATATTCATATTCTCCCCCTAATATATATATCTCCCCCTTTTTGACACTAATTTCAAAGGTTCCTCGGGAATAATACCATACTTGGCCAAAAATTTGTTGTTTACCTCCAAAAGTACCTTGATAGCTACATCCCGATTCTCCAATGCAATGTCAAGTGACTTGTGCTAGATGGCAGTCTCTACAACAAGGTGTACTAATCCATCAAGTGTAGAAAGATTTGAATCCTTCTTTAGGAGTTTCTCTGCATGTGCTTGCTCCTTGTGGAGGACCTCTAGGTGTGGGGTTATTAAGGATTGGATTTGCATCAATTTTTCCTTTATGTTGGCCTCCTCTACTGTTAGTACAACTAACTCTCTTTGTATGTGAAGAAACAATGCAAAATGCTTCTAACTTTGAGCTATATCTATAGGAGGTTGCATGCTAGAAATCTTAATATTTCTCTCCAAGTTCATTATCCATTAGCTAGTTTCTTGTGTGAAGTTGGAAAAATCACATAGTTTTTTGTATAGTGAGAAAATGTTTCGAAGTATAATTTTCATTCTTTTAAGTTTCTTAGCCAACTCTACTTGTGATAGTGCTATATTACTAGATATCTTTTCATTTGATTTGCCCTAAAACTTTCTTTTTGACCATTCCATTAGTTTGACATTAGTATCATGGTCTTGATTAGTCACTTGGTCAACTATGTCTGACAATTGCTCCATTATGGGCTTTCATTCATCTGGTGACTGCAAGCTGAAAGCATCCATGAAGATTTTTTTGATGTCATTTAGTGCCTTCTTGTGTTTAAACTCTTTTCTCAGTACCTCCTACCTCTTTCTTCTATCTAGTGCACCTTGTATTTCATTTATCTTTTCAATTGTGAGGGTGTTGGATTCATAGGAGGGAATAACAATCTCTTCATCAAGCTTAGGATCTCCATAGTGAAGTATCCTAGCTACTTTTGTGGAGCTCGAGCCTATTGTTTGCACTTGCAGTGATATCATGTCAGTGCTCGGCTTTTGAAGGGTCTATGTAGGAGTGCCTATTTTTGGTAATTCAATCAAGGTCTAAATTGCAGCTTGTTCCTCATCTTTGGTTTCCTCCTTTTCTTCTTCTAATTTCCCTTCATTAGTCACAATTTCTAGGGGTGGACTTGTTATCTATTTTGGTTTCCTTGTACCTTCCTCTATTTCTGCAGTCAGCATCTATAGTGCATCACTTACTATACTTGGTGGAGGTGGTGGTGGAAGTAGTAGGAGTTTAGTAACTTTAATGAATGAAGGTGGTTATTATGTTTTCACCTTGACTCTTCTTGGATCTACTACTACCTTATGTATCTCATCAACACTGACCAACATAGGGTTTGTGCATAACTAAGCTTGTTGTGTGGATTGGTCAAGGATCTTTGAGAGATCATTTATAGTCAAGGGATTGATGTTTTGACATGTTGTTTCAATGACATAATTCACTATTATGGTCTCTATAGGTGTGATGGTGGCATGAGGAGGGCTAGGAGGTGGCATTGGTGTGTCTTGCACACTTTTTTCTTCCTATTGTTCCTCCTGTTAGTTGGTGCCTTTTCCTCTCCTTTATCTAATTTCTCCTCTTCTTTCCTTTTATTCTCTTCCTCTACTTTTTCTTCCTCACCTTTCTTCTCCTCTTCACCTTTCTCTTCTTCCTCTTTCTCTTTATTTCTTTTACTTCTTTTCTCTACTTTTTCTTCCTCACCTTTCTTCTCCTCTTCACCTTTCTCTTCTTCCTCTTTCTCTTTGTTTCTTTTCTCTTGGTGCTAGCCTCTACCTTATATTCCTCTTCATATACATCATTAGTTGTTTTGTATATTGACTTCCACAATTGTGTGGATTTATTTACTACATCCTCAATATTATTTTGAAGGATGAAAAATTCTTTGTATTTAGATGAAAATTTTCTATTATGCCTTTTATTTGCCTTTTTTATTTGACCTTTAGCCAGGTCAGGTAGCACTCTAGCTAAGGTAGATTCTTTGATCTCCTTTTCCATTTCCAAATAAAAATGCCACTTATTCTCTACTATCTTATATAGTTCTTTAGGCATTGTATTGTCTAATTCTAGACGAGTGTTCTTGTATTCAGCCATCATAGCATACATCAATTCCTCTATTTTATTTTGCTCTTCTTTATTGAGCTTATTGAAATCTAGAGTCTTTAAATCATTTAAGTCTACTTTTCTAATACTCTTCACATAACTTATCAATGGCATACTTAGGAGGATGACTTACCACTCTAAACTAGCTATTTTCATTTGTCTCTATCCTTTCTTCATAAAAATCTAGTTGAGCAACGTATTTTCTTCTTTTCCTTTGCCCTTAACTAGTTTGTTTTGTGGCCTTCTTTTTCCTTTTAGCCTCTTCTTTTTCCCTTTTAGTTGTAGCCCTGGTGATAACCCTTTTAGTAGGTTTATTTGGTTTAACTTCAATGGGCATTGCCACCTTATTTTCCTTTGGCTGAGTTGTAGGTTGCTTCCTCGGCTTGAGTAGGTGCTTCCTCGGCTTCTTCTTCCTCAGCACCTTCCTCCTTGTCTTCTCCTAGGCCTTGTGTTAACTCTATTGGCCCTTGCTTTGGTTCTTCTTCTTCTTCACTCTCATCTTCTTCTTCTCCTGCTTCTTCTTCCTCTACTGCAATCCCTACTAATTCTATGCTAGCTCCAAAATTCTTCTTGATTTTCTTAATCAATTTGTCTTTCCTCTTTAATACAAAGGCTATCTTCAAATTTATCACTACCCTAGACTTGACCACATCATAAGTGCCAAAGAGTTTGGCAACCTTGTCTATCTCTTCTACAAGTAAGGAAGTGATTGCAATGAAAGCTTGATCAACATCTAACTCATATCCAAGTGGCCTAAGCCATCTTACTCTTGGTACAATAGCTTGAATGTATGTATAATCAATATATACCAAGAAGCAAATGCCATGAACATGTTGTTCAACTAGTGATACTAGTATCCTTATTCTTTGTTTCATTGACTTCTTAAAGTCCTCAAAGTAACTTGTCATCTAAGCCTCAAAATTTTCACCCATTTGCTCAATATATTCATTAATTTGTGTGACTATTGTCTTGTTAGAATCCCAATTCGCCTTTCCAAATGAAGGAAATTTTCTCATCACATAGAAAAATATACAGACCAACACTTATCCAAATTTTCATTGAGCTCCTTTTGATCTCCTTATAGCTCCCAATTTTTCATTAATTTGTTGAAGCATGAGCTCTACTAGATCATAGGTGTGATCCTTCTTTACTATCTTATAGGCAACATCAATAGCTATGCATGGCACATTGTTCAGTCTACTTGATTGGTAAAATTTGTGAGATATAACTCTGACAACAAAATTAAGTAGGGGTTCAGTGATGGTGTTAATAGTCATTCCCCTATTGTTCCATCTGGCACCTATGTTTCTTTCAATTTCCTCCCTTTTGTCACTTCTCAATGTTTTTGATTGATCTAGGATTGGGAATCTAGTAACCATATGAACTATCTTCATTGGCCTAGTTTCTAGCCACAAGGCTCTATCATGAATTCAACTTAAGACAATATGAATCCATTCTACCTTGAATACTATGGGGAAAACTAGGGCATTTGTTAAACCCTTCTTCTTCTCAACCACTGAGAACTTGTCCTTCAATACACCATTGTCAATAGCTTGTGAAAGGCTTGGAAAATTTCTAAGTCACCTATGGCTCCAATTTTATAGTTGTAACATTTTTTGACATCTTGGACCATAACTACTTTGGCTGGGATAACTGACAAAGCACCAGTTGGGTCATTCTTATATGAGACCTCAAGGATAGGTTTGAATTTAGGTTGCTTTACCTCATAACTGACCAGTTGAACTTTGTGACTCTCCTTTCCCTTGGTGCTTTTAGAGCTAGATGCCATCTTAACCAAACTAGGGTTTAATTTTCAAATGAACTTTCAAATACTATATAGCTTGGAACTTGACACAATACCTTTGAATTGAAGAGTTTTTTTTGAATTATTGTTGAGATCTATGAAAATCATTGTTAAATTTCTACTTTATTGCCTCTTCACTCTTCTCATCTTTTCTTTGTGTTTGATTGTCATGAAAATGAGTGAAATTTGACCTTATATGGTTCAAAACCTAGCATTTATTACATAATTCTTAAAGCTGTAAACTCGACATCTAAAGGTTTCACCACAACTCAGCATTCACTAATTTCTATTTACTTGGAAACCACATAGTATTTCCACTCAGCATCAACTAGACTTTCCAACTTCACATATACTAGAGTTTTACTCAGCATCCAAGGGTAACTCAACAACTTCTACAAAAATTTTAAGTTTAACTTGGCTTCTTTTCTCATCTAGATTTTTTTCTTTGCAGTACTTCTTTTTTCTTTAGGTGGATCTACGATACATCTTTATATATATCAGCCCCATATTCCTCTCTTGTGCTTTAATTGGACAAGAAGATCACTTGACCTCTTAGGTGAAGTGAACCCTCCATTGACTGTGCTTGATCCATCTGTTCTTTGCCATGTCCTTTTCATTTTTTCCCTAATGTGTTCCACATCAACCTTGTCTTTACCCTTATTGACTTCTAACTTGGGTGCCTTGGCCCTTGTTGGGAAATACCTACTAATAAGTCTAGTTTTCAAGCAACCGAAACATGTGGTTTGGCTTAACCATCTACTGTAGTTTCCTTTGAAGTGTGTTCTTATGCAATTCTCAAGAACATGACCATATTCCTGATAGTAATGAAAACTTTTCCTATTGTAGTCCCAATTGTAGTGGTGTGTATGGTTGTTTCTCCTTGCAGGCTGATTAGGTGTCCACATAAGCTTTGATCTAAACTCAAAGGTTCTATGTCCATAATTTTTTTAGTTGTAGTAGTGACCATCAAATCTTGGTGTCATCATGACTTTGGTTCTACAATCTTGTGTTAGGTGTCCTTGCTTGTTACACTTGTGACAATAACCTTTGTTTTTGGGTATGTCCTACTAATTGGTCTTCCTACTCTTGCATACATTAGCAATGTGCCCCTTTTTACCACAAAAATTACTAGTGGGTTTAGAGTTCTTACCTTTGTCACTCCTTTGCTCAGAACTCTTTGATGTTTCACCTTCTTTACTACTAGTGAATCCTAGTCCTGAAGTGTCATTGTTGGATCTTGGTGATTTTAGCAACTGCTCAAAGTGCTTGATGGCTTCACTTGATTTGTTGAAGTTCTATGCTATCTATTTTTCTCTCTTCAACTCATTCTATAATTGATCATTCTGCATTTTCAAAGTGTAGATCTTAATGTCCTTCATGTTTAGTTCATGGTGAGCATTCATCATTTGGCTAAGTGTATCCAATTTCATGTTGGAGATCTTTGTAAGTTCTATGGACTTCTCCTCAAGTATATTTTTAAGGTTTCTTTTTTCATCCTCAAGCATGGTTCTATCCTCAATTTTTCTTTTCTTTTGTTCAGTTATTTAACATAGCATCATGGCTTGTGACTCTTGTTCCATTTTAAGAGATATTATCTCTTCTACTTGGGCTCTATTTTTCTCCATCAATTTTGCTATTGCTATATCAAATTCCTTGGAATCTCCATTGGAAAACCCTTGTGTGGTGTCAATCTCCTTGTAGTGTATGTCATTCTTAGCCATGGCTATGTCCTTCCTTCTTTTCAAGGATTTTCTCAGTTCCTCTCTTGCTTCCTCCAACTTGTGTAGAGTGAAGTGCACATCAATTACCTGATTGTCAATAATCTTCCCAAGTTTGAAGACTTTCATCTTCTAATATTTTTCTCTAAGCTATTATGCTTCTCCTTTTGAGATCTAATGCTCTAATACTAATTGTTGGAATGTTCAAATGGGAAGTGTAATTCTAAGAGAGGGGTTGAATCAGAATTACCTAATCTTTATCCTTTTTAAATCCTCTTTAACACATAATTGAAAGTAAAGTGCATGCATTTAAACATATAAAAAAACATGAAATAAAGACATGAATCAATACATAACACAAGGAATTTGGTAACCCAAAAACCCTCTAGGAATAAGAAGGTAAAACTAGGGTGGAGATGATGCCCACAAAATCATTGCAGCAATATTTGTTCAACCACTTCTGATGGTCTACCCTGTTAAAGGCATTACACTATGTCATTAGTGACCTGGTTAAAAGATTTACAAACACTTTACAAGAAGTGTCACCCTATCAAAGGATTTACAATAGGTTGTTAGACCCACCTAATTCAATAGGATTTTCATCACCTTCTCCAAAGGCTCTCCCACTTAGCTATTAAGATAACCTATCAACATAGGATTTTTGACATCTAGTACAATAGTAAGAAAGTATTAAAAAAATTGACCTAATGAAATGCAATCTTCAATTTTTTGATTCAGGTACTAGATCTACTCTTTCTATTCTGATCCTTGCTTGATCTGATCTCTATATGTGACCCTTGTTCTATTATGATCAACTAGATATGTAATTGTTGTTCAATTCATTAAGTCCTTGACACCCCTACTAATTTCTCTATTATGCAACAATATTTTTGCAACTCAATAACTCAAAAAATTTGTATTATGGTGTCCAAGTCTCCTTATAAAGGTGTTGTGGACTTAAGGTTTACAACGAAATCAAGAACTTAAAATTCCCAATCAAATCCTTAGATTTCACCTATTGGTTGCATGTTTTTTCCAATTTTCTGATTGGTTGCATGCTGATATCATAAGTAAATGTAAAGTTTTGATCTTATCTTCTTATCCTTCATGAATCATGCAAAAATAGTTTTGCATCTTAGTTTGTTAAGGCACAAACTACTATGTTGATTCTGTGTTACTTAGCACATATTACATTACTGGTGGTCAGCACATGTATATTCCTAGATTGCTAAGCACCTATTACATTCTTTGTTGCTTAGAACATGAATGTTCCTGGATCACTTGGCACCTGTTACATTCTGTGTTGTTTGGCACATGAATGTTCCTAGATCACTCAGCACATACTACGTTCTATCTTTCTCGGCATGAACTATGGCTCAACACTTATGTATTGCTTGGCATCTATTACATACTTGGCACTTGAAGTCACTCGGCACCTATTGAGATTCTGACTCAGCACATACTATGACTTGACATACATAGTGTACTTGGCATATATGGTAGAATTGGTTAAGTGTGTTGACACTCAAATGTCAAAACCATTATAAGACCAGCATAGAGAATTCAATACCAAAGCTTATTCACTAGCTAGGTCCACATCTTTGGTGATTCCCCATCCAAATTTCATAAATGATGCATATATGATAGAATTGGTTCATCAACCGAGTGTGTTTGATAATGTAAACTCTTGGAGGATTTTTGATAATGATGCTCACATTAATACTTTTCTCCAAGGATCTGTGCCATTTCAATTTTGACAATCTAAAGGATCTGACTCTAAGGATCCTGAACTCCACATAAAGCTTGAAGTTGAATCTAAAGAAGGTATTATTCAATTGAAAGACAATCACATCCCTAAAGGCTTGGTTACATTGGAGTCACTTTTTAATCAAAAATATTGTTGCTTCAATAAAAATATGGATAGAATAAAAGAGGTTTTAGGGGAATGTGAGAAAGTGAACATTAGGTCGAAGGATAATCCTAAGTGGTTCAATTTGGGAAAAATTTGCAAAGAATCAAAGAAGGATAGATTCTTGAATTTGCTAAAGGAATTCAGAGATGTATTCGCCTGCTCCTATAAAGATTTGAAAAACTTTTGCCAAGGGAAATTTAAACATGAGATCCTCTTAAAACCAAACGCTTGTCCTTTCTAGCAAAAGCTCAAAACTTATAACCCAAGGGTAGCTAATGCAATCTTTAGAGAATTGGATAAGATGCTAAAGGCATGCATAATTTTCCCTACTTATCATTTAACATGGGTGGAAAATATAGTGTTGGTCAAAAAGAAGAGTGGGGAGATTAGAATTTGTGTTGACTTTAAGAATCTAAATCAAGTTAGCTTGAAGGATAATTCTACCCTCCCATAGATGGACCACATCCTATAGATGGTAGTAGGCTCAGAAATGATGTCTATGCTTAACAATTTTTTTGGATATAACTAGATTAGTGTGGCTCCTAAAGACCAACACAAAACCACTTTCACCACACCATGGGGAGCCTTCACATATAACCAGATGCCTTTTGGTCTCATCAATGAAGGCACTACCTTTCAAAGGATGATGAATTCATCATTCAGGCACCTATTGAACAAGATAATTTTCATCTACCTAGATGACATGACAGTTTTCTCTAGGAGAAGGAAGAAGCATTTGCTTGATCTAAAGTTGGTTCTCTAGAGGTGCAGAGAACACAATATCTCCTTGAACCCCACAAAGTTTTTGTTTTGTGTTACTAAAGGGAAACTATTGGGTCACTCACTATCAAGAGATGGGATTTGGATAGTCCTAGAGTGATTCAAATCTATTCAATAGTTGTCCCTCCCTTCTAATAGAAATAGAATTTGCTCTTTCTTTGGCTAGATTAACTTCTTGAGGAATTTTAGCCCAGAATTTGTTGTAACAACATGACCCTTCACCAATCTACTTAGTGAGAAATTGGTTTTTAAATGGAGTGAAGAGGCCATGAAATTGTTTGATGAGGTCAATATTGTACTAGCTAAAGTGCATGTCCTTGCTCACCTAGATTAAAAGAAGTATTTTCTCATCCACTAGTATGCCAGTGAACACACCATGTCTCTGGTCCTACTACAAGAAGATGTGATAGGCTCTGAAGTGTCCATATCCTTTATTAGTGTTCCCTTAAAGAACCATGAATTAAGGTATTCATTGGCAAAGAAACAAGCCTTCTTAGTCATAAAAATAAACCCCTTCTGCAACTCATGAACTTGGCTATTTATCTCTTCACTTTCTATTAGTGTCATTCTATGCACTACCTTGTTCGAAAAATAGGCTGTTAGAATCAAATCCATTTGGTGACTAATCCTCCTCATTGGGTTCAATCCATCAGGTACCTTATCTGATACAATATTAGAAAACTCTCCCAACATATCTACAACTTCTGCAAGTTCCTACTCTACTTCTTCTTTACTGTCTTTTGGAATTATATAAAAAAACATATGCTCATGCTTCATACCTTTGAGAAAATATTTTCCATCAACAAAACATATTTTGGCAACACTACATACCTTTTCTTCTTTCTTCTTCAATAGCTTCAACATATGCTTTACTCCATCCTTGGTCAGAGTGTAGGTATTTTCTTGCCCATCGTGTACAACATGCCTATCAAACTACCATGGCCTACCCAAAAACATATGACATATGTCCATAGGTATGATATCACACAATATCTCATCCTGGTAGCTTTCAGTCTTGAACTTCATTGAGCATTGACCTTATGGTCATCTTGCACCCAAGTAATATGGTATGGACATGGGTGTTTCTTCCTCTTTAGTTTCAACTTTATGACCATCTTTTTTGACACCATATTTTTAGTACTTCCACCATCAATGATCTCATCACAACACTTATCTTCACATTTGTACCTTGTGTAAAATAAGCTCCTCCTTTGATTAGGTTCATTCTCACCACTTAGTAGGACTCTTCTACCAACTAGGACTTCTCCTCTCTTAGAATCTTTAAAATGTAATGATTCGGCATGTTCATTGACATGTGCAACTCTGGTCTATCCTTTAGTCCTTTGATCCATCCTTCCTTGGTGTTGGGGATATTCAAATGCTCTATGCCCTTCTTCTCCATAGTGAAATCATTCCCCCAGAAGCCTCCTCTTCTAGATCCTTGTCCTCTGCCTCTTGCTCTTTGATCTCTATTATTCTAATCATGGAAATGATTGAAATTTTTTCCCCTCTAGTTCTGACTACTACTTCCAGCCTCATCCTTGTTCTTTTGATCATCATTTCGGCCTCCATAAGATCATTCACTAGATCTTCCACTATGACCTCATCCACTATTCTTGTTGTCATATTTCTTACTCAACTTATCCCCAACTCTTAGGGAAAACTAGTATGCCTCCTCAATACTACTCATTTGAACTAGACTTAGCTCATCTTGAATACTTATCCTTAAACCAATAAGATAATGTGACACATTATCCTTATCAACTTCATTATGACCAATTCTAATGAGAACTTGGTAGAACTCTTCGATATACTCTTGAACAAATTTTCTTGCTTGCTTCAACCCTTGCATCTTCTTCAAAAAATCAAGCTCATAATACATATAAATGAATTGTCACTTCATTTTAGCTATCATCTAATCCCATCTGGTGATTTTTTCCTCTCCCTTTCTATTTCTCTCCAACTGAACCTCTTGCCACTAGATCTTTGCATGTCCCTTTAATTTCACCTTTATAAAATTGACCCTATTAGGAACCTCAATATCTTCATACTCAAAGTATTCCTTTAGTTCATTGATCCAAATGATCAGCCCTTTTGGGTGAAGATTTCCCAAAAATGTAGGAACTTCAAACTTAAGTCTTTTTCCAATCTTGGAGATGGCCCTAAAAATCCTCTCTTCCTCTTGGTTTAGAACTGCCTCACTTCATAATTTTCTTCTACTTTGTCCTCATCCTCAATTTCATTTCTTAAGGGAAGATTTATTCCTCTATACATTTGTTCTTCCAATGCTTGCATTTTTCTTTGGAGGGCTCTAAAACCCTTAGGTGTAACACCTACAGCTCTTCCACTAGGCTCTCTTCGTGGAGGCATTTTCATGCTTTCACTGAAATCCTAGTGCAAACTACCTCACAACCAGTGATCTATCTACATGCTCATTCCAAACCACAATCCTAATGTGAACTATCCCATAGTCAGTGATCTTTCCACACACTCAAGAACTCTAGCTCTGATGCCACTTGATGAAGGGTGCTCCCCTTAATACTACAAACACATAACAAAAAGTAAAGAAACAACAATAATTTGTGAGAAAAAAATATAAGCTTTCTATTATCATCACAAATGAAAAATTACAAAATTCAACATTAAAATATGCCAACCTACATGGGCACCTTCATTATAGAACTCTGCAAGATAAAACTACAAACTAACACCCAAAGCTATCCAGAACTGTCCTAAACAATCCTACGGGCTTTTCTTAAATAGGAAATTTTATGCCACTTAGGAAGGTTATAGAAATTAACCATTAAGGCCAACAAACTCTAAATTAAATTTATTACATTAGAGTCAGCTTAAAAGAATTATAAACTTAATTTTTATGACCATGAGTAAGGTAACTAAACTTCTGGAGACCATAACTCACAAACCTATCTTTGATTTACTATTATGACCACTTTTCAAAAATGGTGGATCCTAAACTACAACACTTGAGATGTGAAGTGTTACTAATCTAACATCTGACCCCTTTTTAGGGCCTCTAAATCCTTCAAATATGAGCTCAAAGATATTTCTACAAAATTTTCCACCAAAGATCTGCAATAACTTATCTGATATTGAAGCTAGAGCCATGAGATTTTTATAGTAGGTTTATAATTCTAAAAAAACCTTCTTGAAAAAAATAAGAACATTCTGATCTCATATGAAAATTTTGCTAAAAATAACAAGTTCCCAAAAATAGTAATCCCCCTATCTACTAGACCAGATTAAAATAGAAAAGCCTGAAACTAAAAAGATACAAGCCAAAATTAAAATATTTTTTGGTGATGAAAGATTGCCTTCACACCTAGGATGCTCATGCATTACATTGTAAAAAGGAATTAATTTTATCTTGATCAAGATATGTAGTTGGAAGAGTAGCTAAAGATTTTTTTTCAAGGCTACATGATATGTAGGATATGTTTGAAGAAGTTCACAAAGATAAATCTTGGTAGGGGTATTACATAACTGTGATGCCACATCATAACCCAGCCCAATATTTTGAGAAAGTTGAGGTGGAGTAATAAAAGTATGAGAAGGTGTAAGAGTAGTAGGATTTTGAGGAGTAAGCCTTGTATGATAGGTGTGAGACACCACATGATTATTTTTAGAATCACTAGATTCCCCTTTAAAAGTTATGGAAGGAAAACCCTTAAGGGTGATGAGGGGTTTATTTGATGAAGAATAACCCTTGAGAGTGAGAATAGGTTGAGAAACATTAATTTGATTAAGATCTTTCTTCTCCATACACTCGTCACCGAAAGAGGGAGGATTAAGGAGATTACCATAAAATTATTTTTTGCAAGGAAGTTTTAGAATATGAATAATGGGTATCCATGAATGGTTCCTCTCTACTAGGAGAATCAAATGAATGCAAGGTCACATCAACAAAAGTATTTATTATTTCTTTCTCTTTATCTAAATTATCACTAAGAGAAGGATATATATTAGGAAAAGAAGAAACTACAAGCTTGTTCTAGTCAAAGGAGAAGGTATCAATTATGTTAACACTTTCGTGAGGAATAGAATAGTCAATATTAGAATCAAGAGGTTCATCCCAAATAATGGTATAACTATAAATAAAGCACATCATAGAGGAATGATCATGCATTGAACTGAGATCCATTAAGGAGGGAGGATTAAAAGAAGGTATAGGACTATCCTTAATCAATGCATTCCCATAGCCAATTTATATATTAGGAGAAGGGAAAATATCAATCCACCACTCATCTCTATATGGAAAATCTAAGTTAATAGAAGGGTGATGTTTAATGTCAAAGATAAGGGAATATTTTTTAGAAAATTCTTACAAATACTTGTACAATATGAGAAAAAAATAAGTGCATATAGAGTAGATCCTGCTAATCATTATTTCATTAAAATGTATAAAAGATTCCATAAAAAATTGAATAACAAAGCATGAAAAGTACATACTCGATGCTGAAAAATCCATGAAAAGGAATTCTAGATACAAAGAGGGAAATAAGGGAGATCCATGTTGCAAAAGAAGATTGTTGAAGCATAGAAACCTATCATAGAACTATCATTATTTTGTCACTGATATTAAACATGCTACTTGCTAGTAATATTATTTCTAACTTTGGTTAGAATGCTATCATTTGATTGATTGATGAAGAGGATTTGAAACGAAAGGATAACAAGAGTACCTAGAGAAATGTTGAGTTATATGGTGTATAAATGGAGCACTAAGACCAAGACTTTGATGATATAGTGTATTGTTTATCTACTTAAGGATACAATTAAAGGATACTTAAGCAAAGACAAGAAGAAGACTAAGAAAAAAGAATGTGTTTGCCAAGCCTAACCGAACAAAAAGCATAAGCCAATCATTTAGTTTAGGCTGAGAAAAAAGATGTTTATGACTAAGAAAATTTAGTATGTGTCGAGAAAAGAAAATTTTAGTGTATGTCAAGAAAATAAAATTTAGTATGTGTTGAGAAAAGAAAAGTTTAGTCTATGTTGAGTGCTAGCAAAATATAGTATGTGTCGAGCATTAGAAAAATGGAAGTATTGACCTAGTGTTAGAAGATTTAGTTTATGTCAAGAAACCTAGTGTTGACCGAGCATCAAAAGCATATTATTGCTAAGTGATAGCATATTATTCCCGAGTGAGACCAAAAAGAGTTTAAATGAAGATTTGATGAATCTAAGCTAACAAAGCTAATTTCTTCAATTATGTGAAGCATGTTGAAGATAGTATGATGAGCTAGTGGCACAAAATTCAAGATAAACCATTTTGAGACATATTTAATGAGGATTATAAGAGAAGTTTCTAGAGAGAACATAAAGGCAAGAAAGGAGGATTCAATGAATATAACCTAACCCTAAGATAGACAATCGTGATTAAGTAGCAGAAGATTAAAATTCTCTATATAAGGAGATACAAGGCCAAAAGAAAAATGCCAAAGTGTGAGCCATAGATAGACAAGAAGTCTAGAGGTTTTGCTTCATATGGTGGCTGAAGGAATGAATCTGCAGTTGGCATACTAAGCAAGAACACTTAAGGAGGTGAAAGCTTGAAAAGTGAACAAGAAATAAAAGATGAAGGGGAATGAATGCCAAGTAGTATGGAGAGATGAATGAGAGATCTAAAAAATTGAAGTGAGTTGTTTTGTTCCCCAATCAAGTCCTACTATTACTTTCTAACAACTATATTAGTGTGGCTAAATCCTTTGGATTAAGGTTGACCTAACAATCATGAGTAAATGCTTTAATCAGGTGAAATTCTAATGGAATATTCTAAAGTTCTCTAACAAAGCTCATTTTTAATAGGGTGACTGAAATAATTTAATCAAGGTTGCATTTAACAATGTGTATTGTAAACATTAACAAGGTTGGCTTTGCATAGAGCTCACTCGAGAAGAGTGAAAATTGGTAGCATGTTATTGGTGGTTTTTTACCAAAGTAGGTTTCCACATTAAATCCTTATATCAAAATTGTGTGGTTGAATTTTTCTTAACTCGTGTTTATATTTATGTAAATTTATTTTGACTTAGGGTAGCAATATATAGAGGTTTGAGATATTTGATGATCTAATAAATGTATGTGCATATATTTGTTGAATACTGAAAAGTTTTATTTGTAGATTTGGACCTTGGATAACTGATTCACCCCCACCCCCTCTTAGTTTTTCTAAATTATTCCAACAATTGGTATTAGAACATTTTCGTGCTTGTGAGGAAACAATTTGAAGGTATTTGAAGCTAAAGATCAAGATGTATAGAAAGGAGGTGCCTAAGCTAAACAAGGAAAATTTCCCTACATGGAAAAGTTTGATGAAGTTGTATCTACATGGACTTGGAGACTTTTCAAAATCAATAATAGCTGCTAAGTATGTAGAATTTATTGGAGCCCTTACTACTCAACAACTTAAAGAAAAGATGGAACACAATTAGGCAATGTTGGAAATTTCATTTTCCGTAATCTATTCAGATTTTGAAGACATCAATGCTTGCACTAATGCTAAAGAAATGTAGGATTCTCTACATAAAATCCATGGAAGAGACAAGAATGTGCCGAGAGCCAAGGAAGAAAGTCTAAGTGATTGGGTCAAGCCAAATAACAGAATGGACACAACAGGAAAGGGAAACTTTATTAACTATGAAAATATGCTATTACACTCAGTAAAGAGAAAAAAAATAGTCTTCAAAACATGTGCTATGGGCTTAGAATAATAAAATCTGGAGATAATTTCTCCTTCTAGTACCTCCTCTCAAACTCCTCTCTGAACTACCTTTTACAATGCTAGAAATGTTCTTAAATAGACCCCGAAGGGTTAAGGATTAGGAAAACATTCTAGAAAGTGCCAATTGGCATCCGCCGCCAAAATAGAAGGCTCCAAAAGTCACATTATAATTCAGTGCAAAATTAGAAGAATCTAGAAACAGTAGCCAAATTTCCAGAAGGCATAACTTTTGAACCGTAGCTCTGATTGATGAATTGTTTACATTTCTGAAAAGCTCTCAAAGTGCTCTATAGCCCTATGGACCAGCTTCACTTGTCCCCTATTTTTTGGTCATATTTGAGGTCATTTAATGCACCTAACCTAACCTTGAAGCATTCTAAGGAGGTCCCCCAGAAGCTGAAAAATTGCAATAACTTTCAAACCGTGGGGCCTTTTTACCTGATTCTTTTTTCTAGAATGTTCTAAATTACAATTATAATCACTCAACCAATTTGTACCTTCTAACTCACTAAAATTATGGCTCAATTACATACTCTTATTTTTTTGACATTTACACGTATCCCAAGGTGCTTTAAAACTCTAACCCAGAACACTAATAGTGGAGCTATGAGAGTTGGAACCTTTATTTGACCCAAGTGGGTATCCAAAAACAAAAACACATGAAACAAAAACTATATTTAGGTATTTTTTTTGGGTGACACAGGATCGCCCTTATACATCTGGATGCTCCTGCATCACTAAGAGGAAAATTCAATGATATGAAAATGCAAGAAGGTGAAAATATAGTTCAGTATTGTGGAAGAATGAAAGATGTAAATGAAATTAGAATATCAAATGGAAACATTGAAGATGAGACTATGATAAGAAAACTATTAAGAACCTTGTTACATATCTATGCTATTAGAGTCTATATTATACAAGAATTGAGGTGTACTCCTGGTAATAATCTTACCCTTGAAGGATCGGTTGGTAGACTTATAGCTTTTAAACTTTCAAATTTTAATAATTTTAAATATGAGAATATTGACTCTACTTTCAAATCTAAACTAACACTCAAAGAACCTAAAGATAAGAGAAAGAAAAAGGTCAAACGTATTGCTAGTGATAGTGAAATAGATGATAAGGATCTAGAAAAACTAGAAGCAATATTGGCTAGGAAATTTCACAAAGGAAAAGGAAAATACAAACGTAAGTTATGCATCATATATTTTAATTGTAATGAAGTTGATCATATTGCAGAAAGATGTCTTGAGAAGACAAACAATAGAAATGAAGGCAAATACAAAAGTAGAAAATATGAGAGTAACAAAGGCTATAAAGATAAGGGAAATAAATCTTGGTACATTTCTAAAGAAGAATATAATGATGAATCAGATGATCATGATGATGATGTTTTCTATGTTTCTATGAAAGTTGATTCTAATAAAGATGAGACAACTAAATTGATATCTTATATAACCAAAAGTGACAAATGGATCATTGACAATGGATGTTCTCATTACATGACTAGTGATAAAAACAAGTCAATAACCCTTGAGAATTATAATGGAAATAATGTTAGATTTGGTAATGATGCACCCTATCTAGTGAAAGGTAAAGGATCAATAAGATTGACAAACAAGATCATGTGTGACAATGCTTACTATGTGGAAGGACTTAACTATAATCTATTGAGTGTGTCATAATTGAATAGTTTAGGATACAAAGTTGAATTTGGAAATAGGAAGGCCAAGATCTATGACACTAATGGAAAAATCATTGGAAGTGGTGATCAAACAAGAGGCAATCTATTTTATCTTGACATGAATGAAGAAACATGTCTTTTTATACAATTTGATGATCTATAGCTATGGCAAAAAAGGTTATGTCATGTAAATCTTGACAACTTGGTTAGTATCACTAAGATCAAAAAGAGTCTGAGGTTTCTCAAAACTAAAGAAACTTGGTAATGTGATTTGCAAACAATGTTATTTAGGTAAGATGAAAAAATTTACTTGTAAGAGTAAGACTCATACCTCAAATGAAATTCTAGAATTAGTTCATACTAATCTATGTGGACAAATTAATATGCAAAGTTACTAAGGTGACAAGTATTTTATTCTATTTTTTGATGATTACTCTAGAATGATGACAATGATGTTTTTGAGAGAGAAGTCTGATGCTTTTCCAAAAAAATAGTTGTATCTACCAAGAGTTGAAAAAGAAACTGGTAAATTCTTAAAATGTCTAAGAATTGACAAAGGTGGAGAGTTTACATCAAATGAATTCAACAATTTCTACAATGACTAAGGAATCAAAAAATTAAAAATTGTACCAAGGACCCCTCCACAAAATTGGATAGTTGAAAGGACAAATAGATATGTGATAGATTGTGTTAGAACACTAATAATGGAAAAGAATATTGCTATGAAATACTAGAGAGAAGTTATCAATATAGCTATCTATACCTTGAACTGAGTACAAGTCAAGAAAAGTACAAATTTTACACCTTTTAAATTAGGGTATGTATAATCACCCAATTTCAAATACTTTAAAATATTTGGAAGAAAGTGTTACATTTTAATGTACAACAGAAATGGAAAACTTGATGCAAAAAGTGATGAAGGCATATTCCTAGGATACTCCACAACAAGTAAAGCTTATAGGTGTTTAAATACTAACACTAACAAAATTGTGGAAAGTGCAAATGTGAAAGTTGATGAATATACAAAAATACATGAAGATGAACAAAAGAAAGAACCCAAAAATTACAAAACCTTTATGTACTACTATGAAAGCATGTTTGTTAATACCGATGATTTTAAGAAACAAGTTGCTAATAAAAAAGAATTAGTGACTATCAAGTCACATAATGGATGTCAAGTTGCACTCAGGAGCAGAGTTACAATCAGAAGCTGAGGTACATTATGACATTGAGATCAATTTACAAGAAAAGAATACTTAGTTACCTGATAGAGAGGCACACAATGAACCTAAGATTGAACTTCATGAATGATTTATTGTTGAATAAATAATAATAGAGCCAATATTATTAAAATATGTCAGAAGATATCATCCTACTAAAGAAATCATTAGAGGAAAAGAGGATGGACCAATGAAAAGCAATAGGTTAAGAAATGAAATGTGTTTTTTAAGCATTCATGAACCTAAAAAAATGAAGGGTGCACTAGAGAGTGAAGATTGGATTCAAGCCAAGCCAATAGTGGCATGTTGTGATGGTTAAGTTGTTGTGTTGTTATCCTTGCCATCAAGGTTCAAATCTCATGGAGATGAGGTCCCCCGTTTGTGGCCTCACTGGTTCATAGCTCCAGGTCAAAGCGTTTACTCCTTTAAAAAAAAAAGATTTGATTCAAGCGATGAATGAAGAAATTGATCAAATTGAGAAGAACAAAACATAGACACTGGTATCTAGACTAGAAAATAAGAATGTTATTAGAAAAAAGTGGGTATATAAAAACAAACTAGATGAAAATGGTGAAGTAAGAAGGAATAAGGAAAGATTAGTTTGCAAAGGATATGCACAAAAAGAGGGAATTGATTATGGAGAGACATTTTCTCCAATTGCAAGATTGGAAGGAGTAAGAACTCTGCTTGCTTATTCTTCTTAATAAGGATTCAAAGTTTATCAAATGGATGTTGAGTGTAGTGCCTACCCCTAGTTTTCATTTTATTATTATTGCCAAAATATTTTAGGCCAGTTTATGCTTATTTATTAGTAGCACTATCTTGTAGATTATCAAATATTATTTCATATTTAGTTGATTTTATGATGAGATTACTTGGTACTCTATACTTTATGTATGCATGATGATTATTACAGTGATTTTAGTTATTAATTATTATTAGTTAGATGGATTATCATGTGTTTTCTTATGGATACTTGCCCCATACTGCATATGTATGGTGTGTGTGTGTATATTTTCTTTATGTATGGCATTTTTGATGTGGTTAAGGAAGGGAGTCATAGTTACCTGCTAGTCAGGATCTACACAATTCACCACTTTCTGACATTACATGTTTAGCTTAGTATATATGTGTTTGTACATGCATGGATTTTATGTAGATTGTAGCTACTGGGTATCGACTTCCCTAAATTTCCATGATGATCATACCCTATCGCATTATCTCAATGGTAATAGAGGGGAGATAAATTCTTAAGTCCAAATCCTAACCTTTAAAACATTTTCTCCTAGAAAATTAGGACAAGTGTCTGAGTTGATGACCTTCCAAATGTGTTGTATGATGTAAATTCATGATTATAGCCCTTCAGTTTGATCTTTTATGTGTTTTTCTATGATGGGTTTTTGTATTTCATCCTATAGGTATTTGGTAATTTTTCTATTAATTAAGTTAGATTAAAAAATTAAAGGGTAAAAGCACAAACCTGTGTCACCTTTTATAAAGGAGAAGTGATATCAGAATTTAAAGTCTTCAACTTTAACGAAATAAAAGTGGCATTTGTGCTTAGAATTTGAAGATGATGTAAACTAATGAAATGTGTAAAATTGGATGAAGTTTATGTCTATAATTTTTTTTAAAAAAATTGAGTGAAAATTTTATTTATTTTTGAATTTTTAAAGTGTATTTTTTAATTTTTTTAAAATACTAAAAATATAGAGTTTTTTTCCCGTCAAACAAATATATGCAAATGTTCATATTTTGGTTTGATTTTGGAATATGTTAGAGTTAACATGTATACCTGGTGCACCAAAAAAGAAAAATTGAAATTTGGCTAATATTTTTGAAGTTATAACTGGTCAAAGTCAAAGTTATCAGAAATAGATTTTTTTTTTCTCCCGTCAAACTTTTTCCATCAAATCTACATTTTTTTTTGTTTTAATTACATATTCTTGAAGAAGACTCTCTCCTCTAGTGTACCATAAAAAAAATTTTAAAAATTTAACATGATTTACTATTTTTTTCTTATTTTTGAATAGACATCTTCCTAAATCTTAAGATACCTACTTGTAATATTTTTAAATTATAACATATTATTCATAATCAAAACTTTAAAAAAATTATACAATCATAATCGTGACTCCGAGAACTACAAAAGTATATTTTTAGTTTTAAAAAATACTTCAATTTAGTAGGTCAAATTGGCCTTCAAAGTGAGATGTTTACAGAAGTTCTAATTTTTGCTTGTTTGGCTACCACATAGACCGTTACGGCCGAAACTGTTTCGGTCGTAACAGTCTCGACTGGAACAGTTCCAGCCAAAACCCCCAGTCGGCTTGAGAAACTGCTAGCGGTTAGTGTAACTTTTTGATATAAAAAAATATTGTTTTATCTTTTTTAAATAATTAAATATACAAGGACAGCAAAAATTGGAAGAAGATTTGCAAAAAACAATTAATTTTGAAGCAATTTTCAACAACTGTTTTGCGGATTTAATCAATATTGCAAAGGATCGAATATTTTAAAGGTGCTTTTTTTCTCTTCTAATTATTTTTATTTTTATGTATTATATATTGAACCATTAGCTGATATTTAGTGAAATCTAAATTTTTATTTTTATTTTTTCTATAGGTTGAATTATTCAATGGGTAGTAAAAGGAAAAGATCAAGGAAATATGATAGAAAAAGAGATGACAAAATGAAAGGCCATACAAAACATGCTCAAAACCAACCTACTGAAATTCTTGAACATGATGAGATTCATGAAGAAAATGAAAGTAATGAAGAGGAAGAAATTGGCAGTTCTATTGATAGAGACAAATTAGAAAGCATAAAAAATTTGATGGATTTGGATGAAGAACTACTTTTTAACCAAATTCCATCTAAAGATATGATAAATGATAACACTATCAAAAAGCATTGTCAGAACATGTGGGATGAATATTTCAAGGATAAAAGTATATTTGGACCGGCACAATCATTTGTCAAGTTATTTAGGAGAAGAGATATGAGACCTGTCTTAGAGTTGTTGGGTGTTGATAATAGGAAAAGCCATGCTCATAATATTAATAAAACAATAGTTAAAAATTTGCAAAATTCTTATAACAAAATTGACAACACAACTCGAGGAGATGATTTGAGTAATGCACATATAGCATTGATGACTACTATATCTAGTGGAAAATTGACACATAGAAAATAGGTACGTGCAATTTTTGATGTACTACATATATCTAGAAGAACTGTCCAGAGATACATCAAGAGGAGAAATATGCTAGATGATAACATTGAGAATAACTGGGTGAATATTTGTAGAGTTCCTCAAAAAGAAAGGATTTTTGAAGAATTAAAAAGACAAGTTATTGAATTTTGGACCACACATTCTCGTGTTTCTTCCAACAGGCATGATACTATACAAATTAAAGATCAAGAAACAGGGGCCAAAATTGAACATCCAAAACATTTCATAGATATAACTCAAAGTGAACTTTTTGAAGCATTCAAACAAGAATTTTCAAATGTCAAAATATGCCAGAGAATGTTTGAGAGTTTACGTCCTTCCTTTGTACACATAAATAAGATGCGAGAAACTTGTTGCTGTAGAAATCATGTTGAATTTGCTCTACACTTGTAATCATTTAAAAAAGTTATGGCAGTACTTGATCCTAATTTGGTCATCCCTAGTAGTACAACACAATTTGTGAGGTCCATATTATGTGATAAATTAGAAGATTTAGATGAATTCAAAGTGCAATGCATCAAAAATCAGTGTGAAGTTTGTGCAGATTTACACAAATTTTCTCAAATTATGCAAGTTGAGAATATTAATGAATCCACACCAGTTTCATGGATGAGATATGAATATGAGACATACCAAAATAGTAGAGGGGATGAATCCAAAAAAATTGTATTGAAGGAGAGTGAATTGCATTATGATGAGTTTATGGCCAATTTCCATCCATTGATATATCCACATATCCAACATTTTCATGGTGCACGATGGCAAGCTAAACAGTTTCGTGATTCCAAAAATTGTTTTCCACCTAGTTGTATACTTTCAATTGTAGATTTTTCTGAGAATTATACATTTGCACCTCATACAGAGCTCCAAAGCCAATATTATCATTCTAAACAAGTTGCAATATTTGTGCAAGTGACCTATAGACATGCACAATTTGAGGTGGATCAGATAGAAAGATTGGATGAAAATGAACGCATCATCATCAAAGAGGTTCATTTCTATATTAGTGATGATAAAGTTCATGACAGGAGTTATGTGACTCATTGTTTTGCAATGTTCTCTGAAGATCTCAAAAATCGTCGAATAAATGTTTCAGAGCACTGGATTTGGTCTGATGGATGTGTAGGTTAGTATACATGAAATAGTAACACATTTATTTAACTTTATTTTAACTTGTATTTATTTGGACATGTCTATTTCTATTTAATATATGTACTTGGATAATTGTAGATACTTATAATGTTTCACGTTCACAGGACAATTCAAATCTGCAAAAGCATTTAATTGGTTAGCAATGCAACATGCTAGAACCAATGTTAAGTTTTTATGGAATTTCTTTGAAAGTGGACATGGAAAAGGGGAGCATGATGGAGCAGGAGCATGTATAAAATGTGTGCTTTGACAACATGAACTTGCAGGTAAATATATGCATTTTTTAAATGTACATGTTTAATACTCTAATAGCATATATTTTAAATTTTATATATGCATGCATATTTTATGTACATACAGGGAATAGGATAGAGAGCACAAATCAAATTGTTGAATGGTGCAAAGTTCATTTTTCTACTCGAGATACTGAATACAATAAGCGTTACTTTTGGGAGGTGAAAGGTGAACTAAGTTATATTTATTTTTAATGTCTTTTTCAAATCAAGTTGATTTTTTAATTAAATATTTATTTTGAAATATGACAATTAGTTTTTGTATTTGTAATAGATATAGATCGATCTAATCCTTACAATTGTCAAACAATTCCTGAAATTAGAAGTTTACATCAAGTGATGACTACAGGAAACCATAAACCTCCAGTACTTAAAGTAAGAGAGAAAACATGTTTTTGTGATGATTGTATTAAGGACAATGTAGTGAGTGCATGTGAAAATATTGAGAATGGATATGTTTCACATTGGGATTTGAAGGAGATAGTTAGAAAGCCTCCTTTTGAAGATGTTGACATTGACATTGACATTCATGATCATGTATATTCAGTTGATTATGAGCGCATTTCTAATTTAGTTGTGGCAGGTTTGTGTGCATATATACATATATATAAATTAATATACATGTATATTTGTTTTAAAATTAATTTATATTTCTTTTTTTATATACATGCAGGAGATATTTTTGCAGTTCAAGCCTTACCAGATAATGTAGAAAATGTGGACTATTATCTTTTAAGATGCACAAAAGAAAAACACAAGTTGCTAGAAGGAACTATAGATGCTAATGAACAGTCATATCCAATTGGATCAATTGTTATTGAAGGAACATATTATCAACAAACAAGGGTAATTGGTAGTGGTATTGAATTTATTGAATACAAGCTTGGAGAAAAGCTTTTACACTATAGTAACCATGTTATAGCAACCAAATTACAATTTGAAGCAGTACAAAGAAAAGGACATCGTGGAAATCAAAAGTGAAAATTGCCTATTGAAGAACATGAAAAAATTCTAGAGATAATAAAAAGTAGAGAGGATCCTAACAATACATTGTTTGTGGAGCTCTAGTTTACCTATGTACTTATTGTGGAGCTCTAGTTGAGTTATGCCTGTATAGCTCTTATACTTTCATATTTAATATTGATAGGATATTTGTTTTATATAAATTTTTGTACATTGGATCATTTATCTTGCATATGCAAAATTAGACATGTATTGTTATTTTTATTTAAATTCGACATGGATATCTCATTTAAGACCGGGTCTCTTAGGACCTCCCCTTAAGACAACCTTTTTAGTATTTGTATGTATTTGTATGTACATATAATCTTTATATGTTCTTATATGATACATTCTTTATGTTTGTATATAATCGTTATGTTAAGATTACATGTATATATTATATGAACTATGTTACATATAATTACATGTACATTATATTTTATTAATTAAATGTTGTTAATTATAGTTAATTAAGAATGTATGTCTTTAAATACAGTTAATTAAGTCATTAAATATAGTTAATTATTAAGACATTAAATATAATTAGATTAAATATAGTTAATTAAGGCATGTCATTTTATAGAGTTAATTAAGTCATTAAATAGAGTTAATTAAGTCATTAAATAGAGTTAATTAGTAAAACATTAAATATAATTAGATTAAATATAGTTAGTTATAGTTAATTAGGTTAAATATAGTTAATTATAGTTAATTAAAGCATGTCATTAAATAGAGTTAATTAAGTCATTAAATAGACTTAATTATTAAGAAATTAAATATAATTAGATTTAATATAGTTAATTATAGTTAATTAAGGCATGTTATTAAATATAGTTAATACATGATCTACATTAAATATAATTAGACTAAATATAGTTAATTATACAGTTAATTAAGACATGTCATTAAATATATGTTATATTGTTATGTACATCGACCATTAAAATTATATAGTTAATTACACTTAGATTAAGGCATTAAGATGAATAACTATACATATACATGTAAACTTGAATATTGAAAATATGAATAACATATAGAAACATGTGCATAACACATACATAAGTTACATAAAAGATGAAGACATCAAAAGATCAATAAAATAGACGTCTACATTAAAAGATCAATAACATACATGTGCATATATCTAGAGAATATAATGTACCCATATTAAATGTATAAAAATAGATCATGTAGATCAAATGTCTGGAAATAACATATATAAAACATCAAAATCTCCATATAAGCATGTATCTCGAAATAACATATATAAAACATCAAAATCTCCGTATAAGCATGTATCTCAAAATAACATATAAAACATCATTTAGTGTCCATGATATAAACACGTATCTAGAATTAACATATAAAACATTAAAGTGTCCATATAAATCATGTATCTAAAAATAACATATAAGACATCAAAGTGTCTGGATATAAAATGTATGCATATGGAAATAACATATAAAACATCAAACTGTCCATATAAATATGTATCTAGACATAACATGTGTGTAATAAAATAAAAGGCCACATATGATCTAATTAGCTACATCCCCCCTCCTAATCCTGGGCCTTGTCCCCAAAAGGGTCTATCAACTACATCTGAACCCTGTGTCAAATGATAACAAGTGAGCCATTTAATTATGTGTACAGACAAATTATATCAAGATCGACATGTATATAAATCAAAAAGTATATATAAATTGTAACATACCTGGGACTCATGACGTGTAGAATCTGTCGGTGTCTGCAGATCAGCAAAACGTAACATACTATCACTCAAACCCTATAGCACATACACAAACACACACATATACATCAATTTAAACATATAGACATATTATTTACTATAATAAAAATAAATCTAAACATCTAGAGATATTTACCGTAGCATTATGTAATGCTCTACCGATCTAACTGATATCTGAATCATGTAATGAAAAAATAGTATCAGCATCCAAGTCAATAGTACAACCCTGATCTGAAAGCATGGAAGTAAATAGACTAGGTTGTATGGTGCCACTGAGATCCTGAGTAGGGGGGGGGGGTGTTGTAGGGTCCTGAGTAGCTGGGGCTAGTGCTGTAGCCTGGGCCTGTGTAGCAGTAGGGGTAGTAGAAGGTGTAGGAATGTCCTCCTACCTCTATGAATCCTCTGGGACTATTGTACGTGACAAAATATGTCTAATCTGAGAGCTCATGTCACGAAGTGGAATCCCTGAGAGTGTAGATAATGCTCGATATGCATCTAAAAGATCAGATGCTAAATATGATGCCAAATGATGCAATGTATCCACCTCTAAGACTGCAAAAATGTCTACAGGAGAAGGTATGTCTGCAACTCCATAATCATCATCAATAGGTGTGCTAGATGATGCAGCTATGGGATTGGTACCTCAAGACCGTAGCATATATCAACTGCATCGATCAGAAGAAATCTCATGTAACTGTGTGGTGATGGTGGCAATGCTCAAAAAAATCTGTGTCCTAATTGTGTCATTAGGAACACTCTCACCTGCAGTAGCCATCTGTGGACCTCTCGGCATAACCAAAAGGTTTGGACCCACCATTGCCCATTTGTTAACGGGCGTAGGAGTGTTCGCGGGTCTAAATCTATCAGAAAGTCTCCCCTAACCCTGCCCAACATGCCCTGGATAATCTATATATTCAACATCATAGTGTAAATGAAATTATGCAAACAATTATTTGCAGAAATATAGGGGGAACTCATCCTTCTGTGGCCATCTATGATGAGTAGCCAACCAACAAGGATACATCAATGGTGCGATGAGTGGATCAGTACACTTTGTCGCAGAGTAGCCTCTGACTCTGCGATGATCTGCATAAGATGGAAACATGGTTTTCACCATGCCGATGGAAACCTCAGTATCAATCTATGTGTACTTTACAGTGCTAGTGACACTATGAGATAAAGAAGAATAAAATGTCTCAATGCTCATATCATCAAAAGGGTTGTATGATTAAACTATTTGAATCATACAAAATAACTCCTCTCGCATTGCTATGACCTTCTCCCTATTAGGGAGGGTGGTAGAAGAGGAAAGCCAGCTATCCAAAACCTACATAGCACGAGATAATCTCGCCACTGTATCTCTAAATAACTACTGTCTATCATGGGTGGAGGTCGATCTACGTGTTGTACCAGACTCGGCACTTTGACCCCCACCATGAACACTGGCATCCCCTGAGGATGCGGGAGCACGATCCCTAGAACTAGATGCCATAATGTATATATGAAAATAAATATGACAATATGAATGTGAAGCTACAATTTGAGTGATAAATATCTAGAGATCTGCACATGCATATATATACAAATATAAACATACAAGTCTATTTAAATTAAAATAATTAAAAGTTAAATTTAATTTGAAACACATGTACATATAAATACACAACATTAAATGTATGGTGCTAAATGAATAATCATGTAACATACATATGTATTTTAAAACAAATTATCTTAGAGACCATATCTAATGTACATTGTAATGTGCTCATGCAAATGTGAAAAATAAATATTCGTACATGTACATGTATATGCAATAAAAATAAAATAAAATTTCTTGATTAAATGATAACTAAGTGCACACATGTACATACATGCAATAAAAAAATATAATTCTTGACTAAAATCTAAATTTTGATGTAAATGCTTTGATGACTATGGGGAGTGTAGATGAGAGTTAGGACATAGGGATAGAAAAATTTGTTACTAGATAAGTAAATGAGTTTAGTTAGCAAATGTTAATTTACAATTTAGAACTCATGACTTAATTTAGTAGTTTGAATTAGAGTTAAGAATGTTCATAAAGTAAATGGGATATAGTTTTATTAAGGTTGATAGTAAGGTTAGTCTATTATGTGCTAGTTTAAACATATGAATACCTATTACAACCTATAACAGGCGTAATGACCTAGTAGGAGTCCCTAGGTCCCCTTAACATATATATGGATAAAAATACCTAAAAATGTATCATAAGGTCGTTATGTGTCATTTGGTAATGTAAGAATCATCATTACCTAATAAGACCTATTATATCCTAATAATACATATTAAGATTTATTAGAACCTATAAAAAATAGTATGACCTATTACAACTCCTATGTCCCCTTAAGACACACATGTATGGATAATGTATTGAAAAATGCAATTGACATAAGTGATCAAGTAATGTGTTGTTTGGTAATGTAAGACTCATTATTACCTCACAATACCTATTATGTGCTAGTAAACATATGAATACCTATTACAACCTATAACAGATGTAATGATCTAGTAGGAGTCCCTAGGTCCCCTTAACATATATATGGATAAAAATACCTAAAAATGTATCATGAGGTCGTTATGTGTCATATGGTAATGTAAGAATCATCATTACCTAATAAGACCTATTATATCCTAATAATACATATTAAGATTTATTAGAACCTATAAAAAATAGTATGACCTATTAGAACTCCTATGTCCCCTTAAGACACACATGTATGGATAACGTATTGAAAAATGCAATTGACATAAGTGATCAAATAATGTGTTGCTTGGTAATGTAAGACTCATTATTACCTGACAATACCTATTATGTGCTAGTAAACATATGAATACCTATTACAAACTATAACAGACGTAATGACCTAGTAGGAGTCCCTAGGTCCCCTTAACATATATATGGATAAAAATACCTAAAAATGTATCATGAGGTCATTATGTGTCATATGGTAATGTAAGAATCATCATTAACTAATAAGACCTATTATATCCTAATAATACATATTAAGATTTATTAGAACCTATAAAAAATAGTATGACTTATTACGACTCCTATGTCCCCTTAAGACACACATATATGGATAATGTATTGAAAAATGCAGTTGACATAAGTGATCAAATAATGTGTTGTTTGGTAATGTAAGACTCATTATTACCTCACAATACCTATTATGTGCTAGTAAACATATGAATACTTATTACAACCTATAACAGACGTAATGACCTAGTAGGAGTCCCTAGGTCCCCTTAACATATATATGGATAAAAGTACCTAAAAATGTATCATGAGGTTGTTATGTGTCATTTGGTAATGTAAGAATCATCATTACCTAATAAGACCTATTATATCCTAATAATACATATTAAGATTTATTAGAACCTATAAAAAATAGTATGACCTATTACGACTCCTATGTCCCCTTAAGACACACATGTATGGATAACGTATTGAAAAACGCAGTTGACATAAGTTATCAAGTAATGTGTTGTTTGGTAATGTAAGACTCATTATTACTTGACAATACCTATTATGTGCTAGTAAACATATGAATACCTATTACAACCTATAACAGACGTAATGACCTAGTAGGAGTCCCTAGGTCCCCTTAACATATGTATGGATAAAAATACCTAAAAATGTATCATGAGGTCGTTATGTGTCATATGGTAATGTAAGAATCATCATTACCTAATAAGACCTATTATATCCTAATAATACATATTAAGATTTATTAGAACCTATAAAAAATAGTATGACCTATTATGACTCCTATGTCTCCTTAAGACACACATGTATGGATAACGTATTGAAAAATGAAGTTGACATAAGTGATCAAGTAATGTGTTGTTTGGTAATGTAAGACTCATTATTACCTGACAATACCTATTATGTGCTAGTAAACATATGAATACCTATTACAACCTATAACAGACGTAATGACCTAGTAGGAGTCCCTAGGTCCCCTTAACATATATATGGATAAAAATACCTAGAAATGTATCATGAGGTCATTATGTGTCATTTGGTAATGTAAGAATCATTATTACCTAACAATAACTAGTTGTTAAAATGAACATCATCAATATCTAAGTGTGGTTCATTCGGTTAGTAGAGGGCCTAGGTTATGGTTAGAATGTGGTATGGGTTATGGTTGTAATTAATATAAGGTTATGTTAGAAGGTGTATTTAATGTCAAAATTAATTCCACCATAAGATATTATTGTTTCAACTCTAGATCCATCAGGTTATGTTAGAAACTAAATAATGTTCCCTAAAAGTTTGCTACATTTTTTACTAATATTTTTTTACATGTTTACTTCATAACCTAGTATTTTTCTATATTTTAACCTAATGTTTTTCCTAATGTTTTTCTATATTTTAACCTAATTTTTTTCTATATTTTAACCTAATGTTTTTCTACACTTTTAATTAATGTTTTTCTATATTTAACCCTAATGTTTTTCCTAATATTTTTCTACACTTTTAATTAATGTTTTTCTACCTTTTTATCTCATGTTTAACTACATTTTTGCTAACAAATTAATTTAAATACCATTCTAAAATAATCTAAAATAATTAAAATAATTTAAACATATTAAAAAATAAACAATTTAAAGCATTTCACTCACAAAATATGTAAAAAACAACTATTTTAAGTACGATTAACATCTATTAATCAAAAAATACGTTTAAAAACTATTAAAAAATAGGGAGGAAAAAATCACCAACCAGTTACGGCCGAAACCCTTAACCCCCTCTCCAAACATTCAGGAACCGCAACAGTAACAATGATAGCCGCTAGAGGTTTGCACCAGGTTTTATTCCGCCTCGGGGTTTCGACCGGAACCCTTTCGGCCGAACCTGTTTCGGCCAAAATAGTACGTGCCACGTAGACCCACGAAACTGCCACATGTGTACGGTCGAATCTGTTACGGCCGAAAGGGTTCCGGCCGAAATGGTACAAGATATCACAAAAGGTGACACAAGTTTGTGCTTTTACCCTAAATTAATGATTTAATTTAATGGAAAATTATTTATGATATTTTAATATTTAATTATATTTAATTAATTTGGAGAATCAATTAAATTTAAAAATAAAATGATAAGTTTAATTTTTGAACGTGATAATATTTATTTAATTTAATAATAATATATTTAAGAGTCCATTTTAAATAAATGCTAAATATTATTATTTAAGTTGATAACTATTTTAATAAATTAATTAAAAAGAGAAGTCAAGTAAAATTAAATAAAGTTATTTTATATTTCAATAAATGTGCATGAAAAAAGATAAAGAAAAGATAATAAAGAGTTAAAGATTGGTAAGCAAGGAGTCCTCTTTGGTGATCACACAATTAGTGCCCTGATTTTAGGAGAGAATTTCATATCACAATTGAGGGTTCATTTTCAAAGGACCATGAATTTTGGAGAGGAATTTTTGGAAGAGAGAAGGTTTTGAGAGAAAAAATTTCTCTCACAAATCTTTTTGGACATTGCGATTTTAGCATCAGAATCTAGGTAGATTCTTGTGTTTTGAATTGCACATTAATTACGTCATTTATCAATCCTATCTTCTTTGTGCTTGTTTATTGTTTATCTAATTTTTCATTGTGATGAATCTTTTATATTTCATTTTGAGATTACTGGTATGCATGTTGATTTCATTTGTATATGGGAAGATTAATATCAGTTGAATCCTGTTTTTAGCAATTTTACAAATTGGAATTTAATTGAGAAGGGTTTTGAGTTTAAAAAGGAAACTTTCTTTTAGAAAAGCCAATTGGTTCACTATATTTTTCTTATCAGAGTTTTGGTCAAAATTTTGTTATAAATATAATGGGGGGATATTGTTTTGAACAAATTTTTATAAAATTTAAATTTAAAAAAAATATTTAAAAAAATAATAATAAGTGGGGAGGTGCGGGGAAACCCCACCCCCCCTGTTGTTTGCACCTTTAAAGGGTTGTAGTAGTAGGTACACTACTACTCATAGTAGTAGTAGTATTGTTGTCTACGGTAGTAGTATAACTTGTCATCGTAGGGTTTAAGGCTGGCAAGCCTTCAAAACTACGCCGATTTTTTTGTATTAAATTTTTTATTATTATTTTTTAAAAAGTTAAATTTAAATTATATTAAATTTAATAATTATTAATTATTAATTTAATTAATAAATTTTATTTAGTAATTTAATTTAAATTATTAATTATTAATTAAATTTTATTCATATATTTAATTAATAAATAATTAATGAATGTTAGTATAGTTAATGTATATAATTATTAAATAATATATTTAAATATAATTTAATTAAGTTTAATTAATAACAAAAGTTCATTAATGATGTTTTAAAATTTATTTAAATTATTAATTTTAATAATACTGATTTTAATAGAATTGTAAAATATTTTACTTGAAAATCAATAGTATTATTTTAATAAAAAAAAATTAAAAATCCCCTTAGATTATTTTAGAAAATTGACTTAAAATCGAATTAGGGTAATTGTACTTTTACTCGAATATGAGGATGGGTTGATTTGTAAGGGTAATCTATAAGCTATATCTACCTGAAACATACATTAAACAAAAATTGAAAACCTTACTGTTAACTCAACCAAGTGCTTCAAAATCAAACCAAACTATGAAAATGACATTGTTGCCTATATGTTGTCTATGTTTTGGGTTTGGGTTAACTAGGGTGTTGACTAGTTGTAGGACGTCTACCAGAGGATTGGGGGTTCTTTGATTGTGATGTTATGAGGAATTGATCTTGATCTTTTAAAATCGACCATGGTAATATGTCTGGTATGCTCTATGATGAGTTTGTATTTATTGTTTGTTATTACTTTCTAGTGTTCTTGTGTGAAGCTGAGGTGGATGTATCACATATTTGACTTAACTTTTTTGAGTCTTTAATTAGTTATATTTGGATTATTTTTTAGTTTCTTTTATAGGACTAAGGTGTTTGTATGATTTATTTTCATTGATGTCATATTATGCCATATTTGACTTAACCATTTTGAGTCTTTGATTAGTATTTGGGATGCTTTCTAGTTGCTCATAGAGAACTAATGTGTTATTGTGAATTATCTTTTGATGCTTTCCAATCACTTGTATAGGGCTGAGGTGAAATCTATGATTCTTTGATTTGTACTTTTATGAGCCTAGGGTAGGTGATATGTATGTTAAGTTGGGAAGTAGTTTGCAATGGAGGTCAGGGCCCAAAGTGGCTGTCAGAGTAACTCATTGTAAGTAGTTTAATAAGTGAACATTTTATTAAATGGGTTTAAAATGAATTAAGAAGATATTGGTACCACAAAATGTCACTAATGGGTTGGAAGATTAAAAGACTAGTCGAGTAACATTAGAGTTGACTCATTAGTATGCCTTGTGTTGGATATAATTGTTCAATTGTGTATTATCTTTGATGTCACACAAATGTCATATCAGTCATCAGACAATGTCTACCGAGCTCAGTTGGTCAACAAGGAAAAGAATAGTGTCTACTGAGCTCAGATGGTTAGTAAGGCAAAGAACAATGTCTATTGAGCATAGTTGGTTAGTAAGGCATAGAACAGTGTCAATCGAGCTTAGAAGGATAGTAAAATAAAACTTGCAGTATCTATCGAGTAAATAGTTGTTACCAAAATTTCAAGGTAATCAAAGAAATTTAGTTTTTACCGAGCTCACTCGGTCATCAAAGGAAATGTGGCAGAAGTAGTTCTTATCGAGTAAACTCGGCAATCAAAGGATTTTACAAATATTGCAATGTTAACCGAGTCAAGAAGGTTAACTCAAGAAATTTTTGGTAGTAGTGTTTACCGAGCAGGTTCGGCCAGTAAAGGATTTCATTATTTTATGAAATAACGTTTATTTGTTTAAAGTAATATTTGTAGCTGACTGATGTATGGTTTATTAGTAAATGTAACATGTGAATGAGCCGACTTGACAATCTAAATGGTATAATTAAGAGGTCAAGTTACGAATTCTAAGAGTGTGAGATGCAAGTGTGGAATTAATGTAAAATGATGATTGATTATTGTGGAAGAACATTTGAAGGATGATCAGAGATCATTGAGGAACAACAAAGCCATATTTGATCAAGGAGGATCTAATGATGCAGAATAGAGACCTATAGTTAGAAAATTCAATTGCATCTTGTTCAGGTTAATTCATTGTTGCTTTCTCACAATTGTAGCAATGATTTCAAATCTCTTAACAGAGTTGGTTTAACAACCATTTTGTAAATCCTCTAACAAAGTGATAAGTCAGTTGAATTGTTCTAAAGATCTCTAGCAAGGCCACTCCTAACAAGGTGATTAAATCCTCTAACAGGGTCACACCTAACAGTGTGTATTGTAATGTTTAATAGGGTTGGCTCCTAACAGGGCTCACTTCAGAAGAGTGAAAAATTGGTAGCTAGTTACTTGGTGGTTTTTCCCATATTGGGTTTCCACATTAAATCTAGTGTCTCTTGTGTTTATTTTATTTAACTTTTTTATGCATATTAATAACTATGAATGCTAGATGATCAGTAACTAGTTAATCTACCGAGTTATAGTATTCTTGCATTGTTTACTAAGTATTAGTAGTAAATAAGTATTAAAGACATCTAAGGGATCTATGGATTTTTTTTGTGGTAACTAATTCACCCACCCCCCTCTCAGTTACTCCATCTATAATTCTAACAATTGGTATCAAAGGTTTCGGTGCTTTTAGGAAAAGATTTCAAGGATCTAAGCCAAAGGTCAGGATGTCTTATAAGAGGGAAATTCCAAGACTTAACAGGAACAACTTCTCAGCATGGCAAGGATTGATGAGATTTCATCTAGCTTCTATTGGAGATACAGGACTAAAGTACCTTGATGAAAAATATGCAGAACCTGTTGGTACATTATCTGTCAATGATATTGCTGAAAAGAAGACCCACAACAACATGATGATAGATATAGCATTTGATATGAGTTATGAAGAATTTGATGACATCAAGGACAGAAAAACCACCTTTGAAATGTGGAACAAGCTAAAAGAAATCTATGGAGGAGATGATAATGTAAGAAGAGCCAAAGCAAAAAGTTTGAGAGGACAATTTGATCAAATGAGGATGAGAGAGGATGAAAACATTGCAAAATATATTGAAAGAGTTAAAGCATGTGTTAGTGCAATCAAAAAATCTAGAGGGGATATCAAGGAGGAGACAGTTATAAGTAAAGTTCTTAGAACTCTACTTCCCATTTATGCAATCAGAGTCTCTACAATTCAAGAAAGAAGATGTGAAGCAAATCATAAGATAAATCTAGAGGTCATAGTTGGAAGATTGACTGCATTTGAGCTAGACAACTACGATAATTATGTTGCAGCTGCCAAAAACATTGAATTAGCATTTGAAGCCAAGCTTTTACTCAAAGAAAAAGGCAAAAAGTTAAAGGATCCTCAATCAGATAGTGATGAAGAATCAGAATAGAGTTCAAACAGTGATCTAGAAGTGGTTGAAGCTCTGCTAGCAAGGAAATATTCAAGAGGCAAAGGAAAATACAAAGGTAAGTTTCCTCTAATTTTATTTTCTTGTGAAAAAATTGGACATATTGCTGCAAGGTGCCCAAATAAGCAAAACAAGGATGAGAAAAAGGGTCACAAGTGCAATGGCAAGAAAGACTTCAAATCATTCAATGACAAAGGTAAGAAAACATGTCTCATGGCTAAAGATTCTAATGATTCTAATGATGAAGAAGAAGATGGAATTATTTACATAGCTATAAAGGATGAATCTAATAATGATGAAAAAATGGTACTTATTTCTCATGTAAGCAAAAATGATACATGGATTACAGATAGTGCTTGTTCTCATCACATGACTAGTGATAAAACTAAGTTTGAAGGCTATGATGGTGGTAGTATAAGATTTGGTAACAATGAACCTTGTTGTATAAAAAGAAAAGGAAGAATCTCACTAACCAAGAAACTTGTATGTGATAATGCATATTGGGTAGAAGGACTAAAGCACAATCTACGGAGTGTGGCATAGCTACTTAATAATGGATTCAAAGTAGAATTTATGCATGGAAAAGCAAGATTTCTAGATGGAAAAGGAAAGCTGATTTGATTAGGCACTCAAACTAAAGGTAACTTGTTTTATCTTGAACTTGGTGAATGTTCATGTTTTATTGCTCAAGTTGAAGAAAGTTGGTTATGGCATGGAAGGTTGTGTCATGTAAAAATTGACAACTTGATAAAAATAAGTAAATTCAAGAAAGTACGAGGCATTCCTAACATAAAGAAACTTGAAGTTGGTCTATTCAAGAATTGTCAAATTGGTAAAATGGGAAAGACTAGCTTTAAAAGCAAGAACTATCAATTTGAAGAAGTTCTAGAAATTGTGCATACTAATTTGTGTGGACCTATTGGCATTGAAAGCTATATTGGTGAGAAATTTTTCATTTTTTTTGTTGATGATTATTCAAGAATGATGACTGTCATGTACCTAAGAGAGAAATTAGAAGCATTTGAAAAATTCAAATGGTATTTGGCCATAGTGGAAAAGGAAATAGGAAAAAGACTGAAATGTTTAAGGTCTGACAGGTTTCAGCACCAGGAACTCCTAAACAAAATGGAATAGCCGAAAGAAGGAATAGATCTATCATGGACTGTGCAAGAACCCTAATGATTGAAAAGAGCATTTCTATCAAATACTAGAAGGAAGCTATCAACACTATATTTCATACCTTGAACCGAGTACAACTATAAAAGGACTCATTCAAGACTCTCTATGAGTTATGGTATGGCTACAAACCCAATGTAAGTTACCTAAAAGTATTTGGAAGCAAATGTTACATTTTGAAAGAATATAGAAAAGGTAAATTTGATATAAAGGGTAATGAAGAAATATTTTTGGGATATTCTTGCAAAAGTAAAGCATATAGATGTTTGAATCTATCTACTCACAAAGTCATAGAAAGTGCACATGTGAAAGTTGATGAGTTTGCAGAAAGAATAGAAGAAGAAAGCAAAAGGGAACCTGAAGACTACAGTAGATTTTTTTATATTGAACCTAATACAATGCAAATTATACCTATTAATTAGGAATCCTCAACTCTAGAGGCTTCATTAATTGAGTCACAGGAAGTTCAAACCGAGCTAATACCTCCTGAGTTGCAAACAAAAGCTACCAAATCAACATCTACCAAGCCCGAGCAACCAGATCCAGAACTAGAAGTTAAGATACAGAAGGATAACAATGGAATTCATTCAAAAGGAAAGGAGCCTATGTTAGCCAAGTATGTTAGGAAACATCATACACCAGATCAAATCATTGGAGATAAATCAAAAGGAACAATGACAAGAAGTAAGTTCAAAAGCACTTGTTTACTTGCTGATTTTGAACCTAGAAATGTCAAAGATGCACTAGACAATCAAAGTTGGATTGAAGCTATGAATGAAGAGATAGAAAAAATAGAGAAAAACAAAACATGGACTCTTGTGCCTAGACCCAAAGACAAGAATGTGATTGGAACTAAGTAGGTATTCAAAAACAAGCTAAATGAAGATGGTAAGGTATCAAGAAACAAAGCTAGACTGGTATGCAAAGGATACTCTCAAGAAGAAGGTGTAGACTATGGACAACATTTTTCTCCTATTGCAAGATTGGAAGGTGTCAGAACCTTACTTGCATATGCTGCATACAAAGGATTCAAAGTTTATCAAATGGATGTTAAGTCAGCATTTCTCAATGGCATATTGGATGAAGAGTTTTACATTGAATAGCATGAAGGTTTTGTTGGTCCAAATATGAAGGACATGGTCTACAAATTGCATAAAGCATTATATGGTCTAAAACAAGCTCCTAGAGCATGGTATGAAAGATTGCATAACTATCTTATTTAGATTGGTTTTCAAAGAACTAATGATAACAGTAGTTTGTACATAAAGGAAGGACCAGATAATAAGATTATTTTAGCAGAGATACTTGTAGATGATACTTTTTTCATAGGAAATGATGATCGTTGTAATGAATTTTTAGAACAAATGAACAAGGAATCTGAAATGTCAATGTTTGGTGAAATCAAATTCTTTGTTGGTCTTCAAATTCAACAGAGTAAGAATGGCATCTACATCACTCAATCTAAATACATCAAGGAGATACTAAAAAATTTTGGTATGGAAGACTGCAAACTAGTTGGGACTCCTATGTGTACTGGATTGAAACTTACCAAAGATGATGAATCAAAGGAAGTGGGTTAGACATTATATAGATCTATGATTGGAAAGTTGCAGTATGTAGTGCATACAAGACCAAGCATTGCCCTTGCAATAGGAATTGTAACAAGATTCTCAGCAAAACCAAAAGAAAATCACATGATGGCAATCAAAAGGATCATGAGATACTTAAAAGGAACTGAAGATTATGGATTATGGTATAAACTCAGAGAAAATCTAGATTTAAAAGTGTTCACTGATGCAGATTGGGCAAGGAATGTTGATGACAGAAAGAGCACAAGTGGAGGAGCTTTCTTTTTTGGAAATAGATTGGTTTCTTGGACAAGTAAAAAGCATAATTGTACATCCCAATCCACAGTAGAAGCTGAATATGTTGCAATAGCAGTAAACTATTCAAACATTGTTTGGTTCAAACAATTATTGGAATGTATGAAGCAAAAAATCAAAGAACCTGTTGTTATGTTTTGTGATAACACAAGTGCAATTAATATCTCCAAGAATCCAGTGATGCATTCAAAAATCAAGCATATTGCCATAAAGTATCACTTTGTTAGAGAATTGGTACAAGAAAAGGAAATCAAATTGGAATATGTCCATAGAAAGGAACAAATTGATGACAAATTCACAAAGCCTTTACCTAAGGATCCATTCTTGTATCTTAGAAGTAAATTAGGGTTCATTCCCCTATCTAAAGACCACTAAAATATAGTTTTTTGTGATGCATCAATAGAAACAAAATTGAAGATCTATCAGTTGATGCAACAAAGTAATGAAGACATTGCATATGAATCAATACATTAGGTACAATGCTATACAATTGATTTATGTTGTCTTTGACATGTGTTGTCAAATAGGGAGAATATACTGTCATATCTTTCTAAAATTTTCAATATAATAAGAGTTTGTGTAAGAGGGAGAGATTATTATGAAAGAAGGAGTTTTCTATGTTTGAAGAAGAAAGTGAAGTATTTTGTCAATAAAGACTTATTTTCAAATTTTATTCTTCTATGACATGTGTTTCCATCAATGCCAAAGAGAGAGATTGTTGCATATAATTGTTCAATTGTGTATTGTCTTTGATGTCACACAAATATCATATCAGTCATCAGACAGTGTCTATTGAGCTTAGTTGGTCAGCAAGGCCAAAAATAGTGTCTACCAAGCTCAAATGGTTAGTAAGGCAAAGAATATTGTCTATTGAGCACAATTGGTCAGTAAGGCAAAGAACAGTGTCTACCGAGCTCAGAAAGATAGTAAAAAAAACTTGTAGTATCTATCAAGTAAACAGTTGTTACCAAGTTTTCAAGGTAATCAAAAAAATTAGTTTTTATCGAGCTCACTCGGTCATCAAAGGAAATGTGGTAGAAGCAGTTCTTACCGAGCTCTCATGAAGAAATTTAGTTCTTACCAAGTAAACTTGACAGTCAAAGGATTTTACAAATATTGCAATGTTAACCAAGTCAAGAAGGTTAACTCAAGAAATTTCTAGTAGCAGTATTTACCGAGCAAGGTCGGCCAATAAAGGATTTCATTATTTTATGAAATAATATTTATTTATTTAGAGTAATATTTGTAGCTGACTAATGTATGGTTTATTGGTAAATGTAACATGTGAATGAGCCGACTTGACAATTTGAATGGTATAATTAAGAGGTCAAGTTGTGAATTCTAAGAGTGTGAGATGCAAGTGTGGAATTAATGTGAAATCAGGACTAATTATTGTGGAAAAAAATTTGAAGGATGATCAAAGATCGTTGAGGAATAGCAAAGCCATATTTGATCAAGGAGGATCTAATGATGTAGAACAGAGACTTGTAGTCAGCAAATTCAGTTGCATCTTGTTCAGGTTAATTCAATGTTGCTTTCTAACAATTGTAGTAGTGATTTCAAATCTCTTAACAAAGTTGGTTTAACAACCATTTTGTAAATCCTCTAACAAATTGATAGTTCAGTTGAATTTTTCTAAAGACCTCTAGCAAGGCCACTCCTAACAGGGTGATTAAATCCTCTAACAAGGTCACACCTAGTAGTGTGTATTGCAACATTTAACAAGGTTGGCTCCTAACAAGGCTCAGTTCAGAAGAGTGAAAAATTGGTAGCTAGTTACTTGGTAGTTTTTTCCATATTGGGTTTTCACGTTAAATCAGGTGTCTCTTGTGTTCATTTTATTTAACTTTTGCATGCATATTAATAACTATGAATGCTAGATGATCAGTAACTAGTTAACCTACCAAGTTACAGTATTCCTACATTGTTTACCAAGTATCAACAGTAAACAAATATTAAATACATCTAAGGGATCTGTGGATTTGTTTTGTGGTAATTGATTCAACCCACCCCCCCCCCCCCCCCCCCCTCCCTCTTAGTTACTTCATCTATAATTCCAACACCTTGTTAGTATGAAAGGATACTAGTACCACATAGAGTCACTAGGGGGCCAAAGGATTAAAATACTAGCTGGGTAACCCTAGCGTTGATTCATGTGATGACACTTGCTCACTAATAGTATAGATTTCCTACATGTCTTTGTGTGCCTCTGGGTCTAGATGTCAATTTTTCTTGGAACCTTTGAGTTAGATTGTTTATAGGGTTTCTTGGATTTAGAGATTACTTTTGATATTTGGATTGATATCCTATTTGGGACTTAAGACTATCTCCTTAGCACCATGGGAGTGGGCCTTTCTAGGTTACCACGTGGCCAGGTGGTAGTGCTTTTTACTCTTACCATTGAGATTTGTTCATTGATACCATGGTTGGAGTTCTTTGTTTTCTTTTCCTTTCATTCTATCTTTGTGTATTATGATGGATGGTTATATCTTTATGATGGATAATTTTACTTATTGTACTATATTTTTTCATAGATCTGAAAAGGATGATGTAATCTACTTTTATAAATATATATTCTTTTAGCCTTTCATACCCTGTGACATGTACAGTGGATGATTGAGCATTCTGAATTATATTACCAAGTGGCATTTGGAAAAAATGTATATTATTTAAATGGACTTTGGACTTTTAATTATTCTTTCATGTGGATGTGTTATTTAAATTAGTATTAATTAAAATTAAAATGTGACTCAACATCTTGGGATCCTTGAGGAATGTAATCTATTATGTTTGCTTATGGATGATTGTATATTATTTCTTTTGCTACTTTATGTTTGATGTGTACGTTATTCTTTCTTTTCTTTTTTAAATGTTTGGAAAACTTGGTAAAACTTTAGGTTAATTCTTTTGGATCCCTTGGCAGGGTGTTACATTAAGTCAACATTTTTTAATGGTATACTGGAAGAGGAGGTTTGCATTGGACAACCCGAAGGATTTGTTGATCCAAACAATAAAAACATGGTGTGTAGATTTCATAAATCTTTATATGTTTTAAAGCAAGCTCCTAAAGAATGGTATGAAAGATAGCACAATTATCTTGTGAAGATTAGTTTTGAGAAGACTAATGACAACAACAATCTATAGTTGAAGATAGAAGGAGGTAAAGGAATTTGACTAGCTGAAATATTTGTTGATGATATCATATTTGGAGAACAAAATGCATTATGTAAGACATTTGAAAATGAAATGATGAAAGAATTTGAAATATCTATGTTCAATGAAATAAATTTCTTTGTTGGATTACAAGTATATTAGATGAAATATGGTATTTATATTACTTAGTGCAAGTATGTAAATGAAATTTTGAAGACTTTTGGTATGGAAAAATCAAGACCAGTTAGTACTCCCATGGTGACAAGACATAAACTATCCAAAACTAATGATTCTATTGAAATAAATCAAACATTGTATAGGTCTATGATTGGAAATTTGAAATATGTAGTTCAAAGCAGATTTGATATTGCACTAGCTATTGGGATTGTGGCAAGATTCTCTGCAAATCCCAAGGAGGATCACTTAATGGTTGTTAAAAGGATTATGTGATACTTAAAAGGAATAGAAGACTATGGTCTATACTACAAGAAGAATGATAAATTTGACTTGAGAGCCTATACAAATGTTGATTGGGATGGAAACATTGATGATAGGAAAAGCACAAGTGGTGGAGCATTTTTCTTAGGAAAAAGATTAGTTTTCTAGACTAGTAAGAAATAAAATTGTATTTCAAAATCTACTGCTAAAGTTAAATATGTGGTTGTAGTGAATTGTACAAATGTGTTATGGATTGAAAAATTACTCAAAGGAATGAAGGAAGAAATTATTGAATCTGTGATAATCTATTGTGACAATACATGTTCTATAAACATATCTAAGAATCCTATGATGCACACAAAGACAAAGTACATTGCAATCAAATATCATTATTTGAGAGAATGGAATATGAGAAAAGAAGTGAGAATGGAATATGTGAATAGAAGGGAATGGATAGATGATATATCCACAAAGGATTTACCTAGAGATGCACATGAATATCTTAGAGGTAAGTTTGGGGTGATAGCCCTATCTCAAGATACATAAAGAAGTAAGAGTAGTGCCCTACATCAACTAAGTTGAATGAAATAATTTACAACTTGATGTAGTGAATCTTACTTTAGGAACTACCTAAATTAGGGAAGGAGATGAAACAAAAGATTTACAATCACAAGCAAGGTGATAGAGGGAGAACCTTATCACAGAAACTTGAATTGTAAATATCTATATGAATAAATGATGAGTCTTTGGCATTATTGTCAAAGAGGGAGAGTATATGAAGATCATTGTCAAAGGAGAGTATTATTAGAAAAAGAGAGAGTTTAAGAGGAAAATTTTACACTAAATATCTTGAAGGAGGGAGTTTATTTGAAGAAGAAGAAAAGAGATTGCAAATAAAATAGTAAACTATACAAAGGAAGGATAGATATTGATAGAGGGAGAGATTTCAATATTAGGTATTAAGTTTCATTTTGGTATTATTGTTGGTATTGGTTTTTCATCAATTCCAAGGAGGGAGATTGTTGAAGTATAGAAACCTATCATGGAACAATCATTATTTTATCACTGATGTCAAACATACTACTTATTGGTAAGAAAATTACTAACTTTGGTCATAATTTTATCATTTGATTGATTGATAAAGAGGTTTGAAAAGAAAGGATAACAAGAGTACCTAGAGAAATGTTGATTTGTATAGTGTATTAAAGGAGCACTAAGACCAAGTAAGACTTTGATGATATAGTGTATTTTTTATCTACTTAAGGCTACAATGAAAGGATACTTAAGCAAAGACAAGAAGACTAAGAAAAAAGAATATATTTTCCAAGCTTGACTAAATAAATAGTGCAAATTGAGCATTTAGTTCAGGTCAAGCAAAAAGATGGTTATAACCAAAAACATTTAGTATGTGATGAGAAAAGAAAAATTTAGTATGTGTTGAGAAAAGAAAAGTTTAGTATGTGATGATCATCAGCAAAATACAGTATGTGTCAAGTGTCAAAAAATAGTAATATTGATCGAGCATCAAAAGAGTTAGTTTATACTGAGCAACGTAGTGTTGACTGAGCATCAAAAGCATCTTATTGCCAAGTGACAACATGTTATCATCGAGTGACAACAAAAAGAGTTTAAATGAGGATGTGATGAATATGAGATGACAAAGCTGATTTCTTGAATTATGTGAAGTTTTTTGAAGATAAGTATGACGAGTTTGTGGCACATAATTCAAGATAAACCATTTTGAGACTAATTTAATGAGGATTGTAACAGAATCTTCTAGAGGGAACATAATGAAAAGAATGGAGGATTCAATGAATCTAACCTGACAAGAATTCTAGAGGTGTTTCTTCATATGGTGACTAAAGAAATGAATTTGCAGTTGGCATACTAAGCAAGAAGGCTTAAGGAGGTGAAGGCTTGAAGGGTGAACAAGCAATCAAAGATGAAAGGGAATGAATGTCAAGCAGTATGGAGAGGTGAATGAGAGATCTGAAATTTTCAAGTGAGTTGTTTTGTTATCAGATCAAAAATTGTTGTTACATTCTAACAATTGTATCAGTGTGAATAAATCCTTTGGATTAAGGTGGACCTAATAGTCATGAGTAAATCCTTTAACCAGATGACATTCTAATGGAATCTTCTAAATTCCTCTAACATGTCTTACTTTTTTAATATGGTTACTAAAATAATTTAATCAAGGTCACATTTAATAGTGTCTATTATAACCTTTAGCAAGGTTGGCTCCTCACAAAGCTCACTTAGAAGAGTGAAAATTGGTAACATGTTATTGGTGGTTTTCCCAAATTGTGTTTCCACATTCAATCCTTGTGTCAAAATTATGTGATTTATTTATTTGTTAACTCATGTTTGCATTTATGCAAAGTTCTTTTGACTTAGGACAGTAATATACAAAGGTTTGAGATATTGGATGATCTAATCAATGCATGCACAAATATTTGTTGAGTACTAAAAAGTTTTATTTGTACATTTGGACCTTGAGTAACTGATTCACACCCCCCGCTCCCCGCCCTACCCACCACCATGTAGAATTTGATGAAAGATCAACCCCACATCTCTCAAGAATCACTTGCATGAAAAGACTTGTCATAGAAAGAGAGAAGCATAAGCTATGGAGGATTGGAATTGGCATATCCATAGATGAGACATTCTTGATGAGCAAAAAAAATTATTACTATCAAAAGTGAATTAATAAATAGATTTACAATGACCATCCTTACAAAAAGAGAAAGGTAAAACCTAAAAGGTAGAAACCCTAAGGACAAATATCCTAGGTTGCATGATAATAATTAATAAAGACTTAATTATTATATGCCTAAAGTTTAGCTTAACTAAACTAAAGATAATAAGTGACTTAATAATTAAATCAAAATTATTTAATTAATTAGACAATATCTTATTACTCTAACACCCCCCTTAAGATAAACTTAGGAAGTAACTAAAATCCTAAAAACTACTACTGAAAGTAAATTTGGGTCCCAGTAGTAAGGCTTGATGAGGTACCCAAGAACAACTAAATCTTTAAAAAAGAGGAGAAATGGAGAAAATCAAATGGGAAAAACCCTACTCCAAAAAGAGATAGAAAGAATGTTCCAAAAGATGAGAACAAAAGGATGATCATGAAGAACAACACTGAAGTATGAAGCTACAAACATTGTCAAACTATTGATCTAAAGTACCTCCACTATATAGAACATGACTAGGTAGACAAGACTAAGTCTTAAAAGTTGATCAATTAAAGATGGAAGGTATCTTCATGGCCTCCAAAAATAGGAATAAAAGAATATCTATATGATAAATAATCCATCTCACCGAAATGCATAGGTATCCAACCACTACAATCGCCTAGTACATAGGATAAAATATTGAATACATAGTTCACTCCATCGAACCAAGAAAGCAATAGAACCAACATAACCCTTCTATAATGTTAAGAGGTAAGATATGAACACTAAAATTGAATACAATATCTCCTATAGAAAGAAGAACTATGAACATCGAGAGTGCAAAAGAAGTACAAACCCCTATAATGGCATGTGTCATCAACACATCATGAGGCTAATATCATGGAAAGAACACTCACTTGACAAAGGAAGATGGTGAATATGGCCAACATGAAACCCCCAAGGACACTTTATAATATAGTGAAACTACAAAAAATTAACAAATTAGTTAGGAGATAAAGGGGAGTCGGGTGATGAGGACTCCAAGGAATAGGGGATTCATGAGGGTTGGAAGAATAGACATAAAGGTACCCCTAAGCCTATGATAGGGATGTATGGTAACCCAAGTGCTATACTAAAATAAATTGGGGTCATGAAGAGCCAAATTCAAGCACTTGGTAGTGACATGCAGGAACTTAAGAAGGTTGTCATGCATGTTAGTAAAACTGCACATGGTGAGCACACCCTCGACCAACATATTGATAGGCTCATGGAAGTGGTTGGCAGCACTGAGAATGTTAAAAATCTTATGCAGAAGATTCTGCAACTAGAGGCTAAGAATAGGGCTATTGACAGAGACTTCAATGCGAATCAGGATAAGGTAACTATGATGGAAGCCAAGATGTGCAACCTTGAGAAGTTACTTAAGCAAATGGCTAACAAAGTGTCTACCCTGTTGAAGAAACTGGACATGGATAAAGGCCAAGATTCTCCTCCAGTGGTTGATAGCCAAGGTCCCAACTAATGCACTAGGGCCCATTCTAAAAAGACTGATGATACAGCCAAGAAGGATGAGGTGAAAATTGTGGTGGAAAACATGCAGATGCTAGTTGATCAGGCTCTGGACTTGATTAAGGCCACATAGCTGGTTCTAGACTATCTTTTGTGCTATCATTTTGCTTTCCTAGTGTTGTCTCTTTGCTGGTTCTTTCAGCAGTTCTATCTGTGACCTCTTGTGTTTCTTTTTGGAGGTCTATTTTGTTTTTGTTCCTAAATGATCTATCTTTTTTGAGACTGCCCTTTTGTAATAAGGTTTTGGGTCCTTAAAACCTATTTTTACTTAATCAAAACAAAGATGTGCAAGCTCCCAAAATGCAATAGAGTGGCACTTTATCTCAATGTGTTTGCAAAAATACTACAATAGGATGTTAACAAAGATCAAAAAAGAGACATAAGGATGATACAAGAGATAGCACAACCCATGAGAAATCATCTGAAGAAGAAAAATCGATCCCAAACCTGAAATAAAAAAGATATCCACTAGAATGCAAAAAGGAAAAAAACTGAATAGGATGTGCTTGGAGCAAAATCTACAAAATAGAATGTCTCAAATATGTCTCCCAAAGTGAAAAATAGAACCTCTGATTTTGACTGCGTAAACCAGAAACCCAATAGCATGAAAAGTCCAGTGATGGGCTTAGAATTAGTTTTTAGACAATATCTTGTTTATGAAAAATGGAGTCTAGATGAGCAAGTTATGGCCAAAAAATGACATGTAGATCAAGAAAGTGCTAGAAGGGGAATTTTTTTTAAAATTGCTGCCTTGGGATCTATGCCAAAATGTCTCATAAAGTGTGCTCACTAGTACCATAGATTGCCTTGAGAAGCATGTCAATTTCATATAAAAAAGTCTCGATTTGCATGCCAAAATATCTTGATTTGTATGCCAAAAATCTTGATTTGCTTGCCAAAAAATCTTTATTTTTGTGCCAAAAATCAAAAAAATTCCAACTTAGAAAACATGCCAAAAATATCAATTTTCGAACCAAAAAATCTTGATTTGCATGCCAAAAAATTAGAAAATTGCCACCTCAGGAAACATGCCCAATTTGGAAGCAATATTATCTTGCCTCAAATTCCAACTGTCCAAATTGCACAAATTTTATATGAAAATAGGGGTTTTGGGGTGCTCTAAGCTCAACGATGATGTCCGTTTGCGCTCAAAGTAACCCAAAAATTAATAAACCCCCAAATTCAATACAAAACAACTCTAAAAAATGAAATGCTTTGAAAGAAAAAGAACATATATGAATGCCAAGCCAAACTTCTCATAAACAAAATAGGGGCATGGAGATCTAGAGCTCTAATACCATGTTGAAGTTAATGAAAGATCAACCCCACAACTCCCAAGAATCCCTTGCATACAAACACTTGTCACAGAAAGAGAGAAGCAAAAGCTATGGAGGATGGAATTGTCAGATCCATAGATGAGATATTCTTGATGAGCTAAAAAAGATTGCTATTATCAAAAGTGAACTAATGAATAGATTTACAATTACCATCCTTATAGAAGGAGAAAGGTAAAACCTAAGAGGTAGAAACCCTAAAGAGGAATATCCTAAGTTGCATGATGATAATTAATAAAAGAATTAGTTATTATATGCCTAAAGTTTATCTTAATTAAACTAGATATAATAAGTGGCTTAATAATTAAATCAAAATAATTTAATTAACATGCCAATATCTTATTACTCTAACACCACCCCCCCCCCCCCCCCCCCCCCCCCCTTTTATTATTCTAAATTATTCCAATAAACTGATGTTCTAACCTTAAAATCCATAAGAAGTCAATGCAAAAGAAAGGACAATTCTTTTGCATAAATAGACAAGTTCACCAAAAGAAGGTAAATACCAAATGAAATGAAAAATAAGAGAGATATTCTAGAGAGAAATGTCTAACACCAAGAAAGAGGGTAAGATGTTGAGTTCACCAAAATGTTCAGTTTGGTGAAGCTAGGGCCAAAAAAGAGAGATTGCAATAAAGAAGAATATCAAACTCCAAGAAAGAGGGTTTATATTAGGTTCACCAAAATGTTCAATTGTAAAATGGAAACACTTTAATAGGATTTAGGCCTCCATTTTACAAGGCACCAATCCATTCAAGTGTGTGTGTGTGTGTGTGTGTGTGTGTGTGTGTGTGTGTGTGTGTGTGTGTGTGTGTGTGAAAAAGAGAGAGATTTTCAAGTATAATTCCACTTATGATCCAAGTTACATTAGCTAGGACCCAAAGGAAGAAGGGTGCTAATACTAAATTCAAGCTATAAAGAGGAATGAAATACAAAGAAATGCACTCTCATAGGCCCTTAATAGGATAACATGAATGTAAAATTGAACTAATTTCTTAGAAAATGTAAATCTAGATGTTATGTGAATACAATTAGTCCAACTAAGATGTAAGTCTAGGGTAGAGATACAAAATGAAATGAAATGTATAAGACTCACCTTGAAATATGCAAAGGAATATGTATTTATGCTCAATAAATTTTAGATCTAGATCTAAAATTTTGTCCACGAATCTTGAAAGAAACAATGAAAGGAACAAAACCAAGAAATATACCTAGAATATGAGATTGAAGGACTAGGTCGACTAGGAAGGATGTCCTACAACTAGGTTGACATAGCCTGTGACTCCAAAATTGATGACTCAAGAATGTTTCCAAAATCTAGGTTCTAGATCTATAATCTTTTTCTCTCCCAACCTACAAATCACCATAGAAAGAAAGGTTTAGGGGTTGGAGTTTGATGAGGGTTTTCCTTGTTCAATTCCTAGGTTAAGGAATTAGTTGCTACTAAGAAATTTAATTGTAAATGATTGGAAAACAAGATAAATGTTAGAATTCACCTTTCTTGAATATATGTAATGTGTATGTATTGTGGATCTTGAATTTGATATGAAGGATTTATGACATCTCCACAATTGCAATGGATCTATCATAACCACATCATGGAGCCATGGTTGTAAATGTGCATCAATGAAGAAGATAATAAATACCTCAATGTAGATCTCCTCCCTTAATGGCCAGCAACATGCTAGATGTTAAGAGGAAATGCTAACATATGATCCTTGAGTTCTTGAAGAAACTTTCTTGCTTAAACACTTGAATGTTAGAACATCTTGAATGCAAAAGACAAAAATCTTCACTTGAGAGAAAGAGCTTGAATTACTTGAGAAATGATTGAGATGAAATGCTTGAGATATGAAAATTAATCCCCCAAGCCTCCTTTTACACTAGTATTTAGGAGAGAAAACTCAAGCCAACGAGGGAGTAAAATTAAATAATTGGAAAACTCGAGGACTTTTGGGGCCCAAACTCCAAAATCACTAGGAACTAGGTTGACCTGGGTCGACCTAGTCCAAACTAGGTGGACCTGGATCAACTTGGTCCTAGAGGACAGATTAAACAGGCCACATAAAGTGTAAAGAGAAGGTAGGAAGATAACATATTGATATGGTCAAAAGGGTAATGAGATAATACCTAGAAGACCACATCGAAAGGAGAGAGATGACAAATAGGAGTGAAATGGAAGGAGAAAGGAAAAAAAAATCATTGAGCATAGGTCCATCCATGGTCCAAGAGAGGAATTTTGGAAAGTGTGTCCATTTTAAGATGGTACAGATACTTCCCTCAATGCATCTTGGTTTTCCTACATGTGTTTGTTTCCTCTGGATTAATGTAGACTAGTTATCTTTATAGTTGAGTATTGACCTTGAGTTATATAGCTTTTCAAGATTCCTTCCTTAGATCTATTGTGCTTAGTTTTATCGTTTGATATATACACACACACACATATATGTATGTATGTATGTATGTATAGACACACACATAGAAATAAATATGTATGTATTTGTGTATATGTGTACATGTGTGTGTGTGTGTAAATATATTATATATGCAATATGTTGTTATATCCTTAGCATGAAGGGAGTGGGCCTTCTTTGGATTCCATTATTTTGGGTGGTAGTTTGAGTCATTTGAGCTTTATCATTGAGATGTGTTTTGTCTTCCTATGTTGGTGCTAGATAATCATTGCAGCAATTGCATTACCTTAATTTATCTTTAGATGCATTTTCTATCTTCTCATCTTATTCTTGCATATTGATTTTTATATTAGTCATGATACCTTTATGAGATATTTTATTTTATACTTTGATTTGCATCTCATGGCCTATGAATTGTGCATTGTATTTAGATTCTTATGTATTTGGGATATTGTGGGAGTTGATTTTGAGGTTCTCACATGTGATGATGTTCTTGATCATTCATCTACATTATATAGATGGTTGTGTTATGATCATACTTGGTAGATTTAAATATATATGTAATTCTATGTTATAGAACCCTTGAGACTTATAATCTATATTTGAGTTGCATTGTTTATGTGTGTTATATTATTTTTATTACACTCTTGTTTGCAAACTCTTAAGAACAAATTATTTTGTAAATTTAGTTGCATATTTTAAGTTAATCTATCTTTAGTTCCCTAGTAGGGGATTACATTTGGTATCCAAGCCCAAGTTTCTATATTAGGAAATCTAGAATATTGCATGCTTATTACATGTCAAGTAGTCAAAACTCTAAAAAAACTTTAAAAATAAAAATTAGAAAGAAAACTTGTACATATAACACTTGGTGTTTCAGACTGTAGTTTTTGTGACTATACATTATATCCTTGTTATATGTTAGCTTGTTTAGAGATTCCCTTATTTGATTTAGCATGAGATATGGAATGTCATTGTTTGAGATTTATATGATTTCCTTTTTTGTTGGTAATCCTATTTTGATGGCCCTTTGTTGATGGTCATTATCTTCCTGAGAGTCGAATGTTCTTTGTTTGACCCTATTTCTTATGTACCTAGTAATGTGACATGATTTCTATTTGACACGTGGCCTTTTTTTTATTGATTGGATTAAATACATTGCATTAGTTGTGCCATGTAGATTATTATATAGAAAAAAATTTATGTATTATAATAAATACTTAATGATTGCAATAAAGGTGGATTGTGATTGCATATGATTACATATAGGAAAGTTTTAACAACCATAAATTAATTAATCACATGCACGCACGCACATGTGCACGTACACACATGCACACGTGTGCACGCACCACGCATGTGCGCACATGTGTGTTGCACAGACACAAACACAAGAAAAAAATTAGGGTGCATTATCTACCACCTCTACTATAGTAGATTTCGGGATGTCATGAAGTAGTTATTCCCTTGAATATGGCTACCCCTAGGCACTTTGTAATGTGGAATCTGTTGTGATTGATAAATTCATTTTTGGTTATTGATATTTTTTTGTGTTGTGTATGGGCTAGCATTGAATTTTCAAACCTTCTTATGCATGCATTAGTCACCTAACTCTCTTTTCACTATCTCTTTTGTGGCATAGGTGTGTACACCAAGTTGATGTACAATTAGAGGACACTCCATAAAAAAAACTCTCAATAGTTTGATCAGGTTTTCCAAAATGTCAAATGTCAATCAGGCTTGGTATCAAAGCCTAACCATATTAATATTAAAATAACTTGATTGGGTTTTATAAAATCCAATAGGGTTATCTAAATTTATAATTCTTAAAAACCTAAACAGGTTTCATAAAACTTAATCAAGTTTTTAAAAATTACAAAATGTTGTTGCCTGTGTTTGAGGACATTGATGGAAATGAAGAGTGTAACTAAGAGTGGGAGGGGTGAACTAGTTACCAAAAAAATAATTACTTTTCCTTAGATATCAAATCAAAAAAATTATTGATAATGCAATATTGTCCAACTTAGTTATGACTAGGATTTTGTTGTCACTCAGTTAACAAAGCACTCTTATGAATATTAATCTTTTTTAACCTATTGTAACTTAATTACAGAAGCATAAACCATAAAGAAAATAACATGAACATAGATGACACCAAGATTTAACGTGGAAACTCAATTTGGGAAAACCACCATGCAACTAGTTACAATATTTTTCACTCTTCTGAAGTGAGCCATGTTAGGAGCCACACTTGTTAAAGGTTATAGAACATACTATTAAGTATTACCTTGTTAAAAAATTTAGATCACTTTGTTAGGATTCTCCTTGTTAGAGGTCTTTAAATGTCGCCTTGATAGAGAATTCACAATCTAACTATTAAGTCAATTGTTTTAAGAGATTTTCTTCAATGTTACAATGGTTAGAAAGTAACAATTATTTGACCTGATTAATGAAGCAACTATCCTTGCAAATTCAAATCTCTATTCTAGCCTGATCTCTAGATCCTTACTGATCAAAATATTCTTTGCATCTTATCTTCCACACTTTCCTTCTCTTCCTTTTCCTTCACTCACATATCCATCTTATTCTATGTATTTACTTCCACACTCTCCTCACTACTTGTCATTTATTATATATCATAAACTTTTATATGTCATCTTCAATACCCTTTCAAATAATAAATAAACATCAAATAGTTAGCCTCAATCAATTAATAATTAGACAAGTTTATTCTGCTATCATTCAGTCAATACTAAGATTGAATGCTTGGTTAACGCTAGAATTCCTTTGATGCTTGACCACTCAATTAACATTACAAGTTAAATATCCTTCATAGCCTGACTTCTCAGTTAACATTGAATGTTCTTCATTTCTCAACTTATCAGTCAATATTGAATATGATTGGTTAACACTTCAAGTTCTTCATTGCATGGTTAATGCTAACATTTGTGTAGAATCAATGGCAACATACAATTTAAAGAATTATTTCCAACAATCTCCCTCTTTGACATTCATGGAAACACATGTCGACATCAATATCCTTATTTTTATTCTGATTTGCATCCATACCAACTCCCTATGTGGTTTTTCTTAGATTTGTTTCACCTTGTTACAAATGAATTCTTCCTCTTACATCAATCATCACTTTGTTTTGTACTTTTGTCATTTTTGCCCTCTTTCCTATAAATTCCATCATCTAAATACTTTACTTATAAGATACAAAACTCTCTCTCTTTCTCTTTGATATAAACTCTTCTTCTCCTTGTTAACATTAAACTCTCCCTCTTTGACATCAAATGCCAAAGATTACAAACTGTGAAGTTATTATGCACCTTTTGTATTGGCTCATGTACATTATTCTTTGCATTTCACACCTAAAGTGTGACGATCTACATCAACTTGATAGATCTTTAATGAAACTTGGTCGATGCATCACTGTCTTGAGATTAGTGAGCACTGGATAGTGGAATAACCCCTAGTTTACCTCTTAGATACATAAATGCATCCTTAGGTAAAGCTTTAGTAAATATCTTTTCTATCTTCTCCTTGGTGTTCACATATTCCAATCTCACATCTTTTCCTTGAACCAATTCCCTCAAGTAATGATACTTGATTACAATGTGTTTTGTCTTTGTGTGCATCACAGGGTTCTTGGATATATTGATTGCACTTGTGTTATCATAATAGATAATCGTTGGTTCCTTGATTTCCTCCTTTATTCCTGACAATAATTTCTTGATCCATATTATGTTAGAACAATTAACTACTGCAGTAACATATTTTGCCTCAATTTTTTATTGAGAAATGTAATTTTGCTCCTTGCTTGTCCATGATACTGATCTCTTCCCGAGAAATAATGCTCTTCCACTGGTACTTACATTGTCATCAATGCTTTCCGCCCAATTAGTATCAGTTAAGGTTCTTAACTCAAATTTTCCTCATTTCTCATACCAAAAACCATATTCTTCAATGCCTTTTAAGAACCATAGAATCCTTTTTACTACCATCATTTGATTTTCTTTGGGATTAGCAAAAAACCTTGCAACTATATCAACTTCTAGTGCAATATTAGGTCTAGTGTTTATCACATATTGAAGTTTCCCAATCATTGATATGTAGGTAGTTTGTTTTGCCTCCTTTGAATCATCATTCTTTGATAGTTTATGTCCAATAGACATAGGTGTTTAACCTAGTTTGGAATCTTCCATTCCAAATGCTTTCAATGTTTCCCTGATGTACTTTGACTAAGTGATGTAGATTTCATTCTTCATTTGATGGACTTGTAAGCTGACAAAGAATTTTATCTCTCCAAACATGGACAATTCAAATTCTTTCTTCATTTCTTTAGTGAATGACTTGCATAACATCTAATGTCCTCCAAATATGGTATAATCCACAAATATTTTTTCTAGAAATATGTTGGCATGTGATCCTTCCTTTCTATACAGATTACTACTATCATTTGTTCTTTCAAAACCAATTCTTGCTAGATATCCATGTAGTCTTTCATGCCAAGATCTAGGATCTTGCTTAAGTCCATATAGAGCTTTGTGTAGTTTACATACCATGTCTCTTTTATTTGGATCAATGAAACCTTCAGGTTGTTCAATGTAGACTTCTTCTTTCAAGGTTCCTTTTAAGAAAAAAAAATTACATCTATTTGATATACTTTTAATCCTTTGTGTGCATCATATGCTAGTAGTGTTCTAACTCCTTCAAGTCTTGCAATAGGGGAAAATATCTCTCCATAGTCAATACCTTCTTCTTGTGCGCACCCTTTACATACTAGCCTTTCCTTGTTTATTGTTACTTCTCCCTTTTCATTATTATTTTTTTTTGAATACCCATTTTGTACCAATCGCATTCTTATCGTTAGGTCTAGGTACAAGAGTCCAAGTATTATTCTTTTCTATTTTCTCAATTTCTTCATTTGTTGCCTCTATCCAACTTTCATTTTTTAAAACATCTTTTACTGTTCTAGGTTCAAATTCACTAAGAAAGCATGTACCTTTTAGTTTGTCCCTTTTTAGTATGTCATCTATCTCTTCGCCAATTATTTGATCAGGTGTATGATGTCTTTAGACATATTTAGCAAGTTCAGGCTCGTTCCTTCTTAATTCTAAATTAGATTCACTTGGTTCTCCATGCTCATTGATTTTGTGATGCTTTGGCTCCTTTCTCTGTGACTCAAGTCCATTTCTCAGTGACTCAAATTCATTTTCCTATGACTTAGGTTGTGTTGTCAAATTAGGTGACTCGGTAGACTTACTTTGTTGTTGTCCAGCTTCTACTTTTCTTGACTCAGGTAAAGTCTTAGGTTCCTTCTCATAATAAATAAACCTTATGTAATCTTTAGGTTTCTTGCTTCTCTGTTCTTCACTTCTTTCTACAAATTCATCAATCTTCACATTTGCACTTTCTATGACTGTGAGTAGAAAGTTTCAAATAGTTGCATGCTTTACTCTTATTGGAGTAACCTAGGAATATGCATTCATCAAATTTTTGCATCAAGCTTTCCTTTCCTTTCATCTTTCAAGATATAACATTTGCTTCCAAATATTCTGAGATAACAAACATTAGGCCTATATCCATACCATAACTCATAAGGTGTTTTGTCTGTACCTTTCCTCAATTGAACTCAGTTTAGTGCATGAACTAATGAGTTGATTGCATCTCTCCACTATTGTGGTGTCACATTCTTCAAAGACATTATTGTTCTTGCACATTCCATGAGGGATCTATTCCTTATTTCTACTATGCCATTTTTTTTTGGAATTCTAGGAGTTGATACATGTCTTTTGATTCCTCTTTCATTACACAACTCATTGAATTCATTTGAGATGAATTCCCCTCCTCTGTCTGATCTAATGCATTTCAGATTCTTTTTTATTTCTTTCTCAATTGTAGCCATGTACCATTTGAACTTTTGAAAAGCATCAGATTTATCTCTTAGGAACATTACAGTCATCATCCTAGAATAGTCATCAACAAATAAAATAAAGTATTTGCCCCCACAATAGCTTTCTAGACCTATTGGTCCACAAAGATTTGTATGAATGCTCCAAAATGTCTTTAGATCCATATGACTTGTTTTTGAAACTTCTTTTACTCATCTTACCAATTTGACATTGTTTACACATGCCCATCTTAAGTTTCGTTAGATTTGGTATGCCTTTTACTCTTTTGTTCTTGACAATGGTAACCAAGTTATCAAAGTTAACATGACACATCATTTTATGCTATAGCCAACTTTCCTCTATTTGTGCCAATAAGCATGTACTTTCACTAAGGTCTAACTAAAACAAGTTTCCTTTTATTTGATTGTCAATCTCAACTAGGTTTCCTTTTCCATCCAATAGTTTAGCTTTGTCATTCGTGAATTCTACCTTATATCCTATATTATTCTAATATGCTACACTGATTAGATTATGTCTTAACCCTTCAACCCAGTAGGCATTTTCACATTTGGCTCATTTATCCAATGCTATGATTCATTTCCTTTTACATAACATAGCTCATTGTGTCCAAATCTAACACTTCCACCATCATAGCATTTTAAATGTTCAAACTTAGTTATTTCTCTGATCATGTTATGGGCACAACCACTATCTATGATCCATGTATCATTTTTGCTAATATGTGAGATAAGTGCCATCTTTTCATTTTCCTCGTTATTTTATTCATCCTTAACAGTAATGTAAACTACTACTTCTTCATAGTCATCACGATTAGAATCTTTAGCAATGTAACAAGATTTTTTACCTTTATCATTGCAGTCCTTGTAGCTCTTGAATTCTTTCATTTATCTGAACCTTTTATTTCTTTTCTCATCTTTATCTTCTTTGTTTGGACATCTTGCAGCAATATGACCAACTTCTTCACATGAGAAAAAGATCAATTGAATTTTACCTCTGAATTTTCCTTTTTGATAATCTTTTTGCTAGTAGGGTTTCAATGACTTCAAGGTCTTCATTTGATTCTTCTTTTTCTTCACTATCATCTTGTTTTCCTTTTGAGTTTCCTTCTTTTCTACCAAAAGTTAGTTTGGCTTTGAATGCAGATTCAAAGTTGTTAGGATTAGGAGCATAGTTATCAAAGGTATCCAATTCAAAAGTAGTCAATCTTGCCACAAGTGCATCCAAGGTTATATCATTTTTAGGATTGTATCTCATCTCATGAATTTCTAAAACTCTAATTGCATAAATAGGAAGAAGAGTTCTTAGTACCTTGTTGACCACTATTTCATCAGTTAAAGTTCCTCATGTAGCTCTGGTTGCACCCACACTTTTTTTTATTCTTTCACTGTATTGGACAATGTTCTTGCCTTCTTTCATTTTCATTTGATCAAAATTGCCTCTTAAACTTTCTACCTTGGCTCTTTGCACATTTTTATCACCTCCATAAACTTTCTGTTGTTTTTCTCACATTTCAAATACAATAGGACAATCTTTAACTTCATCAAATTCAGAATAGTTGAGAAAAGAGACTATATTCAATCATCATTGTATTGTGATCCTTTGCTTCTTTCATCTATTGCACAGTCATGGGTTTAGGTGGTGGCACACATTTGTTTTCCAAGTAGAATAGACCAGTATCATCATTGCTTGATAGTTGTAGCTTCATCAATTTCTGCTATGCTAAAAAAAATCTCTATTAAGCTTGGGAATCTCCCTTTTGTATGACGTCTTGATCTTTATATTAGGTCCTTGAAACCTTTCTTGCAAGAACAAAATGCTCTGATACCAATTGATGGAAATGACGACTGTAATTTAGAGGGGAGGGGTGAATTAGTTACCACAAAAATAATTCCCTTATCCTAGATGTCAAATCAAACTTTTCACTAATAATGCAATACTATCCAAATCAGTTACAACTAAGATGTTGTTGTCACTTGGTTAACAAAGAAATCTTATGATTATTAATTTTTTTAACATTTAGTAACTTAGTTGCAGAAGCATGAATCATAAAGAAAATAACATGAACACAGATGACACCAAGATTTAACGTGGAAACCCAATTTGGGAAAACCACCATGCGTTTAGTTACAATATTTTTCACTCTTCTAAATTGGTCCCTATTAGGAGCCAACCGTGTTAAAGGTTAAAAGTGTTAAGTATGACCTTGTTAGAAGATTTAGATCACCCTGTTAGGAGTGGCCTTGTTAGAGGTCTTCAAACCCTTCAATTTAGAAATGTCACCTTGTTAGAGGATTTACAATCCGACTGCTAAGTCAACTTGGTTAAGATATTTGCTTCACTGCTACAATGGTTAGAAAGTAACAATGATTTGATTTGATTAATGAAGCAACTATCTTTGCATCTTATCTTCCACACTTTCCTGCTCTATCTTTTCCTTCACTCACATATCCATCTTATTCCATGGATGTTACTTCCACACTCTCCTCGATACTTGTCATTTCTTATATATCATAAAATTTGATAAATTGGCTTGAATATCCTTTCAAATAATAATTAAACATCAAATAGTTGGTTTCAATCAATTAATAATCAATTAAGTGTATTATGTTGTGATTCAGTCATTACCAAGATTGAACATTCGTTTAACACTAGAAAGCATTTGATGCCTAACCACTCGGTTAACACTACAATCTAGATATCCTTCATAGTCTAACTACTCGGTCAACACTAAATGTTCTTCAATGTCGAGTTGCTCAGTCAATACTAAATATGCTTAGGTTAATCTTGCAAGTTTTTCATTGCTCAGTTAATACTGACATTTGTGTAGCATTAATGGCAACATACAATTTGAAGAATTGTTTCCAACAATTTTCACACCCTCAAACCATGGCAGTGGATAGCAAGCGACTGTGGAAACCATAAACCCAATCAAGTTTATAAAAAAGGCAATGTTTTTTTGTAAAAAACTTTTTCCTCCATGGCACCTCGCAAACAAGGTCTATATTCATTTTTATTTGTCACTTATATGTTTTTTTCATCATAGTTTGTAATTTTTTTTTATAATTTGTAAGATTTATAATTTGTTTTTGTAATTTGTAAGATTTATATATTTTTTTTAAATTAATATCAGATGCATCAACGAATCCAAGAATAAGGTAGAGCCAAAAGACCACCTCCAACACAAACACAATTAAACCCTCCACTAATTGTGAAGCAATCATAAAACACTCCACCTATTGTGACACAAACAAAAAACCCTCCATCCGCTGCAACACAAACACAAAATTCTCCACTCAATGTTCCTGTTCAACAACCACCACTTCTTATAAACCCTCTACGCGTACCATTAGATCATGTAAATGCTACACAAGAGTACCTCAACCTTACACAAAACACCTCTCACATTAGCCAAATGGTCAATAGGTTGAGGTCATCCACTCTTGCCCACCACTCAACCCTAGCGAATACACTTGAACAAATGGCCCAAAATGTGAATGAGTTGTCTAGGGAGGTTACAAAATGAGTTTCATGGAGGGATTGGTGTCGTGCATTTATGTCAATGAATTATCATATCAACAAGTGAAAGATAAGTACACAAAGAACATTATTATATGTGTTCTTTTCACTAATCCCAATTCTAATAACTCCTTATTAGACACAACCAAAACCTTTCCTATTCATTGGCGAACTCATGCTAGGATGAGATCATGGTTTTTGGATAGGTGGCATATGGTATTTGACCCAACACCATGTAATAATTATGAAGTGCCCCTATTGTACTTGAGAAAGCTATATTGTGAGTTCATCCTTGATGAGAAGCTAAATTACTTTGACATTCATGAGTTCCATGGTAGAGAGTGTCGCTGCGCAAGATAGACCTGAGGCCCATAGGGTGGTACCACAATAGGAGAGGAAACATACAACACAAAAAAACCATGTCTTATGTTGTGGTACCAACAATTGTAAAGGAGTTTGTTGATTTAGAAAATTTTCATGTAGTTGTATCGATGCCAGATGTCATCATTCAACATGGCTCAAAGTTAGGTGGTATTACTTTACCTACAACACCTCGATCATCATCATATGTGCCTTTAGGGTAATCACATCCTGTGGAAACTCCATCATCATCACCTACACCACTAGTGTCATCCCCACTTGTGTCACTTGCATCATAATCATTTACATCATTACAGTCTTCGAGGCCCGAACAACTTATGTGTTTTAGTTACCAATGCATATGCGATGGAGTGGATAGTGAGGCGACTCGAGATGGATTGTCATCTCATCCATGTGTACATTGTGGGAAGACTTGTTATGCATCTAGAGGTGGGGATTTCATGCTCATAGATTATTTGATGGCAATTGTGTTTGGTGGAGGGGGAACACAAGTTGGTTTGTTTGAGTATTGACATGTCATTAGCTAATCACCTAAATATCGTAAAAGTAAATTTTTTTAATTTATAGAACACTCTAGATTGATATCTGAACAATATGCAATACTTGGTACAACAAGTGATATGAGAACACCACAAGAGTACTCATTCTACTAGACGTGCAAGGCTAGCATCAAGAAAACTCAAGTTAACATTTTTTAAATATTCTTAAAAGTATAATAATATATTGGATTTAGAATATTGGTTCTTAATTGCTATGACATGAACTATACGAAGTTCTATAAATTTTGATTCTTAATTGTTTTATAAGCAACATTAGTCTCTAAGGAGTTTTACAAGGAAACTAATACAATATCCATGTCCAAGTTAAGTTGATGAGTCATGTCATCTAATTACATCATGTGAAGTTGCTAATGTTGAAGCATTTCCATCTCCCACACCCATTATTCATATTCCATTTCCAATAACTATCATCCCTCTTTCATCCAACCCACTTATAGATCCTCCTCCATTTACTACCATTATTGAAACCCCTCTTATAAATCCCCTTCCGTCTCCTACCATCATTCAAACCCTCTCATTCATCAAATCCATGGAACTCTCATCGACATCTCCTACTCCTAGAATTACCTAAACTCCATGTAATGAACCTCATGAATCTGTCCTCCATATACTCATCCCCATCAAAGAACCTATCAACATCCATATCACCTAAGGTGTCTTGCAGGAGTGTGGAGGTCATTAATCTACACTTATTTTTCTCAACGAGGTGCCAAAAGTTCATTTGCACCTCCATTTTCCTTCCCAATCTCTTTGTTTTCAATTTAGGCCTTGTAGCCTTTTTGAACCCCAATTTTTCATATCTTTCAACTATCCTTCCAATCTTGTCCTGCATGTCCTTGTGTCTTATTGCCCTCCTATGATCTTCTTCTTGTTCATGTGCCCTCTTTCTATTTACAACATTATCTCATCTTTATAACAATACTCTTTACTATTTTATAGGGTTTGTCAAGCACTGGAATTTCTCAAGTTGATTATACTACACTTTTTGCCATTAACTTTGACCTTGATAGCTATACAATATCATATCTTTCTCACCTATAAAGTTTACAATTTGAATTGAACACATGATGTATCTTATTGGTTCCTCTTATATTTTTTCTGCTTTAGGGTACTCCACGTGTCTCGTGGCCAAGAGAAAAGGGAAAGAAATCAGCAAGAACACCTATACACAAAAAGGTATTAAATACAAGTCAAGTTTATATTTTAAAATTTATTATGAATAAATGTATAACAAAGATCTAAGATACAATGTATCTGATACAACTGCGAAGAAGAGGAGAAATAAGTTATTTGACTAATGGGGTTACAATGTTTTCTCAACCCACTAACAGGGATCATCAATGTCCATATGAAGGAACAGATACTCAAGTTGTCATGCCACCAGCAAAGACAGAACATGTAGCCTACAAGCAACTAGCATATCTCAGGAGTGTAGTGCTAGCACTTAGACAAATGAAAGAATCATGGAAAAACTCTAATGAACTCGGCTTGAGAAAGATACAAAGGTATCTATGAGAAAATGTAGAGCAAAAGAAGGTGGAGACAAACATCCTATGGGGAAAATGTACCCAAAGACAAAACCTACAAGTACCCCAAAACTATGCATTGTCATTAATGATAAAAAGGGGGAAATGATACAAAATAGGATTGAAGAATAAAAAGGAGAAGATACTTAAAGAAAAAAGGGAGAGATGACACAAAGGGGGAGAATGGATTAAAAAAATTTATGGCGAATGAGGGGGAACAAAGGCAATGGCAAAGAGGAAGAAGAAGAAATAAGGAGTGAAAAGATGAGACCCAACAAGATAACATATGAGATGAAGAGAACATTAAAAGAAGCAATTAGTAAGGGGGAGTAGACTTGAAAAGTCGATTGCCACAAATACACTGGAGAAGACAGGTTAGCTTAAACTTGTGAAGCATTTCAAGGCTTATTGACCTAGCACACTTACATCTAAGTCTAAAATTTTTTTAATTAATGTTAAAATGGGAGATTGTTAGACTAAGCTATCTTGGTAAAGAAAATGGTGAGAAGAGAACTCAAGTATTGAATATGTATAAAGCGTTGTCATTGATTGGCAAATGGTCAACAAGAAGTAAGCATTACAAGCACAATCATTGATGCATTGGCATACCGATCACAATTGAAGAACAAAGGAAGACATGGATGGTTATGGTCGAAGTCCAATCAACAACAGAATGCAATTGAAGGACACAAGGTCCCAAGTCTAGATGTACACTTGCAAATGGACAAGTTGGTTTGCAAGTATACGCATCTCCAAATAGGCAGTCATGAGTGTGTTGCCACTATGTTCACACTTCTATTCAATTTTTAAATTTGAGTTTGAGTGGGATAACTGTTAGGGTTTTCATCCCTAAACAATGAACATGATTTAAAGATCACTTGGACTTCATTTTGAATTTGGTTGGTTGAGAGAGGTGTTGTTGATGAGGGAGAAGACAAGGTAGTTATCATTGTTGCATAATGAAGCAAAGGTATGTAGAGTCAAACCAAAACAACTATATGAAAGATATAACAACAGACCAATGCGAAAAGAATGAGAAAGATGAAGAGGAAGTTCACAAAGCCAAAACAGAGGAAGGATATCAGAACATATTCGAGGAGTTTTTACTAAAGATCTACAAGGCAAGGTGTGCCAAGCATTTAGATCTAAACTTTAGTTTGTTTTCTAACCATTACAAATGTTGTAAGCCTTTGCTAGAGCAGACTTGTAATAAATTTTAAAATCCTCTAACCAAGTATCTCTCAAAAAGAGATTGACATCCTCTGACAAGGTAGCCTTGACACACTTTTGTAATCCTAATAAGTCATAGGCATTCCTAACAGGATGCGCTCTTAGAAGGAACAATTGTAAGCATTTAACAAGGCACCTTTTTTCTTTCAAGGAAAGATTAGTGAATATATTACTCCCACCATGGTTTTCACCCTCACGCCGAGGGTTTTCACATAAAAATATCAGTGTCATTGATGTATGCCTCTGTGTAATTTTGTGTGTCTTTACTGCGTAGTCTTTATTATTTCCTTAACAGTTAAGGTGGTAGTAACTGTGTGTGTGTGTTAAAGCTAGCTGCATCAACCAACAGATTTTGTAGAAGTGGGAGTACTGATTCACCCGCCCCTCCTTCCCCACCCGCCACCCCCCGTACCGGTTGGGACCACATATCCTAGACATCGATCATAACTTTCCATGTAAAACCTTAAATATATTATCAAGTATTCAGAATTGTTCAGTTGTGTTGTTAGATTATGACCTCACACCAAGGCATTCACAACGCTCTTATATTGTGACATCTGCAAAGGCTCAAAGATACGCATATTATTTAATTTTGTATTGCCACTTTTCAAATTATATAAATTCTATTTTGTATTATGTTGTTTTAAAAAACAAATCATATTATGTTCCTCTCCAGATTCAGTTCCTAAGGAGGACCAAGCAACAAATCTCTGTAATATAACACAGTTGCAAAAACGCTAAGTACATTAGATGGGGTCATTTAATATCATGGTAAGATGACAACATTCTTCACAAATTTAAATAAGACTTATTTCAGAAGAATTCAAAACATGTAAACAAATAAATTAGTGTTATCCATTTATAAAATTCTAATCCAAAATTACAGGTGAAAACCTTACAAGATTATTATTGTCTCCATGCTTACAAATACAAAGATGGTTAGTGATTATGATTATTAGTAAACAAAAATTCAAAAAATATTTCCTGCAAAAAATATTTCCTGGCCCCTCTATACAATTACACTACATATGATATTTTAAGTCAGCTGAGGTACAAATCAAGCTGCAGTTTCTAAAACCATTTTTCTATTAACCATCCATCAGCATTAAAAATGCTACTTTTCACGTAATCATATGAGGTATTTTATCTGCCCTTCCCTTAAAAACCCAAAACACTATCTTGCACTGACAAGTAAACTATGTATACCCAAAATAAAAATTAGTTAAGGCTTTAATAATATAGATGTCTAGCCAAGCATTATAATCTCTCTCTTTCTTTAAATTATTTGTGCCATGTAAAAACATTTCCATCTTCTGCTGTATTTTTTGCATATTTTTGCCATCTAATGCTTTGATGACTTTGGGTTTCCATGTATAGGTTGGCTAAACCTCCTTTCCCACAAATACAGAGTTAAAAAAACAAATTAAGTTCTGCGGTATTCATTGAATGAATTGATATTTACAGTCATAAATTTGAAGGATCCATTTAAGATCTAATGGCTCGAACCAATTAGTCAATCAACAGTTTTGAGTCTGAAATGGAGCAAAATGGAATTCCTAATTAAATTGCATTCGTCAGAACATAAATACAAAGAATACAGTCATCATAAATCTATGAAATGAAGGCTTTGGCAAGGTCTGTAAAATTGCAAACTAAGCCAGTCCTTGGACAGGTAACTTTTCCATTGTTTCTCTTGGCCATTTCTTCCAGAGCCTGTTGGATTGCAAATAACAAGGTGTAAGGAGATAATGCATTCCCAGAACTACAATACAAACTCCTGAAATACATATAGGTCAGGCTGTGGAACAAAAAAGATTATTTAATTAACACATTACTTGCAGTGAAATTTTCATATCATTGCAGCTGGGCAGGCAAACAAATGTTGAATAGATAGACAACTCTTTCATGTTTTAGAATAAAGTTGAATTATAGTTTCATCATTTCTTCCAAATACTAAAATTAGTGAGAAGAATACCTTAGTGCTGTACACGTATCCATTTGGTAAAACTAGTGGTGGATTGTGTTCATCCATTAGTTCTTTTGAAATATAACAAACAAGCTTAGAATGGATGTGCTTTGAGAAAGGCAAAGCCAATGCAAGAGTGCGGAAGTTCTCCAGTGACAATGGATCTTCTTTCGTGCAGTTCTCCTCATAGCAAAACCTTCAGCAAGTTAAAGAATGATCCCAACAGTGCAGGAAGAGAATGTTAAAGTAGCCTAGCTGCATTTGGAACATATTTCTACCTGAAAAGTTAATTAAATAATTACAAATATTTAAAATATGGATCAAAGGATACGGAGTTTTAAGGGCAGTTAGTCCAGCTTGTAAGTAAATATTCAGCAGTGGTTGAAGAGTCATTCCATACAGTTTGCAGAACTCCTGCTTGAATAACTGAACTAAATCATCCCATTGCTTTGCATCAAACAATATCTGTGCAGTGAAAATGCAGGAGAATAAGCATCAATATTTTTGTGTAATTATTAATTAATAAATAAGATCTTAAATTAAAACAAACAAAGAAATATAATGCACAGCTAAGTAACAAGGTTCAAGCTCGACAACTATGAAAAGATTGAAAAATATTTGACATTATATTTGCCTTATGCTATTTTCAAAAAAAATAAGTATATGCTATTTATTATTTAAAAAATATATATATAATGTTTTAATATAAATATGGAATGATTTCAATATTATATAAAAATATAGAACTTGCTACAGTTAACAATTTTATAGTTTATAAAATTAAAAAAATATATAAGTCTTCTATCATAATAAATTAGTTCTAATAGTTTAATAGTATAATGTTTTAATATAAATATCAAAAGATTTCAATATAAAATAATAATAATAATAAATATAACTTATTACAATTAACAATTTTATAGTGTATAAAATCAAAAAGTATATAAGTTTTCTATCATAATAATTTTTTTTTTTTTTCTTTTTCTTTTTCTTTTTTATCGGTAAACGGCCAAAGCCTTGATTATATTAATTAAAATTAAATAACATACAACATAGTATCTTTGTTCAAATGGGCACTGGTAGGAAAGAACGAAGAAGAAAACCTGCAGTCTAGCTCGGGACCCTAGTCCTTTATTATTACAGCATAAAAGGGGCATTCTCCAATTGAATTATACAAACTGTTATTGTTACAATTAAACTGATCGATCCAGCAAGTGCGAACAATGTGTTGCCTCTAACACCAAACTGTAACTTGTTGTCGGAGTCAACTACTAGCATTGCTTTTATGCTCCCATCCATTGCTATGTGCTAGAAATGCCTTTGCTTTAGTATCTTGACAAACAGAATGTTAAGAGAAGGAAACACACATAAACTGGGATGAACACTGACTGTTCCTATACACCTAAACTTATTAGTTACTTCATCCATCCATGATTTAAGAAAACTATTACCCAAGTGAAGTATTGAATAGCATCCATTCTCTAATTAAAGCATCCATAAAGAGCATCAGCAAATCATTAATAAGAACCTTCTACTATAGAAAAATAACCACCCCTATCTAACTAAACCAACATTTTAAAGTTTTCATTGAGATCAATAGTCGCTTTAAAACCAATCTAATAAACAGAGATGAACCTATAATATCCTCTTAACATACTTAGGTTCCACTGCAATCAAACCCAGTCTACATCTCAATTCTACTCTTTAGCACATCACATTGATCTCATCCTTCAAATCTACCGAAAAACAAATAAGGGGTCGAGATGACCTAACAAGACTTGTAGAGATACAGATTAAACAGATGATAAAATCATAAAATAAATATCATACCCAGAATACTTATCCCTGAGATTTCAGACCTAAAATTATGTTCAAGAAAGATCCACATTCAATTAAAACATAGCAGGAAAATGTCATCTCAACCACCCAAATCAGCTTACATTGCAAAACTCTGCTTATTGCAGAAAATAATCTACCCGTTGTTACCAATGCTTTTCTAAGAACTCAGAAACCAATAATATAACTACTAAATTAAGGAACACGGTGCAATTTCCTATTAATCAATGCTATTCCATTCAGATAAAAATAACTAATAAGCAATGCTTGGAGATAAGCTCGGATCTAATGGTGATCCTGATAAGCATAAAGAGGGGCAATAAATGCCATGAGTCAATGCATCTATACCGAAAAAGTAACTACTATTCAATATTATTAACATATAGAGAGTACGTAGATACATATGAGTCCAAGCATTGTATTAACAAATGAGAACAGATCTAACCCTCCTTTGTAAACATCAGAAAGGGACTACGGGAACTTTAAACCAGAACCAAAATCCCGATTACGGGGTATCCAATACATTTCTTAAACTAATCGAAAATATGAACTATTGGATCATAACCTATAAGACGTACAGATCAAAAGATTAGAGCCAGGACAAACCATATCACCTGGCCCAATGATAAACTAGAAAACCACGACCCATATAGTATAGAGAAAAGCAAACGTTGTAACTCGTCAAAACTGGAAATGCTTGTCAAAACACCCAGCACACCTTACTTCTTCCAGAATACCATAATGACTTCCTCAATGTCATTAGGGTTCTCTGACTGAAAGTGGGGAGGGAATTCGAAGGATAACCTTTCCCTACAAGACTTCTCAATATTGGGTGTGCAGAAGTCCAATGCGTCCAAGTTACCAAAACAAACCCCCAGATGGATATAAGCATTAAATCGACCAAGATAATTAGAAGCCATTCATAACCATTATCCACCCTAATCTTTCTCCATCTAAGGAGGAATTGAAAACACGATTCCATTTTAGGCTATACTGTATTGAAGGCCACCATATCCCTGATACCAATGGAGGCCACCTCAAGATAATAGCACGTCTAAGTTTCCCGGGGGGTGTTCCATGCACATCTCTTGCAAGGGCACCCTAAAATGCTCGTCCAAGCTCATTATAGCTTCTACCACACCTTGACACCAGGTGGAATCGAAAATATTCAAATAGAGCCTTACCATGTCCCATTTACCAATCCCGGCTCTGGCCATACACCCAATAAAAATTCCTATGGTGTCCTGTTCGTTCTCCAAGTAAACTCATAATTGAAGTAGCCCTCACCAATGGCCCTGCTGACTGCAATACAAGTCATTCTGTCAATTGGCCTAAGCACCCAATTCCACCTTTCAGGCTTTATATTGCCACGAAAGACCATTGTTCGGACCTCCGAGGAATGGAAGACTTAGATAAATGTGTTCATGCATGTAAAATCCACATAGAGTGAAAAGGACAAATGGAAACATCCACTAAGGTGAGCATATAAATTCTTCAAAGCCTCTAGAAACATCTAGGCTCGATCCACTTGTCTTGATTAGTTGACGTCACCTAGACGCGCTCATACCATGGACAGAACCCCGATTAGGACTAAGCAACAATGATTGGAAGGGATGATTAAAAAGGCTAAACTAAAAAATAGAAAATAGATTAGAGCTAACTAAAGCCCTTCTCAAACTGACTAGAATTATAAATCAAACTACTAAAAGAAATCCACAAATTTGAGATAAAAGGTATCAACCATTGGCCTAATTAGTATATATCAAGAGACTTATAATAAAGAATATTCTAAGCTGGTCTTGCCCTTATATTATAACTATCTAAAGATATGAACTTATACAAAGTCCTAATCCTCTAGAAAATTAGCGACATATTTAAATGTTTTTCTCATGAAAAGGGGACCTTCACACAATGACAAACTATGCCTAGAGCCATTCACATGTCACCTCTAAATACCAACGAATTATCAGCATCTGCTCCCTTATTTGCTAGAAGATTTTCCTTCTGGTAACCTTCTCGAAATATGTGACATATTCGAATTTCTGCAAACCGGTCCAAAAGTCCAAGGACTTCTTCTAACTTTGAATTAACGACCCAATTGGGAGTTGCTCTCTTCCTAATCGCATTTAACACTATTTGAGAATCACCTTCAATGATTATATTTGATAAATCCTAACTTTTGACATAGCTGCAAACCTGCTTCCAAAGCTTCGAGCTCTGCCAAATTATTGGAGGTCGGGTTTAGTCTTTGCTTTTTTAGCAATCCATTTACCTAAATCATCGTTAATGATGCAACCAATACCCACTGTCCCTGGGTTGCCTCTTGCTGCCCCATCAAAGTTAATCTTTGCCCAGCCTTTTGAGAGGGGGTGACCATTTACACCTTTCCCTAGCCTCCTTGCTTTTCTTTAAATAGACCAGTGGAGCGTTAATCAGATTTAACCATTTCTTTTTAACAAACTCATCCCAGCTATTAAATGAGCCTTCTTCTTTGTTGGAGTTTCTAAGATGAGAGTTAACTGTTTCAACTATGCTAGCTTCTATTTTATTGATTAACTCTTCTGACCCCATCTCTTTTTCACAAAAAGATTCTTCTATTTCGTTCTTTCCAAATTTCCCACACAAGGATGGAAGGGCTGATATTCCACAATTTACTATAGATGCCATTGCATAGATTCAAAGGCCAACCTTTAAGAAGCTCAATAAATGATTTAGGTAGCAGGGAAGACCAACCTAACATATATTTGAGCCAATCCCAACAAATTTGGGAATAAGGGCAGCTGTACAAAATATGGTCAGCATCCTTGTTGTTTTGCTTGCATAACACACATCTCGACAAACCTTCGAAACCTAGTTTATGAAATTTGTCTGCCATCAGAATCCTATTTTAATATGCTAGCCATAAGAAGAAGCCTGCTTTCGGCAGGCAAGCAGTATCCCAACATAGTTTAAGTGGGATCTCCATTACGTCCCAACTTTGTGACTTTATCAAAGCTTTGTATCCATTCTTCACACTATACTTGCCATTGTTCGATGCTGCCCAAATGAGCTTGTCATTCCTCTCCAGCTGCTTAATTTTCCTATCTTGTATGAGCGCTTCATGTGCCTTTATTGTGGCTGAATCGAGTTCTATGTCCTTCAACGATTTCCAAATCCATTTAGAGATTCCTTCTGAAGAGATTTTTGTTTTATAGTCACTAACCTTATGACCCCAAAGACTGACTAATTTCCCTTTGAGATCCCTTGGGATCTTACTACTGTCTATCAGGGGATGCTGATGCAGAGATAAACTCAACCGAAGCAAACACAAAAGGAACCAGCACCAGCAAGAGATAGATAGTAAAAATTCTTCTAATTGATTTATCAAATGAACAGTACATACACTCGCTCTCTTACAGATTTCTTCTCATAATTTCGTATCCAAAAACTTTGTTCTCTAAACTTGACCTAAATCTAAACCTAAAAACTCTATTTGTACTTGCTAAGGCAATCTACGGAACCATCTAGATTATTACAAAATAGGAAAAACTGCTTATAGAATACTCTAGATCAATATAGAATATGGAAGAATGACCCCACAAGGTTTTGAACAAATCCCAAAAAAAGATCTTATCCTAATGATGAAATCGGGATAAATTTCTCAAGTTGGCTCGTGCATAAAACTTGACCTAAATACTTTATGTGGGTGCTCCTACACCATACTCCCAGGGAAAATATCCAAGTCCCTTGGATTGGCCTTTTTCTTTCGTGCCTTCCAATTCTTTGGTATTTGTTGTTTGTACTCTTGACCAGTATCCAAATCAACTATCATATGCGCGTAAACTTTTTCCATATTCAGATAGAACTCTTGCAAACCTACAATGAATGGATTAGATGGAACCTCATTAAATATGACTTCACCAATTTGGGTTACTGTAGGAACTGTTGCATCCTTTGTTGTGATGTCTTTATGCTGTAATATCTCCATACTTGGAGACGAATTCATCACTATTGGAGCCTCCTCTATCCTCTTAGCTTCATCACAAGCCTTCTTCCTTGCTACTAGTATCCTTTTGATAGGCCAAACCACCTTCTTTCTTAAACTTCAAATGCCATTTCTTTGTTGCATTAAGGACCATCACATCCAACTCTTTATGAACTGTTTCATCACAATGCTCATCAACCATTTCAACCTCTTTTCTATCTTCAAAAACTTCTATATCATAAGTTTCATCAAAAACATGTTGTTGCTCACCTTGTATATCTGCATCACTATGTTCATTTGGTATGTCAGCATCGATCTGTTCATCTGGTATATCAGCATCAATGTGATCAGGTTGTTCTTTCAACGGACAACCCTTCTCTTCCGATGTCTTCGTATTGACTTCTATAATCTGAATTGGTTGATGCTCCAGATCTATATTTTCTTTTTCCATATTTTTCTGCAATTCCTCTTTTAGTCACACTGAATTTTCTTCATGCTTTCTCAGTTCCTACATTAGGAATTCCATTCGTTCTTTTATCTCTTGATCTATTATGGTTTCCTCTACTCTTATCTTCCTTTTCTCTTCCGCTCTTTTCCTTGCTTCTTCCTCCTTGCTCTGAAAATCCCAATATGAAACCCATGCATCGAATAGTATCTTTTGATCATGAGATAAATCCCTTTGTGTGACCATTGTCTCCTATCTAGGTTCTCTCCACTCAACTTAGTATTTTGGCCACAGTCACAGGTTCTTTCCTCAACCTGTCACAAAATCCAATTCGCCTTACAGGCTGAAAGCTTTCCCCAAGCTTTTCCCAAGCACCTTAGGAGCTTTCCCTAAGCACTAATACCAAAAATGATGCAAAGATAAACTCAACGAAAGAAAACACAAAAAGAACCAGCACCAGCAAGAGATAGATAGTAAAAATTCTTCTAATTGATTTATCAAATGAACAATACATACACTTGTTCTCCTCCAGATTTCTTCTCCCTATAACTTCATATCCAAAAACTTTGTTCTCCAAACTTGACCTAAACCTAAACCTAATAACTCTATTTATACTTGCTAAGGCAATCTACGGAAGCTTCTAGATTATTACAAAATAGAAAAACAGCTTATAGAATACTCTAGATGAATATAGAATAGGGAAGACTGACCCACAAGGGTTTGAACAAATTCCAAAAAAAGATCTTATCCTAATGAAGAAATCAGGATAAATTTCTCAAGTTGGCTCGTGCATAAAACTTGACCTAAATACTTTATGTGGGTGCTCCTACACCAGATGCCCATCCCAAGAATCATTCCAAAAAAGGGCCTCATCTCCCTTACCAACATCCCACGTAAGATATTTGCTTATTTTAATATTATAAAAGAAATAACATAAAACATAAATTAAAATAAACTTTGAAACCTAAATAATCGAGCACCTAAGAAAAAGAAAAAATTATATGAAATAAAATGAAATCATTCTGAATGATGAAGAGGCAAGAACAACAGACGAACAGGCAGAAACAGTGAACAAACGGGCAGCAATGATGAACAAACGAGAAGCAACAAACTTCTCACCCACCATCACTGCACCTGCAACTTCCAGACTAAACTACAGACAAAAACAACTGCAAAGAGAATCATCAGAAATCTTCCAACCCTAGAGGCTGTCGTCAACTGATGCATTCCATTAGAAGACTGTTTATTTATAAAATATATAGTCGGAAATCCTTAGAAAACAGTAATAAAGAACAGCTTTTACTACACAACACTTTTTATCTGCTGTACGAATTTATGGCGAACTTTGATGACTTCTTTTTTTATGGGTTCGCCAAATTTCAAACCTAGAGTTGAAAATTCAGCGAACTTTGTGACTTAGGTTATTGCACAGCATAATAAATTATGCAGTATTTAAACATTAAATTAAAGAAAGGTAAATTATGCAGCATTTAAACATTAAATTAAAGAAAGGAGAAATTGCTAAATTGTAAGTACTGTCGATAATGGTCAATGAGAAATTCTAAGATGAGTTTCTTAAGCAAGTATTGTGGCAAGAAAAACAAATTCGTCTTTTAGAAGCATCCGGTAATAAAATTATTTTCATTTATTTAGAGTGGATTTTATGCATTTCATAATTTATCGATGCAAACCAAATGAAGTTATGATTAATGTGTAGGGAGAAGTAACTGCTCTTCCAAGGATTTCCTTGAAGTAAGGACAATCTTGCTTGTCCTAGCTCATTCAATCCTCTGAATTGACATCTGTTTGCATTAGCCCAAAAATTCTTGAGGTGCAATATGTGGGGTTGAAAAGAATCTTTTTCAGATGAATGAAAACTAAGATAAATTCAGGTATTTACTTTATTATTTTACTCTTACTCAACTTAAAGTTCTTTCTTTGTTTTCAATCCAGTCATAAAGAAGAAGAAGAAGTGCCTCACATTATATATTAAGGCTTGTAGAGAAAACTAAACCAATCACGAGCTACTTGTAGCTATTTAATGAAAATATATTCCTAAGACTGTTGGATCAGGAGCCTGAATCTCTCAGGAGCAATTTGAAAATGGAAAACAAAAAAAAAAAATTGCAGAGGAATCTCTAACATGTTAGGTGTGGGGGAGATCACGAGACCATAACTGGTCCCATTATTAATCTAATAAAATCATTTATTTCATTTTAATATATTGACGCCCAAGTGTATTTGAGTAATAATGGGGAATTGTTTAGTTGTTCAAGGTAGACTATAAAGTAGATATTTGATTTATTTTTAGTAAATAAATATGATGCAAATTACTTTTAATATCTCTCTATGAGTGTGCAAGCTACTAAAATGTAGCTAAATGAGTTATTAATTAATTCATGACAAGAAGAAGGTTTCAAAAGGACTTTCTACAAAGAGCTCCAGACAACCACAATAAAGAACTCCAGACACATTGAAGGCTTTGAAGATGTGATAAAAAGAGGAAGAATACTCTTTCAGACAAGCAACACATCCCAATAATCATGAACAATCAGTTATTTCCTAAATCAGTGGGCAAGCTATTTGTTTTGTGCAAGTTAGAGTTGCACATTAAATTGCGTTATCTTTCACCAACAAAGATAAGTTAGAAAAGTATTTGCATGTTGTAACATGATTTTATTCTGATATTTGTGATAAAGATCAATGATCTGGTCAAATTGATTGATGAAAATTTCCTTAATTCATGTTTGAAAACTTAGAGAGTTCCTAAAATCAATCCTCCAAAAATTGTTAAAAGATAGTCCCACCAATATAGCCATATCTCACTCATTTCGTAACTAAATTTTGAACAGAAAGATCAATTTTCTCTGAGTTTTGTAAATGATCCCATAAAAATAGGATCTTGAATTCAAATTTTTAGTAGATTGACCAGGAAGATATAGAATGTGTATTCTATAAATACGTTGTAATCGTTCGAGGAAAAAATGGGGAATAGGAAGGCTTTTTTAGCCTGAGGAAATAGTATAGTTTAGTTTCATTTCCAGCAACAATGTAATTTTCAGTTTTCTAGATTAAATTGAATTAAAGCAAGCTTTTCATTTTTTAGCAAGTGTTATTTAGCTTATCCTTTTCAATTCTTGCAATTTGAATTGGGTAGATTAAAAATTTCCTTTCCTGCAAGTGTAGACTGGATTGTCAAGAAAATTTTCTTAATACTCCTTTGCAAATAGCCTTAACAACCACCCTGGATTTCATATAAACTAAATGATGCAAGTTGACAATACAACAATCTTGCACATGACCTTTGGAGATGCTTGAGGAATATTTGTGATTTATATGAGTTTTCAAGCTCATCTTTGGGTAACTTGGGCATCTACGAGAAGCTGTGAAATTCCTCCAGATAGCATTCAATTCAGGCTTCATTTATTCATAATCCTAAATTTGAAAATGTTCCAAACTTATAATCCTAAAGGCAGGGAACTAAATTTTACCCAAGACTTCGAAGACGACAAAAAATTGAAGGGCCCTGAAGATGAAAAGGCAAGAGTCTTATTTGCAATGGGTGATGTGTGAGTAGGTCACAAGTAGGACAAATGAATAACTATCAAGGGATCAGAATAATAACGTTTCATTGTAAGCAATCTTAGCATAGAAATTATCTGTAAAGAATGTCTATGATGTTGACTTTGATCTACATCAGGGGATTAATTACTACATCACCTGCTCTACATTCACTTTAATTTCTATAAAAGGCCATTCAAGATAGATCTCTTATCTTGGGGTACTAGATAGATCTCTTAACTTGGTGCAATTACAAAGCCCAAAAGGAGTATTTGTTTATTACCCAAGTCTATAAATGAAGCCATCCATTACTACTAGTAGAAATTCTTCTTAATTAAAAATAGAGCAGTGATGACATGTAATATAAGGAAAAAATGGTACCTGAAGAAAAAGAAGTGGAGAATGTAAATGCAGACCAAACTGGAATAAGCCCTGTTAACTCACTTTGAACTATGTTAAAGAATGATTTTTTTGTGTGTTGAAAGTTTTATGATTTTGTTGTGCTTTTCAAATATATGACTTTTTGGCTTTTTCAGAATAAGAAATAATAACAATGCAAGGGAATTGAAAGGGCAAATTCTTCCATCTTTATTATGCAAATCATGGCAAAGATGACAACTATATACAATGCACACACTAAATTCTCAAAATGCAAAAACCTGGTAATGCCGGTATGCAACATTGGGTTCCAATGTTGAAGAATATTGATCACAAATCTGCCCAGCAATAATAGAATTCCCTTAGCAGATGTATGTGATGTTCCCAAAATTTTATTGTAATAATTTAACTTAATTAATTGGTCCCAGAATGTAAATCATATAATAATAAAAAAGGGGACCTTTAATTAATTACTTCAATTAATAATTGTGGGGCCCAAATTAATAAAATAAAAGTTGTATTTGAGGTTTGCAGTTGATTTATGTTTATCTCGGGACCATCTTTAGTTTGGTCATAGGTGTTTTTTGTCGTGTTTGCACTTGTTCTGCACCTCCAAACTTTTCCTCCAATGGGTATTTATGACTAGTGGGTAGCATATTTGTGGCATGTGATTTTGGATTATTTAAGTTGTACAAAAAATTTCAATTGGAGTTTTGCTCTTCTCGCCATTTCGGAAGTGAAAGACCTTCCCTATTTGACTCACATGGTTTCGGTGGGATTCAACCCTCACCCTATTGTATTATATATTCTTGGCTCAAATTTGGCCAATCAAAGGGTTATTTTTGTTATCATTGTTTCTTGGAATATATATATTGATTCAGATAATGTGCGTACACTCTATGTTTGTTGATATCTTTGTATTTGGTCAACTAGATTGTCACTCAAGGAAGCACAATTCCTCGAGTCCATTTCCATTCATTTCTCTATACTCGCATTATCACCTTTTGGCAATCATCATTCCACATAGTCTACACTTTTGTATGTCATCAGCCCTCAAGCCCATATGGCCAAAAGTCCCCACACCATCAAGCCTTCCATTTGTACGACCAATAGTCAATACGCCACCAGTTCCTCTAGCCTGTATGGCATCCTTGTTGCACTATATCCCTACCACTGTACAACATCCATTCCCTTTGGATCGATTTGTCCTTTGAGTCGAGATCCCCTTTGGACTGAGTTCCCCTTCAAATCGAGATCCCCTTTGGACTAAGTTCCCCTTCAAATCAAGATCCCCTTTGAACCAAGATTCCCCTTCAGATCGAATTCCCTTTCGGGTTGAGATTCCCTTTGAACCAAGATTCCCCTTTGGATCAAATTTCCTTCCGGGTCAAGATTCCCTTTGGACTGAGTTCCCCTTTGGATCGAGTTTCCCTTCGGATTGAGATTCCTTTTGGATCAAGTTCCCCTACAGATCGAGATCCCCTTTGAACTGAGATCCCCCTTGGACCGAGTTCCCCCTCAGAACAAGATCCCCTTTGAACCAAGTTCCCCTTCGGAATGAGATCCCCTTAGGATCAAAATGCCCTTTGCACTAAGATTGCCTTCGAGTAAAAATCACCTACAACAAAGATCATCTTGGGAACATTACATTAAAACAAAGGTCTGAAATAAAGATTGCTAGATTTTCTCGCACCCACTTGGTCACAGCTCCACTAATAATAAATGCAGCTTCCTTCCCTTGACGCCATTGCTTAGTATTGAAGCTAGACTCCACACTAAACCTCTGTGATTTCCCAAACCCACAATTGTCCAACTTTTAGCAATCAAGATACCTTTCAAACATGGATCAATTCAAAATTTTGATCCAAACAACAATAGAAAAAAAGTACATTTGATCGGCAATTAAAAACCACTTCAAAATTTCTTCAAAACCCGCAAAACCAACTTCTCAACAAAATGCAAGAAAAAAGATATCTAAGAATGATTTTATTTGTGACAAGTCATTGCTTTTATAATAATAATACAAATCTTCCTTATCACTCCAAAAATTAGCTTCATGAGGACCCTTTTCACTTAAATGCCCTTTGCTTTATACAAAGGCACATATTTGAATAATATAATTTATTAACTCCCTTTGGCTCCAAAACTGACTATTTCATCACGATCATGATATTTTGACACACATTTTTAGCAAACTCTTTGGTTATAATTTGATGCCCTTATGAGTGAAGTAAATTCTCATTTCAACAAAATCCTCTCATTGCTTAGACACCTACAATTATATTCCTAGCCACACATTTGTATTAGAAGAAGTATTAATAGGAATTGAATCATTGTTTCTTATGCACACACTAGGACATGTGGAGAACTTAGGCAATTTAACATAATTCCTTGTAACCTGTGATTTAGAAGCTACAAGCATGCAATTGATAAATGGTCAAATTTTAAGACTTTACATATCTTCCTTTCTTTTTGCTTTTCTCTCATGAAATTGGTGCTTACAAATTCTTAACCCCTTGGTTCTATACTAGGCTTTCGCGATCCCAAATTCTTCCACCCTTTGTCATAGTCATGAATCAAGCTTAATCTTTATGCCATTTCATATGCTCTCTCCTTTTAAATTCGTTTGGACGTGCTTAAAGGACATTTGTGAATTATGCAAACTTTTGTAACTCATCTTTGGGTAACTTGAGCATGTACAAAGAGGTTTTGAAATTCCTCCAGATAGCACGCAATCCAAGTTTCATTCATATTCATGACCCTAAATTCGGAGTTGTCCCAAACTTAAAATCCTAGAGGCAGGGAACTAAAATTTACCCTAGACTTCAAAGACAACAAAAGATTGAAGGGCCACAAGAGCAAAAAGGCAAGGGGTCCCATTTGCAATGGGTGATGTGTGAATAGATCACAACAAGTAGAACAGATGAATAACTATAAGGGATCATAATGATTAGGCTTCATTGTAAGAAATCTTACCATCGAAATTATTACTAAAGAATCTCTATGATGTTGACTTTGATCTACATGAGGCAATTAATTACTAAATCACCTGCTCTACATTTGCTTTAATTTCTACTAAAGGCCATTCAATGTAGATCTCTTATCTTGGTTGTTGATAAACAAATTTGTCCTTCAAAAACAAATGTTAAAAATGGCTCAGTTTTCCTGAATAAAGGCCCAAATTTCACCAACAATTGGATAAGTTATCAATGGTTGATAACTCTCCTCTAAATTGAGAGGTACAACTCCCTCTTAGAACATATTCAATGAATCAAATAACTGGATATGTCTTTAACCTGAAGACACAAGGTTTTAACATCCATCCATAAACATGAAATGAATGTGCTTATAAGATTTATGGAGTAATCACAAAGAGAAAGATCGACAAACAAGTATAAGATTTCTTATAAAATCTTTCACATAACAAAGGACATAAAAGGAATTTGAAGTACTTATTCTACGGATTATGGATTTGCGAACCAACTGATTCACAGTCACATGATCCTTTGGTGTAATGATGCATAACTATATTCAAAACTAGGAAGAAAAGACTGCATGATCTATTTCAACCAGAAAAATGGACATATGGACCTTAGGATCTAATATATGCATATACTTCTTCATTTCAAAAACACAACAAAATAACCATAAGGCTATTCTGTATTTGCTAGTATAATCAAGATTGCAGAAAATAAGTATGAAATAAAACTCTTTATCTTCCCCTTGTTACAATCAACACTCAAAAAATATTGTCTCCCTCCTTTCTGCAGCCTTAGGACTGTCGAGAGTAAAATGAACCCTTTTTTTCGAAAAATTCCTTGCACTAAATAGAATTTCTAATGGCTTCATTCAGTTGCCATAACTAAATCTCTGAAACTAACCTCCATATTTACCATTCAGAATTATCCTTATTTTAATTTTATGAGGCTCTTGGCTTCATAGTCATAGGAGTTAAGATTTATGGAAAGCATGTGTTTATTGATAGGTGGCATGTATCTGACAACTTGCCAAACTTTCCTTTCAATCTACCAACTCCTCAACCAACTTGCCATTTTATGAAGCAAACTGATTATATATATATACCATGTCTACTCTTTAAATCACTTGTATCATTTGATTTTAGAATATTTTGAAGTACTCTGCCACATGTCATATATTTTGTATTTTGATTTGGAGACTCAAACTGACTTTGTCATCACGGTGTTAAATATCAAATCTTGTCCATGTATATGAGTGTTTATATTCGAGGAAGACACGATCACTGAATCTTTGTTTATTGGCATTTTGCCAATATGATTGTTAGCTTTTTGTTTGTTATATCTGCACCTATCTTATAGATTGGTAAAAAAGCTTAATAACTTTCGGAATATATCTTCAATATCTAGGATGCCTTGACTAGTGATTTTTACACTTTCAAATTCATTCTCAGGCTTCATAATCGAGCTTCATACATTCTTTGATCATCATATATGGTTATTTCCCTATCGGCATTTTATTAAGCACTTCATATGAATTGTCTACATTGCTAGATAATAGTAAGAGATACTTTGATCATTATTATGTTAGCTTCTTGGATGACCCTACAAAAGAATCCAAGTGCTTACCTTCTCTGTCTTTATTGTGATGTCAACGAAGTTACAATACCCACAAGTGTCGAGGTGGGAAAGTCACGCCATGATGAATCAATTGGGTTTTTCCCTTCGCACAAAGGTCCCTATGACAGAGAATTTGATGCTGCTCGTATGCTTGCCACTACTATGTCTCTAAAATTCCTCAGTCCTTTATGATTGCTCCATAGTAGCTAGAATCCATGAATCACTTTCTGTACTTTCAAGGCATGAATCACTTTCTGTACTTTCAAGGCCGGCCATTGATCAATTGATCATAATTCCAATGATTTTAGCTTTTCCACTATCGGGTTCAATTAATAATCATATTGGCAACCCATAAGACTTCATTTTTGCACAACCATAAGGTTGTGAGATTTCCTCAATTCACAACATATACTAAAGATCATACCAAGGTCTTGATGCTTGACTTGACACCTTCAACCTTGGCATAGACATATCTTAAATGCAATTAGGAAACCTTGGGATCATGGAGACATTTTATCGAACAATTTGTGTGCATTGACTATGCATTCATATACAAAAAGATGGGAGGTAGACTGGATAGCTTCGGGTTTATCATCTTTGCTCGATTTGGTCGGACATCAACATGTGAAGATTCCTCTATGTAAAAACATTGGCAACATATGCACCCATCTCTGGAGGCATTTCAATATACCAAGCTCGCTGTTGGTTTATGAAAAATATCACTATATTTTTGGATTGTCATCATGGTGGAATATGTGTAACCCACAATCTCATTTGTAGTCTCCATCTTGTCAGTCTATGCACGTACGTGTGGTTTTCTCCACACAATATTTGGATTGGAAGCTCAATAACAGTTGGTCATTGAGAAAATGAGCAAAGGGAAACATGCTAGAAGTTCTAAGCTTTCGCTTTTCTCACATTCCAATTTATAACAAAGAGCTTTGGCCCACTATTTATCAATATTGTGATATGGGGTTTGAATAGAGAACTTCAGCCAATGAAATGAGTTCACATCTCTCTTCATCTTTTTAATGTTCAATCAAATTTCTCCTTTGTACTATCGGTCAATGAAATGAGTTCACATCTCTCTTCATCTTTTTAATGTTCAACCAAATTTCTCCTTTGTACTCTGAGTTGAAAGTTGAGTTTACTAATACACATTTACAATGATCTTAATGCCAACATGCTTGTCTCAAATTGTTATGATCATGACAAGAGCCTCGACATCATTGATGCTACAAAGGTGGGGGTCCCATGAGCCTTAGCAGAGAAGAGCACTCTTTGCACTTGAGAGACTTAATGTGCTCAAAACTTAAACTGACCTTCTTCTGTTATGCCGAGCATGGGAAACTTTGCCCAAATATCCTAAGACCAAAACCAGCAATTATTGATTCCACAAAACTTCCCTCAGGGCTGATTTTCCCTCTCATGGTACTACTATGATTGCAATAACTTGTGTTGCTCGTAGCTTTGGACCTCAAGTCTTCACTCCTGGACCAAGAGTTGGGTTCTTGAGTTTATTTTGTTGGCATTTGGACAATCAGGATCTAAACATAAATATGTCCTCCATGTATAGGTGTCACTCATATCAATATTTTTATGAAGATTCTCTTCTAAATTTGAATCTTGGACCTTGCAGTTTGAGCTTATTGAATTTGCAACATTAGAACAACTGAACTTGATGTTATTCCTGTACGCCTAAACCAACAAACTGGTGTTTTGAACTTGAATCCAGACTTTGGACTGAACCCTGAATATGAACTTCTTTCGTCCTTTCGAGCCATCTGAAACTCTGAATCTGCATACTTTTGAATCAATGAATCTGCATCTCGGGCTTGAATCACTACTTTTGCATTTGAAATATTTGATGTTTGAACTTTGGATTTTGAACCCTGACTCTTTGATTTTACGAGCCCCAATTTTGAACCTTGAACTTGAACTCTTGAAACCTTGAGGTTCAAGTTCAACATAACTTCAGAACACTATCTTCTTCACAAGTTATAGTCTACAAAACCATCATTAGCAATAAAAGCCAACCAAAATTCCAAGACTATCTAGGGATTCCTTCCATGGGGCGAATTTTCAAAGTTTGAAACATGGGTGACTAAAAACATGCCTACATTGGGGTACTAAAATTGCTGCAATTAAAAAGCTCAAAAGGAGTATTTGTGTAGTACCAAGTCTATAAAAGAAACCATCCATTATTGCCAGTAGAAATCCTTCTCAATAGAGCAGGAATGACATATAATATAAGGATAAATGGTACTTGAAGAAAAAGAAGCGGAGAAGGTAAATGCAGACCCAACTTTGATGAGCTCTGCTAACTCACTCTCACCTATGTTGAAGAATGTTCTTTTTTGTCTTGAAAGTTTTATGTTTTTCATGTAATTCACATACATGATTTTTTCACTTTTTCAGAATAACAAATATATAACAACGCATGGGAATTGATAGTGCAAATTATTTCTTCTATCTTTATTATGCAAGTCAAGGCAAATATGACAACAATACACAATGCACACACAGAATTTTCAAAATGCAAAAACCTGGTAATATTGGTATGTAATGTTGGGTTCCAATGTTAAAGAATATTGAGCACAAATCTGCCCAGCAATAATAGAATTCCCTTAGCAGTTGAAAGACAGGTATGAAATAAAAATTGCTAGATTTCCTTGCACCCATGATGCCTCTACAATTATGGTCGCTGCTCCCCTAATAATAAACGCAGCCTCCTTCCTTTGATGCCAATGCTCAATATTGATGCTAGACTATGAACTATGCCTCTGTAATTTCCCCAACTCACAGCCATCCAACTTTCAACGGTCAAGTTACCTTGCAGACATGGAACGATTCAAAAATTTCATCACAAATAACAGCAGAAAAAAGTACATTTTATTGGCAATTAAAAACCAATTCAAAGTGCAAGCAAAGACATGGCATCCAACCATGAAATTTCTTCAAAACAGCTGAAACCAACTTCTCCACAAAATGCAAACAAAAGAAATCCAAGACACTCTTCATTTGCAACAAGCCATTGCTTTTATAATAATAAAACAAATCTTCCTCATGACTCCAGCAGTTAGCCTCATGAAGACCCATTCCACTTAAATGCCCTTTGCTTTATACTTAGCCACATATTTGAATAATATAATTAATTAACTCAATTTTGCTCCAAAAATGACATTCTCGTCAATATCTTGATATTCTGACTCAGAGCGCCATTGTTCCTAAACCCAAGATTTGAAATTTCTCAACCCGGTTCGAACAAGCTATGACACTATGGTGACCAATATACAATACTAAAAAAATAACAACCTTGGTGTATTTAATTAAAGAATAGTCATAATTCACCCATCTTACAAAAATGACTAGAGAAGCATCAAAATCAAAATCTTATAGCTTGTGAGTGATCCTAATGAAGAAAGATAAGAAATGAACCTAACAGGGTGACTTTCTATAAATAGATGTTCCCTCCAAAATTCTTAGATCAAAAACCAAGAGTCCAAAATTAAAACTAAGACCATCATTCAACTCTTAACTCGTCTATGTTAGAGTAATTAGTAGTTTGCACTTATTACTTAAATCACTCTGATTTAATTAATTTTCCCATTACTCTTGTTTTCTTAAGCTTGCTTTTAGGTGCATATAATTAATATTTTATTAATTATATTATGCAACCCTAGCTTTTTTAGGCTTTAGTTTCCCTTTTCAGGTTTCCTGATTCCTTTATAAGGATTCACCTCTTTGTATTTTTAACAATGAAGATCCGTTGAATAATATTTTCTTCGTCTAAGTTTTTCTGATCAAACCCTTGCCTCTTCTTGTCTTTTTCTTCTCCGTGACAAGTTTTTTGCATGCAGGTTTTCTAGGGCTTCGTGGATTTGTTGTGCACTTTTGCTCAAATCCTACATGGTATCAGAGCCAGATCTGTTGTAGCTTGTTCAATGTTTCAAGAAAAAGGGAGAACAAGGGTTTGCCGGATCAGATCTGGTGTTTTTTCGGGTTTTTCTGAAAAAATAGGGGGGTCACCAATTTTCGGAGCAGTTCGAGGCCAAACGGACATCACGGATGGATTCAGAAGGCATCAAAACCCTTGTTTTGATATAAAATTTGTCCGATTCGGATAACGTTGATCTGGGAGGCAAATTTTTTCTTGCCCACAGGGTCGTACGGCCCCCTGCACGCAGTTCGAGGCAGACTTTTCAAAAAATTGCAAAAAAATTAAAAAGTGGCCTTTTTTTGCCACTGGCGGTTACTGCCGCGGTCACCGCTCCGCCGGCGGTTTCGGCCGTGGCCCCGCAACGGCCGTCAGCCCTCTCGCCACCCCGGCCACCGCTCCGACGGCGGTGCGGGGGTGGTGGTGGTTTTTTTATTTTTTTAATTATTTTTTTATTAAAAAATAATAATTTTTCTTGCATTCCGGAGGCCCTGTTGGATTTTTTTCCGTAACTCGAGCATACGGACGTATTTTTTCGATCCGAAAAATGCGTCGGAAAGCTAGTTCCGAGACGGAGATGCTAGTACAAGTGTTTTTTATTTTTGATGCAGTTTGGTTGCCTGTTTTGGCAGTCAAAGCCGGATGTTCTGTTTTGCACTCCGGGAGGCGTATCTTGAGCATCCGATCTCCGATTTTGGATTTCTTTATATCGTTGGAAAGATCTTTCTGTGCTCTTTTCAGTGATGCTGGTTGTTGTTCCAGATTCTGCTCCAAGAACATTTTATTCAGCCTTCTGCTTTTTTGCATGTTGGTGAATATCCTGGCTGTTTCAGGTCCGGGGATCGATTTTGTTGCTTCAGATACTTTGGTCTAGGCTCGCTAGATTTTGTTGGAAAGCTGATTTTGTGAGTTATTTAGTTGTAGAGGTCTTTTTTCCAAATTCTACTCCAGGTTCTTTCTCCTTCGAGTTTTGCACTTTCGCACTCTGGCGGATTACTTGGGTTCTACAGGTCTTGGGATCTCTTCTTCTGTTCTTCTGGCTCACTCTTCTTTTTGACTTCTGAGCATTGTATGCTTCTCTTCTGTTGCATTCTTTTTTTTGTAAACGCACCGAGATAAAGTGCCATACTGCATATGTATTTTCATTTCAGTTGTTTTCCTTTGTTTGCCTTCTGATTCGAGTAGTGTCATCTAAGGACACTCGTACAGATTACTTTTTTTTGGGATTCATCATATCTTGTGCCTTATTGTACATGCACTACTCTGATAAAGTGTCATGAGGGGTTGATGTTTTGCCTTAGTTTGCCATCTTCCTTTGTCCAAGTGAGTGTCCCTTCCGTGACATGAGCCTCATGCCGTGTCTGAGATTGATCACCTCAGTACTCACATATGTACTCTTTTGTGCATCATGATCGTGGTTCCTTGACTTGCAGTTCTTTTTGGCCCACTTTCTCAGTTGCCTGTCACCCCTCTCCCTATTCAGCATTATGGTGGGGGTTCACCTGTTGGTTCTATTGCTTCCTTGGTTCGGTTGAGTGATCTACGTATTCAGTTTTTGTTCCTACATACTAGGCAATTGCAGTGGCTGGGTACCTATGCATTTCGATGAGATGGATCATCTACTATATAGACACTCAATCATTCCTACTTTTGGAGGTCACCTCTTCGATTGATCAGCTCTTCAGACTTTGTCTTCTCTACTTGGTCATGCACTATTTCAGTGGGGGTTCCAGCAGTTTCTTCTGACAGTGTTTGCAGCTTCATGCTTCGGAGATGCTTCATGCTCTTTTTTGTTCCTTTCTTTGGGACATTTCCTAGATTGGAGGCTTTGTTTCCTTCATCTTTTTCATCTCTTTTTGGAGAGGGGTTTTTCCCACTGGGTTTTCTCCTTTGTCTCCAGTTTACAGAGATTTCCTTGTATTGGGTACCTGATCAGGCCTTGTTGTCGGGACCCATCTTTTCCTGCTTTCTTAGTTGTGCTAGGTTAGCTTACCTCCTGAGCTTCGCTTAAGGGGGGGTGTTAGAGTAATTAGTAGTTTGCACTTATTAATTAAATCACTCTGATTTAATTAATTAAGTTTCCCATTACTCTTGTTTTCTTAAGCTTGCTTTTAGGTGCATATAATTAATATTTTATTAATTATATTGTGCAACCCTAGCTTTTTTAGGCTTTAGTTTCCCTTTTCGGGTTTCATGATTCCTTTATAAGGATTCACCTCTTTGTATTTTTAACAATGAAGATCCGTTGAATAATATTTTCTTCGTCTGAGTTTTTCAAATCAAACCCTTGCCTTTTCTTGTCTTTTTCTTCTCCGTGACAAGTTTTCTGCATGCAAGTTTTCTTGGGGTTCATGGATTTGTTGTGCGCTTTTGCTCAAATCCTACAATCTGAGTTCATCAAAACCATCCATTAACTTACTAGAAATAGTAAGTCCCACCAATTGGAGTCATAACCCTCAACAGGGTTCTCTAATCACCAATATTAGCCTATAAGGACCCAATAATAGGCTAAATCTATCTATTATCATGATCATGCAAAAAAAGGGACACTACAATCCTCCCTCTCTAGGATTACTTGTCCTCAAGCAATCACATGAATCAAAGAATCACAATGATCCACTTGAATCCCAAAGATAAATATGTATATCCCTAGTGTCACCTGCAAACTCTTGTGATGACTTAGTTACCGGTTCAAGTTCGGTTCGAAATATGGGTTTGAAGAATTGGTTCTCTAGTGTGACAAAATTTTGGAAAGGGTTTTGGGTTCGTTCATACAAAAAATAATGTAAAAATTATAAATATATATATATATATATATATATGAAGCCTAGAAGCATAGAGTATCATAAAATCATATGATGTAAACTAAGTTAATCATTTAAACAACAAAAACACCATAGGCATAAACTTTAAACACGTTAGTTGTGATCATAGCATCATGAATAAAGATCATACCATCATATATTTCAATTTTCAAGTTCAACATAAGAGGTTCAAAGCATTAGAACTTAAAAGTAAATCATTATCCATGGATCCTAACAACAGGTTCAAGTATCATTGTTTCATTTTCAAGTCGAGTAATCATAATGTATAAAATTTTAATATTCATCTTCATGATCTTCTTCTTCTTCTTCTTCTTCTATAGCAACTTCTTGTTGTCCCACAATGACTGCCCCACGCGATTTTCCCCGAGCTCCTCTTTCCTGCGATGACTGCTTCCACGGCCGTCACTAGCTTGTCAATGCTATGATACTATGTTGTCTTGCAATGACTACCCCGCACGATTTTTCTCGAGCTCCTCTTTCTCGCAATGACTACTTCCATGACTGTCGCTAGCTTGTGTGTTGTGTTCATGTTGGTGTTCAAGTGCCTCTGCTACGTTTGTGCTGGTGTCTGTGTATCTCTTGCCGCCGACCATGTGCCCTCCTCTGCAGTTCTTTCCACTACCTGTGGCACAAGTTCTTTCTACTGGTGTCTACATTGTCAGGCACGTTTTCCGTCAAGATCTTCCTCCACTGTTGACTGCCTGCTCTCTACCTTTTCTCACATGTCTTTCTCTATGAGCTTCTTTTGTCTAGCCATCGCCCACACCTACTACCCACATTTTCTTTGTACACAATTCCCTAACCGTGCTTCTTTCTCCGCAACTGCCCTCTGCATACACGGCCTCTGCTCCATTTTCCCTGCGGCCATTAGCGTTGCTCATGTTCCCTCCTTCGTGTGTCAACCCTGCTCATCCGTTGGCTCTCCTTTTCACATCTTCTAGACTTCACACCTGTTTTCCCTTCTACACAACAAGCTCTTGATCCGGCTTGACAAACTCCAGCAACCCACAACTCCCAGCTTGATCATTGTTACCAAGTCCTACTGCTTTAGCTATTATCTGCACTCTTCCTGCATGGGTACCACAGGCTCCTAGCAGCTTCTTTGTGCTAGTTGATTCTGACAGTAAATCCAATGGGGTCTACAGAGCCTTCTTCAGATGTCAGACTGTGATCCCAACAATTAATAGCTCAACACCCCCGCTTACATACCAGAGGCTCTTAGAAAGGCTACTAAAGGTCGAGGCAAATAACTGGGGCTTGCGTGACACTGTTCTAGAACTCACCCAGACCATGGCAGTATTCAAACTTCAGGTCAAATCCAACTCATTCGCCATCTCCGCTTGCTCTGTTACTCTTCTTTCTGAAACTGCAAATATCAAGAAACACTTTGACATGGTCATTGATCAGCTAGGAGACCTGGACTCCTTCAGAAAATAGCAATGTGACATTATGAACAAACATACCACTCTTCTTTCAGAAACAGAAGAAAAGGCTAAATCATGGGCCTCCGTTTGTGCGCATCACATACCAAATCCTCTAGTGGGTGTTGAAAAGATTGTCCAGGGTTAGATTATTGAGGAATGTTGGAGGGCCCATGAGCTGAGTTCGAGGCCTCCCTAAGATTATTATAGACCCCTTCACAGCTGGACAGCACTTTCTCAGCGATCAGCTTGGTATCATTGATATTTCGCTGGACAGATGTTGTGTGGGACTAGATAATACACTCTTTCTAAGATTCACCTCACTTTTGGACAAAATGCAAGCCCTCCAATCGAAGAGAAATCTATTCCCTCTCTCGAAGAAGGTCTTGGATGAGGACCTTGTGAGAGCACATGTAGTTGACTTGCGACACTCGAGGACCTTGGTTGCGGAGGCAAGACGTGTCGGTAAATGGGCGGTGATCGGTAAACTTAGAGCTATTATTCGTGACTCCCCACCCATCAGGTGGGATCGGCGACCGACTCTTATGGCCAAATCACACTCCCACCAACAAGGTCATGGAGGTACTACTTCCTCAAGTACTCTCCATGTGACCTATTGGAATGGTAATGGCACCCTTTGGTCATTACCAAGTTTGTTTGCGGATGTTGTGGACTCAACAGATATTCTGGTTGTCACAAAGACTCATGAGAGTCTAGCTCGCCCTCTTTCGAGGTTTTATGGATTTAGGTGGCTCACTGTTTGTGGAGAGGAGGTTCGTGCTTCGGGAGGTTCAAGTGGTGTTGCTTGTTTGATCAAAGACGACCTCTTCAGTGCTACTTTGGTTATCCACTCGGATACCTCGGCTTGTTTCATGTGGATCTGGATCCAGGTTAGCCATCTGGGGAGGCATCCTAGAGATATCTTCATTGCAATATGTTACTTCCCATCGATCACATCACCTTACGCTATTCATCGCCCTTTCAATGGTGATCACTTCTCAGACCTTTCTCGGCGCATCCTAAAGTTCTCTAGCTTGGGCGACATCATCATCACAAGTGACCTTAATGCTCAAACCAAAGACCTCTACACCCCTCAATATGACCACATTACTGACTCGATTTGCACGAGGGAGATGGATCCGACCAACATGGGTTTTTAGCACCACTCTTCTGACAGCCAAGGGCCCCTCTCGAGTTATGGTCGCCATCTCCTTCAGTTTTGCAAGGCTTCAGACCTATTGATCGTGAATGGACTCTTGCTTTTCGAGCTCAAAGTCCTTGACCTGTTAGCCCCATTGTGGTAGTGCGAATGTGGTGGACTACATTCTTGCACCTAACTCTGTCATCTCTTCCATCACTAGCTTCACCATCACTCGCCCCCCCTGCAAATCACTCTATCCTTTGTCTTTGCATCAGCTTCACCCCCCCCCCTGCCCTTACCCTAGCCCCACCCCCCACCCTTATCCCAAGGCCCCTACACCACCTTCTGCTTCACCGATGGCAATGACTACCTCTTCACCCTCCACCTCAAACGACTGCTCCCCCTGGGCCACTTGACTAACCCCTCCCAAGTCTCACCACTTTTCGACCTAATAGCTAGTAGTATTTGAGAATCGACCCTCCTCTCCATCCCCCATCACACCTCTTCCCCCCTTGACCATGCTACTTGTAAATCCTGCCTGATGAATCTCTAGCTCGACGTGGAGTGTAATTCTTTCTACTATTCCTTGCGCACCTCCTTTGACACCCACTCCCCCGCTTACACGCAGTTGCGCTCCTCCTATCACTACCTTATCCACTACAAGAAGCGTATGCATGTAGCTTCTCAGTGTCGATCCCTTTGTGATACTCTTGCCAGTGATCCAAAGTCCTTTTGGCATACCCTATTCCCCCGCCCCCGTGTCATCCACCCTTGACTGGCACGCCTTGGTCTCATATGCATCTGTCCTCTATGATATCCCTGGCCAGCCTTCCACCCACCCCACCTCCCCTGCCCATTGCCACCTTTTCACCCCCTCCCTGGTTGGTGAGACCATTAGACTCATGAGATGCAATAGAGCGGCAGATGAAGATGGTTTTCAGGCTGAGTTTCTCAAGCTTGGTACTCCGATCCTATGCCCCATTCTACTAGTGCTCTTCAACATGGCGGTTTGTATTGGTTTCCTGGCTTCTTGGTTGAGACATGTGATTTACTTGATTCACAAATCCAGGTTGGCTTCCGACCCGGGTAACTACAGGACCATCATGATTGGGCATACCTTTGTCAAGCTTTATGCCACGATGTTGAACATTATCCTTACCAGACAAATTAACAGGTCTCATTGTCATGCTAGTGGACAGGCTGGATTTCGTGTGGACTACCAGACCATGGATCATATCCTAGCTTTACGGGCTCTCATTGAGGAGGCTCAGCACCGTTCTGCAAAAGTTTACTGTTGTTTCGTAGACTTTCATAAGGCTTTTGACTCAATACCTAGGGTAGCCCTCTTTTAGAGACTTAGAGATATTAACACTCCCGGTATTCTTGTGACGGCGATAATGAGACTTATGAGATGGTGATCGGCAGATTTAGGACTCTCGAGGGAATTTCGGACCCGATATACAGCATCATTGGGGTGAAGCAAGGTTGCCCACTTTCACCTACACTTTTCGGCATCTATACTAATGAGCTAGAGTCATTCCACCACAAGGTTTCACTCCCCGGGGATGGTTGTTACTTGCACCAATCTCCATTCTCTTCTTCACTCATGATGTGGTCCTCCTAGCCTCATCACCAGACGGGCTCCAAAGGATTATTGATAGACTTGCTTTGTTTTGTGTTCAGCGTTAGCTCAGGGTGAACTTGAGCAAGACTCGAATCATAGTCTTCAATTTTTAAAGACCTCACATCTCCATTTTAGCTTCCACGGTCAGCAAATTGAGATTGTCTCTTCTTACACCCACCTAGGGTAAGTTTTCTAGCCCTCAATTTAGCATGAGACCAGCCCACCTTCCTAGAGTAGCTAAGGGCATGGGCTCCCTTGCCCTCCTTGAGTGACAGTGCTTCAGATATCACTTTCAGGACACTAAGTCCAAGCTCTCTATCATGGACTCTCTGATCAGACCCACAGTTCTTTACGGTGTGGTGCCATGGGGTCAGTCTCTTATGGACTCTGATTGGGCCTCGATCGAGTAGATACAAACACTTCTCGTCCGTTGGATCATCCGTTGCCACTGTTTCACCCCACACAATATTGTTCTAGCTGAGTTTAGATCTCAGTGCCATTTTTTACTTGATTTGGTTCATCTACCGACTCAAAGGCTTCGCGTATTCATCAGAGGGTCCACACAGAGACTCATGCCTTGCTTACTGCTCTTCACGAGACTTAGCCAGCTCGATGGGGATGACTAGGGCTCGCACTTGGTATATCCAGGCCACTATCTTACTGTGCTCGATCGGGATTGACATTGACCATCTTCTGCCATACCAATTCTCATTGGATGCTCCCGCCCAACTCCTCCCCTCTCAGCAAGAGCTGAACGGCCACGTCAGACTCCACATTTATAGGCAGTACATCTTTATGACATGGATCAGCCCCCTTGGCAGGTTACGCCCTCGGATGGTATTCTACTTAGAGCACTTTCTTGAGATCCAAGATGGTATCATTGTTTGCCCCTCTTATCTGAGCCAACATTGGTGTCATGCCCTCCACATCGCCTTGGGATCTTTTAGAGTTAGAGCCCACCGACTTTGTTGCCAGACCGATCACCACCTGTCCAAAAAGGAACATGTGTGCCACCTTTGCACGTTATCATAAATGGAAATGGAGAGCCATTTTATCTTCAAATGTCCCATCTACTATGAGATCAGAGGTAGATTTGATTGCCTTTTCAGAGACTATAGATCCCTTTCAGCTTTTTTTAGTAATTCCGACCAGAGGTGCCTAGCGCTCTATCTCTGGGAGGCCTCCCAACTCAGAGATCACACCTTACAACTCTGGTTTCCTCAGCACCAGACCTTGGATCAGCTCATCATGAACTCCTTTCCTTCCATGACCACTTCCGAGGGTAGGAACCAACCTCATCTGACTATCTCCGAGCACACTAGATCGGTCAGATCTTGGCTTGGGTTCCTTAGACAGCAGCACCCTGCCCCCACAGTTATGCAACAACAAAGATAAAGACAATGCCAAACACAAACTTTTGCTCGTCCTAGCCCATATCCCTCTATACGGGATTTTTTTTGTATTGAGAAAGGACTGATAGTCCTTCTCCATTCTCTCTTCCTTTAGTTTGTCTTTTTCCCCTATTGTGTGCTCTTTTTCTGATCACCGTTTGGTGCTCCTGTTGGTTTCTTTACTTTACTGTACTATTGTTTCTTTCAATCCCTTAGACCCTTGTTGGTCTCTTGTTGGACATTAATATCATTATCTTATCTTCTTCTTCTCATTAGTCCTTCCGCATTAGTTGATTCAGCAATAGAGCTATGGCCAATGGGATCAGCACCAACAACAATAGTATGGGCATCAAAATCTTCAAAGTCTTCAATTGTAAGCCGAGAAGCAGAAATATCCAAGTCCGCCAACTCTGCATCTACATCCCACTTTTGTCTCCCCTTCTTTGTATTATTTAGTCTTGTGAGCCACATCCACCAAGTTTTCCACTCTTTTTGATTGCAACCTATTGCGCTTCACTAAATGGATGAAAGAATATGTGCTCCAATTTCTCTCTGAAGTAGATGAACTAGCAATCTATGAAGACATGACATGTAAACAATTAAAATAAAATTTAAATTATGTAACTTGAATCTTAGAAATTTCTAACAATTTTTTTAGACAAAGGAAACTAATACCAATTTTTTTAAAATTAAACTTGCTTGTGATATCACTTTGATTGCAAGGGGCTGCAACCTTTGAAATCTTTGGCCATGGAGGTACCACCAACTATAAGCGTCCTTCCTATAACAATGGCGAAGAGCATAATTACTTGAATTCTTTGCTTCCAGAAACTGTATGAACTCATCCGAAATCAAATCTCGCACTTCATCATCACAAAAGAGTCTTTCAAATGCTGTCATGTATCCATCAGACACTTCTATGTCTCTATAGGGTGGTAGCCTTCCCGGTAGATCAGTATATTGGGTGCTATAGTATTTGGGCATCAATGCATAGGCAAGCAAATGTAGAGGAGTGGTCATTTTGTTCCATCTTTCTATAAGCCCAATTGTTGCTGGTTACCAAATTGGTAAGCACTTCTTTCACTTGCATAAGTCGTCTGAAGATGATTACATTTGATGCAAAATGTGTCTCAACAACCTTTAATATAAAATAGAGCAAAAACAATGCAAATTGTTAGATACAAATTTGATAAAAGAATATACATCATTACATAATCAAAAACTTAGAAATTGTAAGATAATTTTTTTTTTTTAATTAACTAACTTGAGTCCAAGTTCACTTACCTTCAACAACTCCAAACGTGAGAACATTCTCAATATCCCTCGAGTCATGTGGTGGTTTGTGATGACCATCTGGATGTCCTCAGCTTCTGCATACATCCCCTTGATCCACTAAATACTCTTCCCAATCTTTTGTAGCACAAGACTGAATGAATCAATTGCATAAGGTGTTCAAAAAATATGGTGGTATCTCTCTTCAACCAACAAACCAGCAGCTCTACAATTCTTTGCGTTGTCCATTATGACTTGGACAATGTTTCTTGCACCCACTTGTTCAATGGCCTCAATTAGAATATTAGCAATGAATGGCCCATCTATTACATGCCCCTCACAATCCACTGCTTTCAAAAACATTGCCCCTTTAGGGGACACCGCCAAAAACATTGATCAATGGACGATTTCTAGCATCTTTCCACCCGTCCGAAACAATTGTTATCCCTATCTCAATCCATGAATCCTTGATAGGCTTCAATTGTTCATTAATCAACTTGACCTCGTCATCCAACAAGGTGGTTCATACTCTCTCAAAACTGGGGCCTAAATACCCTGCAGGTGCTTTATTAGCACTTCTCAACATCTGCTTGAAATATGGAGGGCGTACAAGATTAAAAGACAGCCCATTTCCATACAAGCAACTTGCCACATCAACATCGGCAATTTTTCCCTACTCTAATTTTGAAATGCACTTTCAAGTGGTCCCTTTCTTTTTTGTCGAATGGGTGCGTCATTTTGAGAATCATGGGCAAATGAGGTAGTATAGAAGGGGTGATTTTCTATCACAACATATTGGGTGGATTTCATTCCTTTTGTTCTTTTCTTATTCTTATTGCCATCAATGGCATTTTGTCTAAGTTCCTCCCTTTGGCTAGCTCATGCTCTTCAATATATTTTAATACTACTGAGTTTGGCATAGGGGCATTTTTTTTCTTGGGCACCTCTTCACTCCTCTACCAAGGTATCCACACAAATGACCCACCACAGGATAATATGAACTATTTCTTTCTACATCACAACCTCGACATTTCCAACAGAAGCCACCACCTCCTGTTAGAGGTTCTAAAATATCCACATACTTCCACAAAGGAGAATCAAATGGGGGTTTTTTTGTTTGTGGGATATTGGCATTGCCTTCTGAGGAAGATGTAAATCCCTTTGAAGCTCCTTTTCCTATGATAAAAAATTGTGTACATATTGACATATTGATATCATTATTGAGAATAAATTTTAAAACTCTAGCCTTTAATATTTAATATTTATGAAACATTGAAACAAAAGCAAAATATAACAAGAACTTACCTCTTCCTGACATTGTAAGCTTACAAAGATGTAGCAATGAGACACAAACACTTAATTATAGCTAACAATCTAGTCTTCCAACTCCAACTTGCACGAAATTATTTTTCTCAATCACCTATTTGCACACCAAAAATACCTACTTTAATTCACTTTTTAGGGCAACCGAACCTCAAAACATATTAAATTTGTTATAAAAAGTGACTTGAAAGCTAGCCAACAGCAGAAATTCGTCCCAAATTCAAGATGAGTTTGATCTAGGCAGCCCAAACTCGCCCGGGTTGGAATTTTGGGCTGTAGGTTCCAACCAACCTAGGGAAATTCGAACCCTGGTCGAACTAGACCCAAATTTCAAACCGGTTCGAACCTAAGCAAGGTTCTTGGGCCAATATGGCGAACCCAGATAACTAAGTGTAATGACAACACTATCCACAAAGCTATCCTAAACAATCACCATACCAACAATGGTGACTCACCCAATCTGCAGTACCAATCTTATCTTCGCCTCGATCCTAGTAGAGACGAAAATCACATCCATCCATAACAAGGAAAAATGGATACTCAATATCATCTACTAGATCACAACTCCTTGCACACCCTGCCAATTTGACATGAGTGTGAAGTCTATCTGTGAAACAAGAACTAGTACTCCCAAAAGCATTTCTACCATAACCCAAATATCCATCCTCTACAAAACCATCATGGACATGTTGACTCTGCATGTAGCATTAGGCTAACTTGCAACAAAAATTAACCCCATCAACTGCAAATGGTGCAAACTCATTCCATAAAAGATGGTATGAACCCAGAACCAACCCACATCTATGCAAAACCAATTCCTTGTGTATAGTTCAAAAGAGAAATGATGAGCACTCCTTAGTGTGTACTTGCGATAAAATGCACTGATGTTAGTCAAATGCACATCATCATTAAACCAAGAACCAAGAGATGACTCCAATCTGTCTCCAAATAACTGCATGAACAAGATCCTAGGTAACCCCCTCAACAAGCTCAACCAGAAAATCCATCTAGGAAAGCATCTAAGTGTTATATTCTACAAACTTTTCTAGCAAATGTTGAATACTGCGAGAACCCCAGATGAGAGTACCGTCAATGGCTTTGAATGGTCCCTTCCATAACATACTTTTAAACAGATACTCCATAAATTACTCTGTAGTGGAAATTATACAAAGAAGCATCAACCTACTCTCCTACAACCTACAGTCGATCCCTCTGAAATTGTAGCAAAGTTGTCTATCACTATTAGTTGAATGAGATGAAGTGATAGATTTGCTTCTAGCAGAAGGAAACAAATCCCCATGAGAGCTCATCTACAAATCATATGATACTCTGCTCAAGTCCTGTAAAGAAAAGACAGTAGTTTTACGAACTAGCATACAACTCTCTAAAGAATCTACTACAGTCACATTCAAACTCTCAATAGTCCATTCCACATCATTTGTCAGTATGCTAACTATTCAATGACTTGGTACAATAGAAAGTTCTCTACAATCCTCCATTGATGCACTCATCTCATCTGTAGAGATTGCACTCATATAAAGGATGGATGTAATTGCATCCTCGTCACATCCATCATCCTTATCCATGGAAGTCAACTCAACACCAACCACCACTATATGAAATTGAATTGAATTTGGGGTTGGCAAAGACTCTACACACTCCAACTCCATGGCTGCCTCTCTCAACTATAGCTACTACTCCTGGAGAGCCAATAGGGTTCTCTCCAACACCCCAAAAGTTACCATAAGCTCATGGGTGAGCTCAATCGCCTCCTCTTTCCCTAGCAATGCCTCATAAAGTGTGCGACCCCACTCAAGAAGGTAATCCCTATTAGCTACCAATTGTAAACAGTTATGCTTCAAGATCCTGATAACCTCTCAAGGTGAATGAATCTTTGCTAGATAAAGGAAACTACTACTATGCTCATTTGCAATAGGAGCACCGCAACCAAATATAGGTAACATTTGTCGGATAGCATCATAATGCTCTCGAACTAGAAAAATATCACTACCGCTTACCTTTTCTTGTCTTCTCACATGATGTCTTTGCATACCTTGGATCCTATGTAAGTTCCCTAACTCACTAACTGCACTATGATAGGAAACTATATGCTCACTACTCGCACATGATAACTAGCATCATGTGCGCTAACAATCTCGCACATGGTACTAGGTACCTCTGCAAACAACTCATCTAAAGTGGAAGTCGCTGCTATGTCCAACTCTTCGCATATCTCTACTTTCTACTCAATTATAAGTCCCTATAAAACATGATCTTGAGACCTATCATCATCCCATGAAAACTCTGAGTCATCACTCAATGTCTGACATGAAAATCCACACTTGCCGAAGAATGAACCATTCTCATACAAATGATCAAAAGTGCCCATTACACTGTTATCTCCAAAATCTGCAACTTGAAAATTTGCCTTAAGTTCTAAAACTCGCAACGAATTTGGAGAAACATGGGATCAGCCAAAAGTTGTGGGTAACTTATAACTTGGCTGAACCTCCGAATTCTAGGCCGGTTCCTGTATGATATATCTTATACCTTACTTGTACTAATGGAGAAATGAAAAATTTAGATGGAAAAGGGTAAAAAGATAACCTTAACACGGAAAACTTAAAGAAATAAGGTGATACACCAAGATTGATAACACTAAGCACTACTATACTTGAGACACAATGAAAGATTTGACAAGACAATCACAAGAAACCTTGTTTGAAGATCCACAAATTCATATCAATAATTTAAGAGAAGGTTTATGAACTTGAAAATATACGAAAGGAATTTGATCACAATCGAATATATCAATAATGAAAACACAACTCAAAACCTATGAACAGCTATTTAGATAAAGAAGGTACAAGATAAGACATCATTCAGAAAGGCCTATTATTAAAACACAATTTGAATAACATCAATCACCTTAACGCACACAACTAAATCTGTCAACTCCAAAATTGGTTCCAATGAAAACTTTATTTCAATCAAAGGCCCAAAAAAAACAGTACATCTGCATAATGGATCAAAATCATAGAGAAAAAGGCACTAAGGACAAAATCACACAAGCATCCTCTCCCAAAATCCGAACCCCTTCCTCAAAAATAAGAGGAGTATATATCAACAATACAACTATCCCAAAACAGGAGAGCTGGGTCGAAATAGAGAGTTAACTCATTATTAAGAACCTCTAAAAAGCCCAAAAACATGCTCAACATATCTCTAACTGAGGTTCCACCAACCATGCATAAGAAAAGTGTAAAAAAGTCCCCCAAACTGCCATAAATCACTCCATAATGCACTCTGAAGTCTTCAGTCTGAACTATGCCTCTAAATATATCAACTGAAGTTGCCCCCTTGAATTTTGGCATTTGCAAAATACCAACTCCTCCTTGAACTCGCTTTGACCTTTAGACTTTATTATTTATTTCCTTAATTGCATGAATGTTATTATTTTAATAATTGATTTATACATTATCAAATATAAAAATAATAATTACAATCTTTTTAATACTAATGCAATTAAAATATAAAAATAGAATAAAGGTAAGACTTGAATAAGATTCTATCCTTTTTTTACTTGCATTATTGTTATAAATTGCATTTTAAAATTTATTATCTTTGAGTTGATCATAAAATGAATCAACTAAAGTATAATAACATAAAATATATGCATGCAAAAATATAACAAATAATGCAATAGCATTATAACAAGCCCATGCAAAAATAAATATTTCTAATTCCTAAAACACATGCAATGGACCTGAACTTTTATCAAATGTGATTGAGGAACTGTTAAAAGGAAAAAAGGGTTTTCATTTTGTCATTTCGAATGCATCTGCCTTTTTCTCTGCTGGGGGTAAAGCACAACAATAGGGTTATCTAAAACCCTAGCCGCCAAGCTCAGGCTCCCATTGCGATTGTTTTTCCTTTCATCTGCTGAGTCTGTGACGTTTTTGAGGTTTTATCTACTGTTATATTCAGCCACGCATGGATTTTGAAATGAGTCGGCTATTATGTGCAGTCATCTCTCTTCTTTGCTGGGTTCTATCTTTGTGCTTGACCCAGACGATGTTTTTCTTGTTCTTGGCTGCGGGCTACAGCAGACTGAAGCGGCACTCCTTTCTTGCATTTGAAAATGAGAAAGACACGACTCTTCATTGTCCTCTTCTGTTGTAAGTAATCAGTAACAACACTGCTTCGATTCTTCTTTATGAACTTTTTCTCTTTGATCTGACTGTATATGTATTATTGATAAAGCTGAAAGTAACCCTCACATGAATTTTTTTTTTTTTTTTTAAAGATAATCACAAAACTTTTGTAGATGAGGATTGCTTTGCTGGAAGTGGTTATATAGATTTTGGGTTTCTTCTTGAACTTCCTTGATTCTGCTTCGTGGATATGCAAGAATAAGACTCCAGCTGTTAATCTTTCTTTCTTTTGCTATATGAATGAAAGTTTCAAAAGATGTTTGCAAGACCTTCCATGACTACTGTAGTAATTTTTCCATTTTATTTAAAGATGCCATGTCTAGCTTTATAATGGATTTACAGCGCTGCTACTGGTTCTTTGCTTGATGTCTCCATACGATTTTATTTTTTTTTTTAAATGGAAAAATGTTTTTTAGAAACCACCCCAGATCTGTGGTTTATAATGAAGCTTTCCTGGTTATTTGCCTTTCAAAACATCTTTTTCCACCTTTCCTTCTCCTGGAAATTATTATGCATATGGATACTTGTTTTTTTTTTTCTTTTCTAGATCTGAGCCATATTTGGTTTATGATGGACTTACTACTGTATGCTAACCCTTCTCAGATATTTGCAAGAACTGATATAAACAATTATTTTGCTGAAAGTTGCCATATTTCTAGACTTATCTGTTACTTGTTCCTTGATGGAAATTGTCATGCGTCATATTTTCTGTATAAAGGTTTCTCTGCTGAAAGTAATATCCATGAACTTTTCTTTTTTTTTTTTTGCTCCTTTTGCAGATACCCGTATATAATTGTGATATTGTAGAAATTGGGCACTATTCATGGTATTCTTTGTGATGATTTCCTGCTGCAAATTGTAATGACTGTGATACTCTATTTACGTTAAACTCCATGCTAGGTTGCTGTATGAACTGATATATCACAAAATTTATGAGGGTTTTCTTTCAGCTGTCAAACCAGATTTTCTTTATCAACTCCTACTTTCATTGCTGAAAGTTGTATATATCCACCATATTTTCTAATGTATCAGATATGATTTTCTCTCTGTCTCTTTGCTGTATACTTGATGTTTGCCAAAATCCTCCTGTAACTAGTATTATTGAACTGCAGTTGTACTTCCTCCATTCTAGATTCTATGTGTTCCTTTTGATTGTAGAGTGTGATCTTGTTGCTTTTACGCCCGTCAAAAAGCAAAAGGTTTCAAAACTAAGATAGTTTGTCCCTTTAATACTTTATTTTTCCACTATTCTTCTCTATCTGCTGATGTATGCCTGTATTTCACTGAGATGAATAGCGTATAGGATGGTAAATGCGAGATTAAGTGAGTCATCAACATTGCTTAGATCCATTGGATCTAACCCATTTCTCCTTTGTAAATGCAAGAATTGGAAGCACCACAAGGGCGAGATCTAGAACAACGAGAAGGCGGATGCAATTAGACGCCACATCACCAGTCATTACAGGCAATGACTGGTGCCCATGAACTTTTCTCCTTTTACTCTTCTATCTAGTTATTGATTTCAGTAGAGTATATGTGTATGTCAGTATGTAGGGACTACTCTCACAGTCAGATGTGTGGGAGAAATTTACTTTCAGCATTTTAATTTCTATCATGATTTGCTCCATCATGCAAACATTGTATATTATTTAAAAATGAATAAAATACTTTTCTTTGATGCATTCCTGAAAATTACTTGAAAGTAAGAAACATGTATCTTCCTTCATTTGAACATGTGTGATAAATGAACAACAGACACTAGTATTCACATCGTCTAACTAAGACTCCTCTAGTATGGCCTAATGTTGTATACATCACCATGGCGTGAATCTTCATTGCATAACTCCTTAACACTTGAGTGTTATCACCAAGTGACTCCATACCCTCATCATCTATAGATGACGAGATTGTTGTCCTTTGCACTGACCCATCACTATAACTGCTGCCATAAAAATCATGAATGTTAGTGCTCATATCCTCCTCCCAATCTTCAAAAGCAACACTTGCGTCAAGAAAGTCTAGATTGATAGTGGTATCAACTACATCTTCTCTCGTACTATCCGCAAAGTCATCAAGATACATAAGGGACGACTATTCTGAAAATCAAACCTTTTATTACATATATCCCCACTACTACCAACTATTGGAAGACTACCATGAAAGGTAGTTAGCATGTCCACGACATTTTCCAAATTATTAACTGTAGACTCCTCAAACTACTAGAACTCAATGTTGTTGTCCTCTAATAAAACAGACACATACATGTCCCTGTGTAGAGTCCCCAACACCATAATTGCAAATAGTACTAGTGGCTGCCCCACTAAGCATAGGATCATCTTCACCATAATCAGTAGCCACTTATTACTCATTGCGAAGTCTCCTGGATATCTTCTCTATGAAAGTTTCTAGTTTCTCTTCCCGCATTCTCCGCAAAGAGGACTTATAAAGAAAGAAAACCATAAACCCAGTTGTCTTGTCAATTGTCATCGGATTTGAAAGTCTCAAATTTAGACTTTCTTGTGTTTGCCTCAATTTCTCCATTTCACTTACCAGGGTACCTGTTTGTTTCCTGAAATGTGACACACTACTCAAGTGGCTTCCATAGTTATTGGATTTCCTAAATTTGTCGATGATTAAATAACTTGCAAGAGGGGTGATCACTCACCAATCAAGCACAAGAACTCAAAATTTCCAAACCCATGAGATGGCAAGAAACTGTTCTGATGCTAGTGTAATGAGCCCTGCTGACTTACTCTCAACTATTTTGAAGAATGAATATTGTGTCTTGAAAGTTTTATATTTGTTTTTTTTCTTTTTAAATAATGGGTTTTTTGTTTTTAACTTTTTTCAGAATAACAAATATATAGCAATGCATGGCAATTAAAAGTGCAAATTCTTCTATCGTTATTATGCAAATTAAGGGAAACATGACAACTATAGACAATGCATGCTGAATTCTCAAATTGCAAAAGCCTGGTAATGCTGGTATGCAATGTTGGGTTCTAATGTTGAAGAATATTTATCACAAATCTGCCCGGCAATAATAGAATTCCCTTAGTAAATATAACGCGAGTCTGAAATAAAGATTGCTGAATTTCCTTGCACCCACGATGCCTCTACAGTTCTAGTTGGAGCCTTAGAAACTTGGTCACTGCTCCACTAATAATAAATGCAGCCTCCTTCCCTTGACGCCAATGCTCGGTACTGATGCTAGACTCTACACTAAGCCTCTGTGATTTCCAAAACTCGCTACTGTCCAACTTTCAGCAGTCAAGTTACCTTCTAGATAAGGACAGATTCACAAATTTGATCTCAAACAACAGCAGAATGATATCCAAGAATGCAAAACCAGCTTCTCCACAAAATGCAAACAGAAGATATCCAAGAATGATTTCATTTGCAAAAAAGCATTACTTTTATGATAATAAAACAAATCTTCCTTATCACTCCAACAACTAGCTTCGTGAAGACCCTTTTCACTTAAATGCCCTTTGCTTTATACATAGGCACATATTTCAAAAATATAAGTTATTAACTCCCTTTGGCTCCAAAAACGACACTTTCATCAATTTCATGATATTTGACACACAAGGTCATCGTTTCATGTGCCCAAAATTTTAAAAATTTCAACGCAGTTCCAACAAACTATGACACTAAAGTGACCTATATACAATACCATCAAAATAGCAACCTCAATGTATTTAATTAAATAATCATCATAATTCACCTGTCTTGGGAAAATGACTAAAGAAGCATCAAAATCGAAATTTGACAAAACATGGGTGATCCTAATGAAGAGAGGCAATGAATGAACCCAACGGAGCGACTTGCTAAAAATAGACACTCCCTCCAAGATTCTTGGATCCCAAACCAAAAGCCAAAAATTAACACCTAGAGCATCATTTAACTCCTCTAACTAATTTAAGCTCATTGGAACCAATTTGTTGACTTACTACAAATAGTAAGTCCTACCACACAGAGTCATAACCCTCAACAGAGCCCTTTAATCACCAGTATTGGCCTACAACGATCCATTAATAGGTTAAATCTATCCACTATTATGATCATGCTAAAAAAGGGGACATTACACTAACAAAGGGGAAAGCTTTAGGCATTGGCAATCATGACACTATCATGTTGGATAAGGAAGAAAGATAAATGCAAGTAATAAAGCAACGATGTTATGACCTCAAAACCATTACATTCCTCCAAGATCATCTAATCAAGAGAAGTCGCATTAACATTACCTCCATGTTTGTTTACCGTACTGGGTAAGGAAATTAATGTGTACAGACAATAGAACGGAACAGCAGAACTTATTATTATTTGCATATGCCAAGATATTACATTATGCTCGATAAGAACTGATATGACAAGATGATTACAATGCTTCCCGAAGGGGGTATAAATACTTCACCGAAGGGCCTTTCGGTAGGTTCCCGAAGGAACCTGTCGGGCATAAGTCAACTACATAATAAATAATATATACTATCCTATCCGTCGACTCATTTACAATTATTTACCGACCACAATGTTCTTGTTAAGTTTATGTAATTGATGTTGATGGTTGATAGCTTGTGCCTGCTTGTTATTGATTGAATTCAAGTGTTGGCATGTGGAGCTCACTAGTTTACATTTGTCATTCCTTATAGAGAGGTTTCTTGTATGAGCACAATGATGCAAACAAGTTCAGAAATATATCACACATAGCCTTTTTCCTTCCAGCTGGATAGTGGACATGTGGCCGAGTGGCTTGATAGTCGTCTGCAGACTTGCTTCTACAAGCAAAATGTGTGTTGACAAAGTGTGGAGTATTTAAGTTTCCAAACACTCCTTCAATGTACGGTGCATATTGGAGTTGTGTTTCTGGTAACGCATAGTTGTAAATGATGTTCTCCTTTTAATAAAGACATGTGACAAGGAAGTGGAATGGTTTCCCTATCATGTCTTGTTGCTCATAATCATCCATTTGTAACTCACAGTATAAAATACTTTCTATCTTTGTAATTTCTTCAAGTTCCAACAGATGATAATGAAGTGTGGGTGGCGTGCGTTGATTGATCATTTTTTCCTAGCCCAATAGAAAGGAGTGTGCTTTGGCAGTTCGTTTTCATATCTGCAGTGAGGCTGAGCGTTGTATTTCATTCCTACAAAGACGTTAGCAGATATCTGTGTTTGTGCGAGGGAATCACTGTAAAAATGTCTTTGGACCATGACAGTATGAGCTGAGAGAGTATGAATTAACGAGACTGGACTCATGAGACAATGACATTGCCAAATACAGGAGTTTGAAAAAAGTCCATGGGTGATATAAGATAATTGCATTTTTCACCAATGAGTTAAAAAATCAGTGTGCATTTTTTGGTTTGGGTATGACAATAACTTTGGAGCCATAATAAAAAATTCAGGAATCTTGTAAAGTTTACTTACAGATTTCCTTTTCGCTCCTGAATTATGTATATTTCCTGGAGGTACAGTCAATGCCAATGAAGTATACAAGTGCTGTATAGTATATATAAAACTCAATGCAAAATGATGATAAATACTATTCAAGATCGGCGTCTGGGATGCCTTGTTGCAATATCGGGCGGCATATACATTATATATGATGTGGACAGGTACATGGGTGAATGGGCATGTCTCCATTTGGAGAAATGTCCATTCAACAATGTGTCTGATTGGTGGAATGGTCACACCCGATGATTAGTCATAACAAGAACTAATTTAATTTAAGACTTAACTAAGTCTATTTGCAATTGATAACAATCAGTATAAATACGATTGTTTCCAGATTTCAAATCTGAGCTATTACTTCAATAATAATATGCATCGGCAGTTTTGAATGCTGCGATCTTCATTAAGATATTCAGACAGTACTCATGTAAATATACATATCGATATTTTGAATATCGACATGTATATATACATGACTATGGTCTCATGAGATCAGTGCAATTTTCTGAACCAAAGCTATTTGCCTCAACAAATCTTAATAATGAGTTTGTCCAAAAATAGTAGGGTAAAAAGTCAAATGTAGTGACAAACGTTTTTTTGTCCCATGTGATTCTGTCTAAAAAAAAAGGGGGGAAAACTAGACAGTGAGTTCTGCCCGCCAAAATAAAAAACGATGACAGGTCATGATTGACAATCATCAAGTGTTGAGCCTACATTACAGTAGAATGATGCCGAGAATGTAAGTCATTTGAGCAACATGATCAACATACTAGGAAAGGCGTTTTGGTGTAAGCATCATGATTATCTATGTAGAAAAAAAGGACTTTTGAGATCCTCTTAAAAAAACTGAGATCGATGGTAGAATGATATATATGATGGGATTTAAAAATTAAGGGCTCAAATATTTTATTTTGTGTTGATGTATAAGCAATCTAAAAACAATAGCAAAGGAAGTTCCAGTTATTAAATGAAGGGGAGCAAGTGTATCTTTGTTCTGTGCAGACCTGAATGACACTGAATAAAAATTGAAACTAGAAACACAATCTTAAGGTTCACAGTGTGCAACATTTGAAGTGTCTTGTTACAATTAAAAATATCATGCTAGTTTTGAACAATCTGAAGCTTAAGGAAAAGTGGGGTACCTATCCAAGTTCAGGCTAGGTCCGAGTGATTAAATCAGTGCAAGTCTTGTGTTCTATTCTTCTGATTGTACAGGGTTGGAGCCCTTGAAAATGACAGCCCTTGGTTGAGTAGGTTGGAGCCTGTTGTTACTCTTGAAGGTTGAAGCCTTGATGTAGTGGGTTGCAGCCCATTTTCATTAAAGTGTGGTGTACCATGGTTTTAACCCAAAAGGGTTTCCAAGAGATATATTTTAATGTCTTCATATTCTTTGGTTCTCTTTATGTTTTAAATTTTTTATAAGTTTTAGATTACTGATTCACCCAACCCCCCCCCCCCCCCATAAATATTCTTGCGTTTTTCAGTTCTAACTCCCATATTCTAGTCATAGATCCACACCACTCTTTCATGGCACACATCTTGGACACAAGATTACATTACCAGTTTCCTTTCATATAAATAATAAATCTTGGGTAGGTTTCAAGAATTGTCCAATTGGTTAGCCATGGACTTCCATAACAAGCATTCTCAAATTCTACATTGGTACTCCCATAGTTTAGAAAACTTGGACTCAAGTATATGAGTCAGCCAGGCCAAAAATTTAAAGAACTTGGGACTTGCCTAAAAACTTGAAAAATAATTGGTAGTAACTCAGTAAATTAATCAAATGTTTTGAAATACTTTTAAATGTTCTTCAATAACACATAAATCGCTGAGCTTCTTGAACATATCTAAGGATGCATGGATGCAACGGGTTTACCTTCTCCTTGAACTTAGTTGGTTTTTGTTTTGGCTTTTTGGCATCTTTCCTACAATAACTACCAATTAAGAGAAATCTGGAATCAGGGAGTCCTTTCACATACATTTCCTTGTTTGTAAAGATATAAAATAGTTAGATCATAGACAACAATATGTTGGTATGCAAAGGAGTGTCACCTAGATTTAGCATCCCAATAAGGACCAACTTCTAAGATACCTCTATTATGATAATAGCTAAGCTTCTATAATTAGTTAATGGTTATCTATTTCTAATTTATTATAAATATTAGAATGTTTCTAATATTAGTTAGTTTGTAGTTATTTGTTAACTTTCCTTAGTTTTCTTTTACCTAGAATAGAATGTTTCTATTCTTTACAATCATTTCCTAAGTAAACATTGGTTTATTCTTTTGTATATATTGACCTCTCAATCTTTGTTAATTTTAAGCAGGAATTTTACCAATTACTTCGTACTATGGTATTAGAGCCAATTCTTTGAATATTTTTCGAAAAATATTATAATTTATTGTTCGAAATTACTAGAGCAATATTTTTCAAAATTATCTTCTGTGATATCTGCTTGTTACAGCCATTTTTCTACAACTGTGATTTTTTTTTTGCACATTTTCGACATTTTTTTGGTTTTTTTTGCAACAAGGCATTTTTTGTTCAAAACCGTAATTTTTATGTTCCAGATCAAACAAAAATTATGGCTTCTTAGTGCGTTTTTTGAGATCTCAACTAGGTTGTCAAATTTTTTTGAGTGCCTCAATTTTAAGCCAGTGGATCCGAAAACTGACAACATATTTTTTATTGGTTTTTTGAGTTCTCTTATGGCCCCTTCAATTTTTTTAGGTCTATCTTTTTTTACCTTGAAGTATGTGCCTCCACAGATTTTTACGCTTTTTCATTGAAAATTGTGCTATGGCATCTATGACTAATATTTTGCTTGAGAGAAATTCAAAATTCAATAGTCAGAATTATGGCACTTGGAAGCAACAGATAATAGCAATTTGTGCATATCGAAATACTGATCAAATTGTTCTAGGTGTTATACAGCCTCTGACTACCCTAGGTACTGATCATAATACATGGGATCTCTATAATAGGGCAGCGGTGATGCTTCTCAAATTATCCATAGTTGATGATCAACTCCCTCAAATTCCATCTAACAAGATAGCTGTCGAGATATAGGCACATCACAAAAATCTTCATGAGACCTCTGACAAAAGCAGAGCTTTCTTCTTGAACAACACTCTATTTTCTATTAGAGCCCAATTGGTTGTTAGAAGAGGATATGAATAGGAAGAAAAAATCAATCAGAATTGGGAATAGGAAGACATATTCCAATTTTTCCCCTAAAATGAGCATGTCTATGCCAAAAAATAGTTGTAATTGGAATAGGTCATTCCTATTCCCAATCTGATTTTTTTAATAATTTTTTTTTAGAATTTTTGCTTTTTAAAAAAAAAAAATTTGAATTTTTTTGAATTTTTTTTCAACATTTATTTTAATAACATTTTTTATTATATCTATTTGTTTTAAAAAATGGAAATAAATTAACCTTTTTAACATTATTAAAAAATTTAACCAAAAAATAATAAATTAAAAAACAAAAAAAAATTAAGGAAATTTTTTTTTAAAATACAAAACTTAACCTTATTCCTATTCCATTTTTGTACAACCAAACAACGGATTAACATATTCTCAATCAAATTCCAAGTGAACCAAACAAGATTGGAATTGCCCTTTTCTATTCTCATTCCCTATTTCCATTCCCATTCCATTTCTCTATTCTAATTTTCAATTCCTATGCCAGCAACCAAACAGACCCTTATCATAGATGAGCAAACATCGCTCTAGGATCACCTCAATAGGATTGATCAGTCGCTTGTCATTAGTTGCAAGATGGAGGAAGAGGACACTGTGGTTATCACTCTCTAGAGTTTACTCAAGTTATACAAGCATTTTATCGACTCTCAACATCACGTCTTTTGGGGTTGATCTGAAGTTCACCAATCTTTGCACACTTCTTCTTCAACAAGATTAGTGGAAACAACAGTTCGGTAGCAATTCTGGCTACACCTCCACAAAGCAAGACTTTGCTGCTAAATCCTTTCAGAAGGATAAAGCCAACTCTCAAAAGTTTTCTCAGTAGAGATCTTCTGCTCCATATTCAAAAGGCTCCCAAAAGAAGAACATTCAATGCAACTATTGCCACAAGTTTGGTCAAATGAAGGTTGAATGTCGAAAACACTTAGCTGCCCAATCTAAGTAATCAGATTCACAACCCAAAGAAAATAGTGCAAAGCATACTGAGTAGACGAAATCTTCCTTTTACACCTTCATGGCTAAAAGACCTGTTAATCATGTGAAGTCGTATGCCTAGTATATTGATTCAAACCGTCATTTCACCCATCGTAGAGACTAGTTCACTGACTACCAGCCTTATTCAGATTCTCTTATTTTTGGTGGCAGAGAAGAGTACACTATTGTTGGCAAAGGGAACATTCAAATTCAATCTGCTAGGACAAATCTCATTTACCTAGATGTGTACTACATTCCGAGAATGGAACTAAAGCTACTCTCAATAAGTCAGTTGTTGCAACATTCTCTATAGTTGGATGTCACCTTCAATTCACATCAATGTACCATCACTAATAGGGCAACTTAGTCTATTGTTGCATTCGGTCTTGAGGATCATGGTCTTTTCCAACTTATTGATTATGGTGATTCTCGAGACTTAGCTATGGCTTCTTGGCAGGCTTTTGTTAGCACACTTTGGCATCAGCGGAATGGGCACTTAAATGTGCATTATCTCTTAGTTTTCTAGGAAAGAGCTTATCCTCGGCTTGCTAGAGATTCAGACTTAGCAGCTTGGAGTTTCTAATGCATGCCAAGCTTGGAAGCCACATCGCACACCTTTCATCACTGGCAATTCATGGTGAGCTTCTCAAGTACTTCAGCTTGTTCATGCAGACATTTGCATCCCTATAGCCACTCTTGTCTTGGGTCTACATATTTTTTTGTTCTTCGTTGGTGATTTTAGTAGAAAAATGTGGGTATATTTTCTTAAAAAGAAATCACATGCATTTCATGTCTTTCAGAAGTTTAAACCTTTAGTTGAAAAAGAGTCTAAGAAATATATTATTACTCTTAGGTCAAACAATTGGGGGGGGGAGGGAATTTTGTTCTTATGACTTTTCTAGCTTCTATGATACTCATGGCATTAAGCGCTAGTTAACCACACCTCACACACCACAACAAAACAATGTAGTTAAACGTCAAAACAAAACAATCACCGAGATGGCTCGATCCATGCTCGAACACAAACATATTTCAAAAAAGTTGTGGGCAGAAGCAGTTAACACTACAGTTTATCTTTTGAATCAGCCACCCATAGTGGCAGTCAAAGGTAACACTCTGAGAGAGGCCAGATAAGGTTGCAAGCCCAGAATTAGTCGCATGAAATTTTTTGGCTCCCTTGCTTTTGTTTGGATCTCTGATGTGTCTCACACCAAGTTGGATGCCAAGAATTTAAAAATCACACTTGTTGGATACAATAGTCTTCACAAAGCCTACAGCTTGATTGACACTGAGACGTCTCATCTCCTCTACAGTCGTAATGTAGTCTATGATGAGCAGTGAGGACCATTTACACATGTTTCTCTTGTTCATGATCCAGCAGACCGGCCTATGAAGGCCCATGATTTGAGTGTTAGGATTCCATTAGATCCACTTGATGGGTGGGCTCCAATAGCTCCTATGGCTCCAATTATGCCAGTAATCCCTGTACAGACACCTCAAACTTTTCCTACAGGAAAAGATTTGTAGATGCTTCACCTAAGTTTGATCCAGATTCTTCAAATGAGGAACTTGATCATAGAGCATCTCGTGATACTAATGTTGGCCATCCTCCTCTCCGGCCTTAGTGGTGGGCCAAGACACTTATTGATCTTCATGATGATGAGCTCATTAATGGGAGAACTGCTCAAGAAAGAGAAAACCTATAGAGTCTGTTAACTTTGCTCTCATGGCCAACATTCACAGCGTGTTTGAATCTCAAACATATTCTAAGGCTAAAGGAATAACACTAAAGCTTGCTAATGAATAACACCTGGGTCCTTTCTAATCTTCCACTAGGGAAGAAACCCATTGGCTGCAAATGGGTTTACAACATCAAATAAAAACCTGATGGTACTTTGGATAAGTACAAAGCTCATTTAGTTGTAAAGGGTTTTTCTTAGTGTCAGGGCATTAATTATGAGGAGACCTTTACCCCTGCTCCAAAGATGAGTAGAATCGGATTAAACCTAGCTATGACAGCTCAATTTACTTGGACGGTCCATCAAATGGACATCAAGAGTGCTTTCTTGAATGGTGATCTCCACAAAGAGGTCTACATGACACAACCTCTTGGTTTCAAGGTTGTTGGTAAAGAACATCAGCTTCTCAGATTAGTGAAAGCTCTCTATGGCTTGAAGTAGGCCCCTAGGGCATGGTACATGAAAATTGATAATTACCTCAGTGATCAAAGCTTTCAAAGGAGTTCTTCAAACTCAAATTTGTACATCAACACTACTGATGGTGACATCATCCTTCTGGTTATTTATGTGGATGATTTGATCACTGCTGGTAGTTTGACATTTTTTAATTCAAGGAATCAAATAGAATTTATGCTAGTCTTTTGATATGACTGACCTTGAGCTCATGCACTATTGCCTATCTGTTGAGGTTTGGCAATAGTCTTCTAGTCTATTCATCTCTGAATCCAAATATGCCAAGGCTCTATTAGAAAAATTTTGTATGCAGGATTGCAAGCTTGCATCTACACCCATGGAAAAAGGTCTCAAGTTATCAGCCAGGTCTATTTCTCCTCCCGTTGATGATACTACATATAGGCAACTAGTAGGCAGCCTCATCTACCTCTTTCCTACTAGGCCTAATATCAGCTTCCTAGTCAGCTACATTTCACATTTTATGACAACTCCTAAGGCCTAATATAATATTATATCAATACTGAAGGATTTGTATTTGAAAAGGTTGGTCGACTGTTTGGAGGTGGGGTGCCATTTGTGCCTCCCATACCTCATTTTTCGTGCCCTATTTGCAAGTTGTGGGACATCTGGATGTACAGTTTCCCTACATGTCTTTGGGGTTGAATGTCTTGTGACTTATGTGTTTTCTCACCCTGCTTTTTTATTTCCCTTGGTTTTTTTATTCTTGGTTTCTTTTCCTTTCTCTGGCTTGTGTGTTTTTGCTAGAGTACTCATTATAGTGTGTTGTCTAGACTCAACTCGAGCGAGTCTCAAGCCAAATTGAGGATGGGAGTGTCGCCTCATAATGAAAATGAGAGGGATGCTAATGCCACTTCTAGCAATGATGAAGGGATCTATATTGTGGGGGAAAAGTAACCATCATATAAGGCAATGATGGTCAAGGATTTGCAGCCCAAATATTCTAAATCAGCTGGTTTCAAAGGTGTTTTCGAAAGGAAGAATGTGGCAAGTAGTGGAGGGTCCAAAGCCAGTAGAGATAGATGAGGAACCCCAAATAATGCAGAATGTAGTGGCCCAAAGACTGGTTTGCAAGGTAAGAGCCCATCGCCTAGTGGTAGTGTCCTCACCCTCTCTCCAGATGCCGACATGATTGAAGCCATTAAAATGGAACGAAATAGGCCTAAACGTTGTTATTTTCTCTGTTTGTATGCACATGAAATTCTTACTTGCAACAAAGTTCTAATGTCCTCGATGATTGGTTTAACAATGTTTGGGGTAAAAAGTTGGGACTAATAGTTAGTTTCAGTTGTATGATTCAAAAAGGGCCCTTTCTTCTTTTTTTCAAGAATCATTTCATGAAAGAAATTGTTTTATAGAAGTGTCTCTAGAATGGAGGGAAAACCCCTTTTAGGGATTTGTCGTTGTCGCCAAAAGGTAGTAGTAACCACAGTGTTTCTAATGTCTCACCCTTTTGGATCGAACTTAGAGGTGTCTAGCTAGAATTCTGGCCCTTTATCCCTCAGACGCGGAAACCATTAGGTTCGACTCTACAAGTCAAGGATTCAAGGATTACTCTTCCTCATCTCAATGATTGGGTTCTTCTTGCCCTTAAACCCAATGTGATTTTCCCTAATGAAATCTCCTTGAAAATTCATGAAGAGATCTTTGTTTGGGAAGTTGATAAATTGGGAGATTTGGTTCATGTTTTCATTTCAGATTTAATGGTCAAAATAGAAAAGATTGTTCGGCCTTGAAGAACATTCAGAAGGATTTTAAGGTTGGCAATAACAATATTGATAGTATTGGTAAGAAGAAAGATGTTAATGCTTCTAAAGACAATAATGCTTCTATTGAAAAAGATAGTAATATGATTGATAAACATAATGCTGAAAATGAAACCATTGATACTGAAACTGACAAATTTGCCTCTGTTATCAACTCCCTCTTTGAGGTGGAGTATGAAGTCAAAGAGGCTAGGTGTGTCCCTTCCAGGGAGAATGGAGAAATTGTTTGTTGTCAGCCACAATATATTGAAGTCCCAAGGAAAAAGTTACCGAGGATGATGCCCCTAGGCCTAATGCCTAGCCAATCGCCCTAGGAAATATCCAGAGTAGAGCATCTAAAGCCCGAACCAACTCCATGCAAGCCCTAGAGCCGATGAGGGATAACCTTGAGAATATGCCTCTTAATGAGACTCCCGAACTGAAAAACTCTCCTAATGCCCAGAATGTCTTAGTAAATATTCAAGGCGAGTTCATTAAAGTGGGCAATAAGAAAAAGAAAAGGAAAACTTATGAGAGAACTAACAGTGCAAATAATTGTGAAAGGGCTAACAAGATTATAAGCAATGAGATGCCACCATGTTTTAATAGACTCTGCAAGAGTCAAAACCCTCCATCCAGTTAATAATAAAGATACACATCTACAGCTTGAATCTTAGAGGCCTTGAAATGTCAAATAGAGAATGTGGTGAGAAATTGGTGTAATAAGCTTATTGGTAAAGATATTGTTTGTCCGCAAGAGATAAAGGTTACTGGGCATCAAGCCTTTAACATCCAGAAATTCTTGTGGGATAGAGTCACTTGTTTGTACACTAAGCATGTTAGAGGCAAAGGGGATCTTGCTACCCTGATCGGTCCTCAATGGGCTGATAAGATGATTAATCATGGGATGTCCCCATGCCATAGAGCTTTATAGACCAATTCCAATTTTGACAGTAAAGTAGTTGGGATTTGCAATATTTATGTTTCTAATAATTATAGGGAGATAGCCCTCTTTTGCGATTGGTTGTCCATGAATTAGCCTAATGCCACATGGTTTGTCACTAGTGATTTCAATATGATTGAGGGAAAACAAGACAAAATGGAATGATAGAAGATAGAATGGAAAGGTAATGAATTTTTCTTTTGGGCTAAGTTCAAGAGAAGATTTATTTTTTATAGATCCTTCAGAAAACATGAAAGGGGTCTTTTATAGCATATAGTGTAGGATCCCCCCTCTTGATTTGATAAAATAAATCAAAATCTCACTTGTGGAATTTTCACAAACAGTTTGTGTGCAACCTAGGTGCTGAAAATGTTGATACTATTATAGTTTCCCTTCAATGGTTATCGCCAAAATTTACGAAATAGTAATAGGAATAACTAAATTCAGTATGAAAGAATGCTAGAGAAGAATACTCAGGTAGTCGTATCCTTTTTACCAAATGCAAGAACACTAGTTATCCACTACCCAAATTAATGCAGCAATTAAAAAATTCATACATCCATACTACAGGCCTGTACGTAAGCATTGATTATAAGACAAGATAAAACAAAACAAGGGAACTTGAATGATGATGTGCAACTACTAATCTGTCTTTGGTTCGGACTTACCCTTTCTAATTATGGCTTCCGAAACACTCGCGCCCTACCACTGTATCCTTGCGCTATGTAGTGAGGTTTTCAAACCATCGCCCCAAAACTTTGGGGACCCCCCTCTTTTTGATCGCCTCGGAAAATTTTTGGATTGTCCAACAATTTTGAATTTTCAAGAATTTTGAGCCTTGGACACTTTCAGGGCAATGGGAGAGACTTAGCTTATTTTCATCCGATTTTTTTTAACTTGATTTTCTAGAGCCACCAATTCTATCCTTAGGCCGAACAAATTTCAAAGTTAATTACAACTTGGCAAGATAAAACTGTGGATTTTGTACTTAGACATTTTCTTTTGAAAATTTAGATATAATTGTATCAATTTGGATAGTTTTCAAAAAATGAAATATTTGTTAAATTTGGTCTTTTGGAAAATCTTAATTATTTTGTGGTGAAGAAAACTAATTTTTGTGATGGTGAAGTCAAATTGCAAAATCGACTTTTAGGCTCTAAAGAAATAATTTTATTTGTGATAAAATGCTAAAATTGCTTAGCTAAATCGATTGAGATTTAAATTGCAAAATTTGGCTTTAAATGGATTAAATTGCCTTGAAAACTTTTTAGTCTTTAATGAAATTAGTAATTTAATATTGAAAAATGACTTTTGGCTAGCCAAAATCCAAGTTTAATTACGTATTAATTACTAAATCTTCATTAAATGGAAATATTTAACACCTCTAAGACATTATTTATTTTCTTTTTGAAATTTTGGTCCAAATGGCAATTTAAAAAGTTAATTTCCATCATGGCAAAATTAATTTTAGCTAAGTATTTAATTGGGGGTCATAATTTTGCATTAATTATTTGTTTTTCTTTCTCTCAGGGTCCAAGTTGGCTAGCTTGGGGGGAGTAAGAAAGTTGGGTATAAGAGGAGGCCTCTCTCCCATTTCCTCCTCACTTCTCACTTCTCCTTCTTAGGGTGTTGGCGATTTTGCAAGAGCAAATCTGCACTCTTCTTGCTAGGCGAAATTTGTGGAAGGCGGATTTTGTAGAAGGCCGAAATTTGTGGGAGATAAAATTCTAATTTTTGCAAGAAGCTACAAATTTTGCCCTAGGTTGGGTAATTTTATTTGGAGGTGAATTACATGATAAATTTCTTATTTGCAAGTTGATTTGAAGTTCTTGAGGCCTAGTCCTAATTCCGAAAAGCCATATGATTATTGGTTAAGGTGAATTTTAATCATTTAGAGTTGAAAGGGGTCCTTAAGCTGACATCCTTCTTTCGTTCTAGTCTAAGGATTGCTTCCCTTGGTTCTACTTGCCTTCTGGTCCATCACTCTACCATCTCGTAATAGGGCAACGAGTATGGAGGATGTTAGTGCAAGTAAGAATCCCAAGCGGACAAACACTAAGAAAGACAAAGAGGATATGACGCCCAAAACACCCTTCTCGAAAATGAAGCGAATAACCGACACCAATATCGATGCTGTGGACATAATACGGATAAAGGACAGACTAAACGAAGGACAATCCCCCTTGGCTATTGGTTAAGGTGAATTTTCATCATTTAGAGTTGCAAGGCGTCCTTAAGCTGACATCCTTCTTTTGTTCCAGTCTAAGGATTGCTTCCCTTGGTTCTACTTGCCTTCTGGTCCACCACTCTACCATCCCGCAATAGGGTGATAAGTATGGAGGATGTTAGTGCAAGTACGAATCCCAAACGGACAAACACTAAGAAAGACAAAGAGGATATGATGCCCAAAACACCCTTCTTGAAAATGAGGCGAACAACCGATACCAATGGCGGTACAATAAAAGGATATACAAAAGGCAGTTGCACATCACAGCCCAAGCATCGACACTTCCATTACAACCATGATGAGTGACAACGGAGCAGCCCTTGATTTTGAAGACATCAGAGAAGAGGATATCAATGAGATAAGACTTGGATCGAGATTGGATGAGCCAGAAAAGGTTGCCATCAGGAAGAAGCATCTAGGCACCCTTTCCTCTCTCAATGCTCTTATTGGATTTGCAAAAGAATATGAGAAGGATCATGAAAAGATGCTACAAACAACAAGCAAAGTGGTGAAGTTAGTGGAATTCAGGGCAAAGCACACACCTTGTCCTCATATGGAAGAAGTTAACGAAAGGCTAGCTAAGTTCATTGCCTTAGCTAATAAAATGAAAGAAAAGGGAAGATTTATATTAGAAGATCATTTGATGTAAGCCCAAGTGGCAATTTCCCTTTCTTCTAAAATAAGACAAGTGTCTATTTTTGATTGGCCACCATTTTGGTGCCTTCTCATTGGTTGCCACTTTTTGCACTTTTTTCATTGATCCATTGATGAGGTGGCAGCTTCTTATTGGCTGATGGGGTGGCAACCCTAACTAGGGTTTTGAGGATCCAATCTGGATCGTTGATCTTGTTTTGATCTCCACCGTCTATTGTATTTTTGGCCCCTATATAAGGCCATTTGCTCTCATTTGTAAAGTGTTGGAGAAATTGTTGCGAAGATAACACCAAAATTGCTCTCTTTTTCATTGTTGTGACTTGCATGGTGATTAAGAACATTGGGTGTTATTGCATATTTTCTACTTCCACATAGTTAGATTTCTTTTAAAGTTGTTGAAGCAAATTTCATTTCAAGTTGTTTAAGTGAGAGTAAAGTAGATGGATAGTTGCATGCTAGCATTAGTAGGTGTTTGATAGGGATCATTACTAGACCACTAGCATCCTAGCGGCTTGTTGGGAAGCCTTGCATGGAAAACTAGTTTATTATTCCTTTGAATCATTGCACTTGTGGAAGTGAGGCCACTAGTCAGCTTTCATTAGGTTCGAGCCCAGTCCATTTGCTAGTCTTCCATCCATAAGAGTAAGAGTAGGATATCAAGTAATTTAGGACTTAGAATTTAGGAGAAAAAAGTTAGAAAAACACCAATTGAAAGAACCATTCACCCTCGACCACCACCACTTTCCATCAACATCATTTAGCTTTCACAAACCCATCACCATCACCATCATTCCACCAAAGTCCAAGTCATCCTTGAATGAATAGCGTAAGGCCGCCTACGTGATTACCAACAAATCACATCGATAAAAATGAGTGAGTATCCACAAGAGTAAGGAACATTGGAGTTATTCCCATATCCCATGAGCAATAACTTTTCAAGAGAGGAATTGTATGTTTGATACTCCGTATCAAATGTTCAATTGCTAATATGTTATGTAAGTGATGCAAAACTCGCATCAACATGTTACTATTGAAGCCGACCCTATTGATGAGAGCGCTTGGCCAGTGACCACCTAAACTCTGCGATAACCAATACTATGCACCCATTGATGTAACTTACAACCTACAATCAGTCTTCTAGACCCATACTCACTCTTACTACCTCTGTGTTCAGCCTTGTAATCTGAGCGTGATTGTTGGATGGTCTACGGAAGTCTCTCACGAGGGTAACATCACATGTGTCTCAGCTAATACTCCTCACATTTCCCATGGATTCCTATTGCAACTTCTCTTAGTCTCTTGTCATAACTACATTGTCCTACTTTAAGGAATGATTCAGTTAGTTCTGCAAATACGTAGCCTACACCCTTACTGTCATACGAATTCCTAGTTCTTCGAATTTTAAAGGACTTCTATCACACGTTTTCTCCATCTAATACATTTCAAGGAATTTGTACATACCTATCAAAGCATCTTACTTCCTACTCAAAATGTGGATCTGTAGCCTCATATATTCATCTGCAACCTCCATTCTTAAATCTAATACAATCACCTAAGAGAGACTGGGGCTACATCTAGTTTCCCAGCTTATCTCAAGGGATTTCGTCCTTAAGAAAGCACAGTCACATTTAAGCAACCAGAATTATCTTTAAACCTTGATATATTTCATAGTGTTAATCCCAATGCAGATACTTGCTTTTATAACCTCGATGTGAGGGAAGATGCAAACAACTAAGCAATGTGGGATAAAAGTCTATTTTATCTTTTAGTGTAATGTTCCCCATCTTTTAGACCCTCAATGGAGTTCTTAGCTTGACATTCTCCATAGGCTAGGTGGAGAAATAAGGAGAAATAAATTAAATTAAAGTCAATAAATAAATAAATCTAAAGGTGACTTTATATTTAATTAATTTAATTTTCTAGAAGCACAAATAATTATTGTCTTGGAAAGGGGGAGGCTTCTAGAGAGTGCAATTGAATAATATTTTATTTCCTTCTAGAAGGGTGAAGGGAAAGAATAAATAGAGGGGAGAGCTTCATTGTTAGGCATCCAATTATTGTCAATTGCATTTGATATGAACTTGGCAGAAGAAATTAAGGGTTTCTGATTTCAGTTAGCCATTAGAGAGCATCAATTCTTCAGTGTTACAACTATTTGAGGTGGTGAAATATCCACTAAATTTGGCATTAGGAGAGCTTCATTCTGGAGTTTTATTTGTGCTTAAAGTTAAGAAATAACCGAAGGGTTTGAAGAATACTGAAGGACTATTGAGTGCAGATCTGAAAATTCATCTTAGGCAGCCATTAGTAATTGTTTTTTCCTTGCTGCTACAGTACACGTGAATAGTGTCGCACTATAGTACCCACACTACAATATTTATGGTTGATTCCGATTGCAACTTTCATCTCCATCCGTGGGCATCATGACTATCAGGTACCTCTTGCAACTATTAGTAGTTAGCATTGTAATCTTAGGCATATAATTTTGCTGTTGTAAGTGATAATTCAGAATTAGATTTGGCATTGTTGTAGTCATTATTATAAACCCATTTGTTTTGGCAAATTCATAGCAACATTGTACATGGGAATGAATTCAATAAAGGAGGTATATGTTGCATACCATTTGTTTGACGAAATGTCCATCTAATAGCATATATGATCAGCATAATAGTTCTATGCCAATTTTTTGTCAAAATGTTAGCTGGCTGTAGGTATGCATTCCATATCTAGTTTTCATGTATATTCATTGAAAATACTAAAAAAAATTGAACTTGCATGTTAGTTCATTGTAAGAGGTATTGTAATATCATTTGCGAACATTCTAAAATTCTTAGCATCATTCAAACTATATCAAACAATCTGAAACACAAAAAATCAGAAAAGAGAAAGGCAACATACAAGTTTTTGACAATATTCTTTGAACTAAAATCAGTCAATTAGGGCAACGGACATTACAGTGGTATCAGAGCTTGCTTGCAAAGTATTTGACAAAATATCAAACGACTGAATTAGTAAAGAATTTGGTGTTTGTTGAAGTTATAAACGGTTGGGGTTATTACATTTAGTCACTTAAGTCATTTTTGTCATAAAGTGACTTTAAATGATAAAGTACTTTATAAATGCACTTAATAAAATAAAGTGACCTAACCTTAGGAGTTCCCACTTAAATATCTCCCCCCAATGAAACCAAATAGATTCCTATGCCTGGCTAGCATCCTCCAAATAAATGTCGTTAGACTATCTGGATGGAAGGATGGACCAACAAGGCACTATTAGGTCTAGCGCGGAGAAGGGGTCATTACATATGGTTTACATGGTGCAATAACCAAGCCAATAAAAATAGAATATACCGCAGGCTTGCCAGGATTTATTCAAATTTAGGGGAACTCTGTCTTGTTCAAAATCATGGTCATTCTCCAATCCAAGTTTTTCCAGCTAGTATATCTGATCATTCTTCTAATCCTGTCTCCCTGGCCTTGAAAGATCATATTGGTAATAACAATGATGCCAAAAAGAATAGATTGTTCAAACTGAATGTATCCCTTCTTCAAGATGAAGACACTATTGAAGCAGTAAAAATAGTTTCTTGTTTTTCCAAATTTTCCAATTCATACTGTAACAACCCCATTAAAAAATGGGATATGATGGCAGATGCGTGGAGGAAGATGTTCCAAACTATTGGGACTAAAGAAGTCAAAAATAGGAACTTCAAGGAAAAATGGTACCAAAGGAAATAGAATGAAGTGGAAGGTGATCTCCAAAGGAAAGGAAATAGAATAAAGTGGAAGGTGATCTCCAAAGGAAAGGAAATATAAGAATCAACTTAGAAAGATACAACAATATAAGATTCAACAACAGAAAATCAGAGCCAAAGCAAAATGGTTAAGTGATGGGGACAGAGGTTCTAGATACTTCTTTAATATTACAAGGGCCAAACATTAAGAGAGGAAATCAGTGGCATTCAAGTGGATGGGGAATTTTCTAGTGATAACTCCAAAATCTCAGAGGCTATTGTTAACTTCTATAAGGATCTTTTTTCTTCGGAGCACGGAGATGCAAATCGGGATGTGATACATGTGTGTTAAAGTTATTCCCAAAAAATTAATGGTAGGCAGGCTAAAAAACTATGTCATGGGATATCTAATTAAGAAATTGATAGTTCCATTGACTTTGTCACTGATGGTAAGACCCCAGGGATGGATGATATGCCTGCTGAATTCTATAAGAAGAACAAAGATTGGATCTCTAAGGAAATTTTACAGATCTATCAGTATGCCTTTGAAAGTGGCTCTCTTGAGAAAAACATTAACAAAGGGGTCATTAAACTCCTACCTAAAGATGGGGACAAGTCTCAGGCAAGGAATTGGAGGCCAAATACTCTCCTAAATCTTGCATGCAAGATCATTTCTATACTGCTGGCTAGAAGGCTGACTGACATCTTAAATAGTATCATTCAGTGACCCAAACAGCATTCATTAGAGGGAGATATATCCTTGAAAATCTCATAACCATTTGGGAAGCTATGCATTGGGCTAAATGGATGGGCTAAATGTTGGTATGATTTTGTTAGACTTTGAAAAGGCTTATGATAGAACTGAATGGCTTTTTGCAATCAAAATGCTTGAAATTTTGGATTCTCTGAGTATTTTTGCAAATGGGTGTATTGTTCAAAGGTTCCTCCACTATCATTGAGGTGAATGGTGAGTTATCAGACCCTATTCTATTGGGGAGATCTATTAGGCAGGGGTGCCATCTTGCCCCTGTCCTTTTTCTCATAGGTTCTAATACTCTTATCTTACATTTTGAAAGATTGTGAGTTTGGTCCTCCTCTTAAACGAATCACACTACCTAATAAGGAGAAGCTCGATCTAGAACAGTTTGTTGATGACACTACACTTTTTGTGGAGCTTGCTGAGAACAATTTTTAATAATGTGATAAATAGACTCCAAATTTTTGTGTGGCTTCAAGAGCAAAGATCACTCCTCATAAGTCTTCTATGTTAGGTTCGACAAATTCCCTACCTAAGTGGATGAAAGGCAGGAATTGGAAGTGGTATGGCCATAATTATGTGGTGAGGTATCTTGGTATAACTTTTTCTCTAGACCCCTCTTTGACTAGGATGTGGGAGTGGATTTTCAAGAATATTGAAAGAAAGCATATCAAATGGCAACCTCAAATGCTTTACTAAGCTGGAAGGTGTTGATGCGAGTTTTGTATCACTTACATAACGTATTAGCAATTGAATATTCGATATGGGATATCAAACATGCAACTCCTCTCTTGAAAAGTTAATGCTCATGAGACATGAGTATAACTCCAATGTTCCTTACACCATTGGATACTAGCTCAGTTTTATCGATGTGATTTGCTGGTAATCACGTAGGCGGCCTTACGCTATTCATTCAAGGATGACTTGGACTTTGGTGGAGTGACGATGATGGTGACTCGGTTTGTGAAATGTGTGGAGACAGATAATGTTGATGGTGATGGTGATGAAGGTTGTGTTTGCCAGTGATGATATTGATGGGAAAGCAATGGTTGTGGAAGGTGAATGGATGTGCTCTAATACTTAACTTACTCCTCTAACTTGCTTCTCTAAGCTTCGACTACCCAACTACTCACTATACTACTCCTACTCCTATGAATGGAAGGTTAGCAAATGGACGGGGATCGAACCTAATGAGAGCTGACCAACGGCCTCACTTCCACAGGTGCAATGATTCAAAGGAACAATAAACTAATTCACCACACAAGGCTTCCCAACCAGCTGCTAGGATGCTAGTGGTCTAGTATTGACCCCTATCAAACATTTACCAATGCTACCATACAACTATCTACCTACTTTACTTTCACTTAAACAACTTAAACAACTTGAAATGAAATCTAAGTGGAAGTAGAAAACATGCAATAATACCCAATGTTCTTAATCAAAATGCAAATCGCAACAATGAAAAAGAGAGCAATTTTGGTATTATCTTCACAACAATTTCTCCAACACTTTACAAATGAGAGCAAATGGCCTTTGATAGGGGCCAAAAATACAACGGACGGTGGAGATCAAAACAAGATCAACGATCCAGATTGGATCCTCAAAACCCTAATTAGGGTTGCCACCCCATCGGCCAATGAGAAGCTGCCACCTCATCAATAGACCAATGAAAAAAGTGCAAAAAGTGGCAACCAATGAGAAGGCACCAAAATGGTGGCCAATCAGAAGTAGACACTTTTCCTATTCTAGAAGAAAGGGAAATTGCCATTTGGGCTTACCTCAAATGATCTTCTAATATAAATCTTCCCTTTTCTTTCATTTTCTTAGCTAAGGCAATGAACTTAGCTAGCCTTTCATTAACTTCTTCCATAGGAGGACAAGGTGTGTGCTTTGTTCCGAGTTCCGCTGATTTCACCACGCTACTTGCTACTTGTAGTATCCTTTCATAATCCTTCTCCTATTCTTTCGCAAATCCAATAAAGGCATTCAGAGAGGAAAGGGTGCCCAAATGCTTCTTCTTGATAGCAACCTTTCCTAACTCACCCAACCTCAATCCAAAATCTATCTCGTTGACATCCTCTTCTCTGATGTCTTCAAAATCAATGGCTGCTCCGTTGTCGCTCATCATGGTTGAAATAGAAGGGTTGACGCTTGGGCTGTGATGTGCAACTACCTTTTGTATACCCTTTTATGGTACTGCCATTGGTATTGGTTTTTCGCCTCATTTTCGAGAGGAAGGGTGTTTTGGGCATCATATCCTCTTTGTCTTTCTTAGTGTTTGCCCGCTTGGGCTTCTTACTTGCACTAACATCCTCCATGCTCGTCGCCCTATTACAGGATGGTAGAGTGGTAGACCAGAAGGCAAGTAGAACCAAGGGAAGCAATCCTTAGACTAGAACGAAAGAAGGATGTCAGCTTAAGGACCCCTTGCAACTCTAAATGATTTGAAATTACCTCTACCTATAGCCAAGGGGGATTGTCCTTCCTTTAGTCTGTCGTTCATCCATATCATGTCCATTGTAGTGATATTGGTGTCAGTTATTCTCTTCATTTTCAAGAAGAAGGGAGTTTTGGGCATCATATCCTCTTTGTCTTTCTTAGTGTTTGCCCGCTTGGGATTCTTACTTGCACTACCATCCTCCATGCTCGCCACCCTATTACGGGATGGTAGAGTGGTGGACCAGAAGGCAAGAAGAACCAAGAGGAGCAATCCTTAGACTAGAGCGAAAGATAGATGTCAGCTTAAGGACCCCTTACAACTCTAGATGATGAAAATTCACCTTAACCAATAATCTTATAGCGACTTTTCGGAACCTAGGATATAACTTCAAAAATTTCAAATCCCTTGCAAATTAGAAATTTATCATGCAATTCACCTCCAAATAAAATTTCCCAACTAGGGCAAAAATCGCAGCCACTTGCGAAAATCAAAATTTTATCTCCCACAAATTTCGGCTCCCACAAATTTTGGCCTCCACAAAATTCGGCCTCCACAAATTTTGGCCCTCCACAAAATTTGCCAAGCAAGAAGAGTGCAGATTTGCTCTTGCAAAATCGCCAACGCCTTGAGAAGGAGAAGTGAGAAGTGAGGAGGAAATGAGAGAGAGGCCTCCTCTTATACTCAACTTTCTAATTTCCTCCAAGCTGGCCGACTTGGACCCTGGGAGAAAGAAAAACAAATAATTAATGCAAAATTATGGCCCACAATTAAATACATAGCTAAAATTAATTTTGCCATGATGAAAATTAACTTTTTAAATTGCCAATTAGTTTCAATTTGCAAAAAGAAATTAAACAATGCCTTGGAGATGTTCAATGCTTCCATTTAATGAAGATTTAGTAATTAATACGTCATTAAAATTAGATTTTGGCTAGCCAAAAGCCATTTTTCAATATTAAATTACTAATTTCATTAAAGGCAAAAAGTTTTCAAGGCAATTTTAATCTATTAAAACCATTTTTTTTGCAATTTTTACCCAAATCGATTTTGCTATGCCAATAAAAAAAAATTTTACAAAAATAAAATAAAATTTCTTCTAGAGCCAAAAATCGATTTTGCAATTTTATTTCACCATCAGAAAAATTAATTTTCTTCACCAAAAAAAACAATTAAGATTTTCCAAAAGACCAAATTTAACAAAAATTTCATTTTTTGAAAATTATCCAATTTTATACAATTATATCCAAATTTTCAAAAGAAAATGTCTAAGCACAAAATTTACAATTTTATCCTGCCAAGTGTTGTTCTTTTAAAATTTGTTCGACCTAAGGATCAAATTGGTGGCTCTGGAAAATCAAGTTGAAACCGGGTGAAAATAAATCTAACCCTCTCCCTACTGGCCCTAAAGGTGTCCAAGGCGTGAAATCTTCAAATTTGAAACCTCTGGACCGAAAAATTGCTAGAAAAAAAGGGGGTCCCCAAAATTTTGGGGTGATGGTGTGAAAACCTCACAACAGAAGGGTGAAGTTAGTTCAGAAAATTCTTGTATCTCATACTTTATACTATGCCTCTACTTGGCTTTTTGCTAAGTACCACACTAATAAACTTGATAAAATTTTGAGAGAGATGTTGTGCTCTGATGGACTGGGCAATAGGAAAATGCACTGTGTTAAATGGGATTGGCATTGCTCCTCTAAAAATAAGGGAGGCCTTGGATTGAAAGATTTAAACAATCAAGGGTTTTCTTTGGTTACCAAGTGGATTCTTAAATCATTGAGGGGGAATGAACCCTGGAAAATTTTTGTTAGAAATAATATCTGCAGATCTCATATTATAAAGGGTAAGTAGTGGAAGAATACCCCTTTCTATGACATGGTTTTTGGTGACTTTGATATTAAAGTCTTTGGATCCAAGGTATTTGCTTCAATCTAGAAGGCATAATGTTAGGTCAGAACCCTTATCTGCTCTAGACATGCGGTTGGTAGGAATCCTTCATTTGTTGCGAGGGATAGAACAATTTGGTAGGGTGTTTACCTTAGAGATAAGGCTTTGGCCCTTACTTGATACTGCTCTGCTAAAATCTGGAATACGCATTTCCCTTATTCTGGATATTGTGGCTGACAGCAGAATTCTCCCTTGGGAAGGATCTGAGATCCAAATTTGACATTCCTAGTGCTCAAAAGAAGACTCTCACTCTTATCTTGAAAGCAGTTGGCATGCGGTTTCCTGGTAAAATTATCTCTTCTTCTGATTCTTCTAACCACATTAAGTGGAATAACCGTAAGATGTTTAAGGCCTTTTCTTGCAAATATAACTATGACATATTGAAAGATGGTGATAGTATCATTAATAGCATCAATCTGGCTTGAGGTTTTAGCTGGCCCAGTATCAGATGGCACACTATATTTGAGCTTCTTTGGCATTCTACTGTTGAACCCAAGAAATGTTGCTTTCGTTGGATCTTGATGTTAAAAAAGCTTGATGTTGGGTAATTTCTTTCCCAAGGTGGCAAGCAATCTGCTTCTTGTTCTATTTGCCATTGTCCTGAAACTTTTGAACATCTTTTTTTTTTATTGCTCTTCGGCTTCAAATGTTCGGGCTTTGTTCTTTGGTAATGATCTTGTATGGAAAAATACCCCTGGTCTCTCCTTTTTAATGCTATTGCTGGTTTTGTGGAGGCTTTTGATATGCATCTTAATAAGTTATGGTTTGCTTTATCTGCTGAAATCTTGTGGTTCATTTAGAACCAATGGAATGAGGAGATTTTCCAATCCAGGCCTTGGGTTCTTACTGAGTTTAATCATAAATTTACATTTTTTCATATCATGCCACAGGTTTCCGCCATTATTAAAGTACCAGAGGAAAGATTCATTTCTTTGATCCAAGATGGTGCCATGATTATTTTTCAAAAGGATGTCCGAAATTTCACCCTCAATGAAGCAGAAAATGGGATGATCATCAATGAGAATGAAAAGTATGATGCAGATCACCTAAGGAGGTCCCCTCCCATGTTGATCCACCTGCTAATATAGAGAGCAGAGCTAACAGTGGGCCTACTCAAGAAGACTACTCATAGAGAGATTCAAACTTGTGAGACAGGACAAATGTTTGTAGCAGGGATGCTGATCTTGATGGATAGTCTTTAAATGAGTGCAATGACAGCAATGAAGGATGGTGGAGCTAACTGTTTCCACTGAGACTTTGGTTTTCAAATCTTTTTTTATTACTAAACTGTTGTAAAGGTTATCTTACCTATTATACATGATTTGGTATGACTATTATGCTTCAGTTGTTCACCCTTTAAGGGATGCTGTCTTATCTTGTTGTGCCCAGTTGGCTCTATATATTTAATAGGAAAAAAAAACACTATATCGATATTCTATTTATTGTAAATGATATTGTAAATTATAATTTATTTGTTTAATTGACTTATTATTAAGTAGGAGATTTTTTATTATTATTAAAATATCTTATTTTAGAAAGGGGACAGTATAGAATAGAAATTATATCTTACATCATTTCCTTTATTAGCAAACAATTTTCTTGAAAAGAACAAGGAAAATGTGTCACCTTGTAGGTTGCACAATCAGTATTACTTTTGAAAGCAAGTGTTGCCATTGCTTGTTGAAGATCTTTGAGATAGGTTTTACCCCATGGTGCAAGATGTTTTCGAGCATATGCAATTGCATCCATACTTTGGTCAACCCTTACGAGCTCAATAAACTCTTGCTTTCTAAGCTGAAACTCAAACTTGCTCTGTATAGAATGCAAACAAGCTGTAAAAGGTTAAAAGTTATCATGAAAACATTCATGCAATCAGTACAAAACAAGTAACTGAAAACGGTGAACAAACTGTGAATTGGGACATGTGAGGGATATTTTTTAGAATCAACAAATCAATCAGATATTTAAATTCTTGATTATCATAAGAATTGGTTTTGTTGAGGTACACATAACATGGTAAACTGATAATAAACAAAAGCTGGACAAATTATCCTTAAAGCTAAACAAATAATCATAAGCATAAATCAAATGAGAAGAATATAACATAAATATGGTAGAGCAGAATAACGAATAAATTTCATTAACATGTTTGTCCCTCTTTTTTAAAGATGGGAAATAAAAGGATATAACAGAACTCTCCTTTTCAAAATATGAATCCTAATGCTGACGACAGGAGTTCATGCATAATCATGTAACTAAAGATCACAATATATTTTATATGAAAAAAGTTTGATGTAATAAGAAGACCTCACTTGTCATATCCTTCCCTAGTGTTAAAAAAATCAAAACATCTTTCAAAAGTATGAAGGACACTGATGAGTAGTTTTTACAAAAATGAAGCAAGTGATATCATAAAACCTAACATGTCACATTCTTCCCCAAGAATAGAAGATCCACATGTCTGTCTTTAGAGCCTTGCTTGCTTATCCTTTTTACCCTCCTGTATTTGTGTTTGATTTACTTTTTCTCCCTGTTGGTCTGAGGTCTTATTGCTAGTCCCTACCTTATGGGCAGGAAACTAATGTTTTCACTCTTTTATATTTATTAATTTGAACAATCCGAAAAATTTAAAGTTTTGAGTGTTTTATTTTAAATTTGATTTCTGCTCAAAATTTCTATTATTTTATTGGTTGTTACTAATTTTACTAGGGGTAAAATTATTTTTTCAATTCAAAAAATAATGTAAAAATAACCCATGGATAAATATCAGTAAAACTGTATTTATTACCAGTAGTCATAGCTGTCAGAAGGTATGTCCTGTGCTTCTCCTCTCATGAAGTAGGTGATTGTAATAATTTTTTCACTTTGTCAGCTAGATTTTTCATTTTAATATGGTGTCAATCTGCAGTTGGAGGTCAGAGTTTCGAACCTGGGACATCACTGTCAGTAGGGTTTCTGTTGGGTTTTCCCTACCGCAAACAATTGAGCAGGTATACTGAACCAGGTATGTTTTTGCTCTAGATGTATATCTTAATTCCATTATTCTATTATGCTATCAGTCAGTTGCAGTAACATTCCAACCATTGGCCCTTAAAAATACTAGGCTAGGTTACAAATGTTGTTTCTACTATTGAACCTATAACAGTCCTATCATTTTCAATCTCAATCTTAGAAATTAAGAAAATCAAGTTGTAAAATAGCATCACAAAAAATTACTAGCTGAAGAAGCAAATCAGAAAAACAAATCTGGAAATTTTTGAATTGACAAAATAGACAATAATTCTATATGCAAGCTAGGAGGTGTGGTTGGTATAGTTGTTGCAATGCATAGTTGGTATAATCTGCTGCTGGTTTGTTATGAAGCATTGCCCCCAGGGTCCATACCATATATAGAGCCCCAACACGATGATAATCCGCCCACCCCACAAGGGTCTTCTGACTGGGAGCTGCTAAAAAGCACCATTGCTCCAAATGAGACAAGCACAGTTGTGCCTGACATTAGTGAGGTGCTTAACCAGATGAGCAGCAGTCCCAGTGGAAGTGACCTGCATGTTGTAGAGGCTAGCAGCATGGTCCTATCAATCCAAGACAGTCTGCTATTGCAGAGAAAAATTTGTGAAAATGCAGTTGGTAATTTCTCTAACCTCAATAATGTCAGACACAACTGCAATAATGAATGAATATAGAATGGATGACACTTAAGATGGGTGACTAGGTCCTCTACAGCTCTTTATGATCTTTTGCTGTTGTCTTCAGATCCCTTTTTGGCTTGCTGTTGTCCTATGTACTCCCATGACCTTATTTCTACTACCATAAGTCCACCTCTGATTTGAAATTGTTGAGTGGGGGTTGGCTACATGTTCCCAATTCTAGTCCTCCACTGCCAAAGTCCCACAAATCCTTCAGAATTCTCTAGACTGTCATGTCACTTTGAGTTGGGTTGTTTCAATCTATAATTGTTTCCACTTTACTGACAATGCTTTGTATACAGAGGGTTAAACAAAACTAGTTAATTTTTTTAATAATTATGTAATGAAATCAACATTAATCTTGAAAGAATGAGACTCGATATGGTCAGAAAAAAGGCTTTCTTGGCATATAATGCTTCTACCAATATCATATACTTTGGAATCGTGTTTATGCATGGGCATCATGTTTCCACATTGGATGAGGTTGTTTTATAGCCATTGTTTTGCTCTGTTCCATTGTTTATATGGAGCACATCAGTGTTAACAGTTTATCGAATACATATGATTTCTGAAACAGAAAATGGTAAGTCTTCTGATCTTATAGAAAATGAGGAATAACACAGAACAGAAAATGGAAGAACTAGAAAAATATTTATTATTTCTAATTATATGTTTGACTTGTATTCTTTAAGCTTTAAAAATAGTATTACACTTGAAGCCTAATCTCAGATCCATTTGTTTTTCTTTAGTTTTATTATTCATGCCTGCTCATCCCAGAATTGGGCATACCCACCATATAACTTTTATACCTACCATATAACTTTTAAATTTTAACTTGACAGCTATAAACTCCAAAAGTCTTTTCCTAGCCTTAATGACAATTATTAAGCTGTTCCAAACCATTCTTATTGATTTCTATATTTCAAAAGTGTCATTACTTAAAGGAAATGGTGACACCAAATTGACTACTCTACGTAAAATAAAGAATGCCTAGATAAGATAAGATAAGATAATTTTATTAATGTCCAACAAGAGACCACGAGGGTCTAAGAGATACAACAAAACAGATCAGCTAAACAGCAGGAGCACCAAACGGTGTCCGGGGAAAAGAAAAAGCAAAGAGAAAAGAACAACAAGAGGCAGGTACAACAACCAGCAACATACTAGTGTCCACCGCCATGAAGAAGAAACTAAGGACCGAAGGATATGACACAGGATGAGTGGAGGTCATATGTCATCTCTGTGAACTATTGAGAGTGGTCACCCACAGCTGCGTGTAACTCCTGCAAGGCATCACAGATTGGTCATGCCCAAATGGAGGGGACCCAAGCGACCACTTGGTGCCTTGGGTAGGAGAGATCGCTGAAAAAAAGGAGGTGATGAGTCAATCAGTGGGTTGTCTCAAGGGGGATTGAATCTGTAACATGCAGTATCGGTGTCTCATAGACTATTAAAAATAGAGAGTTAGGCATTGTTGGCTGGTGCATCCAAACAAAGCTAAGAGAGACCGACACTTCCTAAACAAGCAATAGAACCTTCCGCGGATCTTATAGTAGATGGGGCAGTAGAAACTGAAATGAGTCTCCGTTTGAGTCTCTCCCATGTCACAAAGCTAGTAGACATGGTCCCCTCTGTCAATGTCATGATCAATCAAAACAAAGTCAATGCAATCCCACCCTAAAAAAGATCCCAAGTAAATATGGCATGCATGAGACCAATGCCAAGAAAGGTACGACGGGCTCACAGTAACCTTGTCATGGATGTCCATAAGCTGCTCAAATTAGAAAGCCATCCTCCGCCAAAGCCCCCTTTGAGCGTTAACCCAAGTGATACGTGCATACTATCTATAAATATTGATCCTTTCATGCTTGTTCAACTCCTACTGAAAGGGAGAAAGGGCATCAAAGAGTACTGAAAGGGAGAGAGATAGGCAATGTCAATCCCTACAGTCCACAGAAGGGTAGCAACCTGAGCATACAAGCAGTGGACCCAAATAGTGGTCATCACTTGTGATCACCTTTGAAGAGCAATAAGCTAGGTAGAAGTATATTTGACAACCCTTTGTTGAATCTGCAAAGCATCAAAGACAGTGAAGGGATAAAACAAGACCGAAAATGGCACTGAGTTTGAGAGAATGATCCACAAACTCAGCCAAAATGATGTTGGGGGGGTAGACTAGTGGCACCTGATGATGCCTTTGAGGGGGAGAGCCTATACGTTCTCCACCAATGCCCAATCAAAACCTGCAAAGAGAGCCCCCATACCACCAAGCCATAAAAAATTGTCAATCTGATAAAGGTATCCAGGGGAGCCAACTTGGACATTGTGTCCTGAAAGTAGTGGCGATAACAATGTCTCTCCAGAAGATAAATAGACCCATACCCCTTATTGATTTGGAGCTGCACAGTAGGTCTCATACTAAAGCACCCTGTCTTGGATGTCCATAAGCTGCTCAAATTAGAAGGCACTCCTCGGCCAAAGCCCCCTTGGAGGGTTAACCCAAGTGATACACGCATACTATCTATAAATAATAATCCTGACATGCCTTTTCAACTCCTGCCTAGGAGGGACAAGATGAGAAAGGGCGTCCAAAGAGTACTGAAAGGGAGGAAGATAGTCAATGTCAATCCCTACAGTCCTCGGAAGGGTAGCAGCCTAAGAAGAAAAGCAATGGGCCCAAATAGTGGTCATCAGTCGTGATCACCTTTGAAGGGTGATAAGCCAAGTAGAGGTATATATGAAGACCCTCAGCCGAATCTGCAAAGCATTGAAGATGGTGGAGGGACTAAACAAGATCGAAAATGGCATTGAGCCTAAAAGAATGATCCCCAAACTTGGCCAAAATGATGTTGAGGGGGGCAGACTAGTGGCGCCTGATGATGCCTTTAAGGAGGGGAGCCTATACCTTCTCCACCAATGCCCAATCAGAACCAGCGAAGGGGGCCCCCATGCCACCGAGCCATAAAGAATTATCAATCTGATCAAGGTATCTAGGAGAGTCAACTTGGACATGGTGACCCAAAAGTGGTGGCAGTAACATTGTCTCTCCAGAAGAGAAAGAGACTCATACCCCTTATTGATTTCGGACTACATACTAGGCCTCGTACTAAAGGAGGGACCGGAAAATGTGACACTCAAATACATGAATGAAGAAGAGGTCTCGATCTAGGTATCCTGGAAGAAGAAGTGAAAGTGGGAGATCTTTAAGCAATTAAAGACCATCATTTGGGTCTTGCCCAAGTTGACCACAAGCTGCTGCATGTCTGAAAAATAGACCAGACCATCAGAAGTTGTTGTGGCCCCTCAAGGGATGAGGATAGCCGAACAAAATCATCTGCAAAAATAAGTATGAAAATCAGAACCTGATGTAAGGAACAACCATCACCAAGGAGTGAATGCTTGTTGAAAAAAGCCTCCAACTCGTCAATATATATGCCAAATAAAGTGGAGGAGAGAGGGCAATCCTGCTTCACCCCAATGGCACTCTAAATAGGATCCAAGAATCCCTGAGGAGTCCTGAATCTGCCCACAATACACTCATAAAGCCTCATGATGGTTGTCAGTAAAGTATCAGATATCCCAATATCATGAAGCCTCTAAAAAAGGGATGTTTGGGGCATCGGCTCAAAGGCTTTCCAAGTACACAAAACAGCAGTAAACCTCATCAGAACAGTGCCTAGCCTCCTCAATAATAACCTGGAGGGTCAGGATGTGATATATGGTCTGAAAGTCAACTTTGAACCCAGCTCGCCGCCTTGCACGAAGAGAACACCATTGTCATCTTCAACAAAATTTTGTATCAGTATAAGCCAACCACAAAATTAATGACAGCTGACCTCAAACACACTTTGTTCCTCTGTGTATGTTCAATTGCCAATGAATTCATTAGAAAAACTAAAACACATACTGAAATTTATGACTACATAAATCTGGTAATAGCTAATGGGCATAAAGACAAGTATTCTTGCACTGCAATCATCTTTTTCAGTATTTATTCCAAATTTAAACATTTTACAAGCATTTGAAGTTCTGAAGACATCTTTGGTTTCACAACTCTGTTGAATAATGTTTTCAAAGCTATTTTTTTTCTGTGACCCATGTAAATGTGCATGATCACACATTGTACCACTGTATATGTTCAATTGTCAATGAATTCACTGGAAAGACTAAAATGTATACTGAAAGTTTGGTTTATGTTTATTCACTCACCCTCTCAATATGATAAATCTGGTAACAGCTAATAGTCATGAAGAAAAGTATACCTGCACTGTAATCTTCTTTTTCAGAGTTTATTCCAAATTTAAACATTTTACAAGAACTAGAAGTTTTGAAGGCATATATAGTTTCACGACTGTGTTGAATAATATTTTTGAGGCTCAATTTTCATGTGATACCTTACAATGTGCATGATGTGTTGGAGATCGATACTTCCTTGGAGACTGTAGATTTATGTCTTTTGATTTTTATCTGACATAATAAAGATTGCATGTGAATTTAGTTAACGTGCTCATCTGTTTGTTCTAAAACAGCCCATGTATTTTTTTCCTTTGTACATTATTTTTATTTTTCTGCTCTAGCTTTCAGTTTTAAGTTTTTGGATATCCTTACCTGCTCATCTGTTTGTTCTAAAACAGCCTATGTATTTGTTTTCTCTGTACATTGTTTTTAGTTTTGTGCTCTGGCTTTTAGTTTTAAGTCTTTTGATATCCTTACCTGCTTGTATTGAGCAGAATGAGTGCGACTTCAAAAGATAGTTCGCTACTATACTATTGATATATCAGTTAATGAATACAATTAAGTTTTCCATATGAAAACATACTATTCATTCTTTTTGTTTGGTTGAATTCTAGTCAGTATATGTGAGCACTTTTAAACTATTCATCTTTCTGCAAGGCAAGGTAAAACTAATTTACCATGTCTTAATCATAACCATGCCATTTTTTCCATTGCACTTTGCTAAGTGCACACCTTTGATAACATTTCCGATGTAAACATTTACCTAGTGCTGCAAAAGGAATAAATATCATACCATTTTTTGTTTTATTTGGAAGTTGCAAGAACACTGCTACAATTTTCATTGCATCTACAAGTTTCGCAATCTTTAGATAGAAATTTGTGAGATGTAAATCATCATCCTATGTTGAGCCAAACTAACTTGTTTCAAGTATAATTGCTATTGCAGGTTTGGGATATGGAAAATAAGCACAAAGAAATGTCCATAATATAAGAAGTCTATGCTTTCCATTTTTGCTTATGCTATCAAAGCAATCATTCTATGGATTTTGTACATACAAAACACATGGGGCTCTTTCCGTAATGATTAATTCTGACTATAATATACAGAACCAAAAATCTTGTAGACATGCTTTTTATGACGATTGTTTCTATGTCTTGTCTTATGCCTTCTGTTTTAACTGTTAACTTAAAATTATATAACATCGTCTCTGCACTCTCTATTTCTGCACATGAAATATTGATAATCTGTTAGTGCTTGTGCAAATTAAATTCTTAACACCTCAAAAAATATGTTGCAAATTGACAACTACCATCCGCCTCACATACCTTACAACCAATGCACAAGGCACGGACTCAAGCTCTCACAGAGCTCTTGTTTGATTTATTTTTTCTTCCCTGATTTATTTTAGGATCAAACCAGGGCAGACCAAGTGCAAATTTTCATAACCCTATATATATATATAAGTAAAGAGCATGTTATAATATAATTGATAATCTTATGCAGTTTAAATACAATGGTAAGACTTAACATTTTATTACATAAAGATAATCAATGGATTGCATAGAGGATTATCAACGGATAACTATCTCCAAACAAGATATCTATACAATTGATAAAGTAACTTTCGAGTCACAAGTTTGGAAAGACAAAGTACATATAAGTGTTATTCTTTATATACCTTCCACTAAGAACAAGGAATGATACTAATTGTGGACAACATTTTTCCATATGAAAAGGAAAATTATATAAATATGTCAACCAGCTATAATTGGAATTTGAATTAAAATAATTATTTTGATAAGGCTAAAAAGTGGTGACCAAGTTAAGGATATAAGAAAATGAAAGCTCGCCAATTCAATGAGTGAAAATAGAGGCTTACAATAGTGATGTTCACAATGTTTGGGAAAGACTGCAATTGCATAATTGAATAGGACCACATAGGACATCGATCTTTAAGCAGTAATTATTAATAAGCCAACAATCATCAAGACGAAGCAAACTCTACATAGGAGAACAATAGCCATTGGGAATTCAATTGCCAAATGAGGAAGCACTAGACTCAACTTGCACAACGATGGTATGGTTACTTCATCATCGGCTATGTAGCAATCAGAGAAATGAACAAATCATTAGAGTATCCATTGGTGCGAACCACAAAATAGCACTACCGTGCATATGGAAGCAATATGAATATTACGTTCAGTACCAAAAAGTCAACAAGCATATCGATAGATCAAGTATCCATGGAGATTGTATTTAATTAATCAGATATCATTTTAAAAATGGCAATGATCGTAATATGATTATTGTCTTATGGGGATTGAAGTTTGCTAGCAGCGCAGAAAAATTGGTTATTATTAAAGACAACATTGTTAAATGACACAAAGTTCACAAGGAGAATAGTTAACCATATAGTCATATGGATAATACTAATTGGTTTTGAAACATGAAAATAAACAGAGGGTGGCAACCCTTATGTGGACTTACACGAGTGCATTTCCAAATTCTCGACCATGGGGGCATCATTTTTTGGGACACTAAATTCATACCAAAGATCTTCATACCCCCCTCACAGATCGCAAGTCTAACTTGATTTGTACTTCTAAGGTCACTCCAACCAGCTTGGGTCTTCAACGCTTCTCCAAGGGCAGCCAGGGGTCCCTTACAAGCTATGGAAGCCACTTTCTCCAATTTTGCGAGTCTTCTAACTTGGTGATTCTGAATGGGCTCCCCTATTTCCCTGCTTTTGGATTATTCACTTGCTAACACCACTATGGTGACACGAGTGCTTTGGACTATGCTCTCTCATTCACTTGCTTCGTTCCCTTCATTAGTCGCTTCAACGTCTCCTACCTCACCTTAGCCTGCCACGCCATCCTAAGCCTCTCCTTCATAGCCCCATTGCCCCATCTCCCTCCTCCCCCTTTTGTGGTGACCCTCATCAAGACCTTTTTTTCTCTAAGAGCAACTGCGACCTCTTTACCCTCCATCTTAGATAGCTCCTTCCTTAGGATTCCTTCACTGAGTCCACTAATGCTTCCCCCATGTCTAATTTACTAGTTGTTGCATTTTGGGAGTCCTCTCTCCTCTCCATCCTTCATCGCACCACCTCCTTTCATCTTAGCCCCAAGCACAGGAACACTTGTCCTTTGAACTAGCGGTTTGATGATGACCACAAGTCTTTCCACTATTCATTACATTTGGCCTTCACCGCTCACTCCTTCACACGGTTGAGACTCTTACCACCACTTTATTCAACACAAGAAGCAATTAGACTTCACATTGCAATGTCAATCCCTTTGGCCAAACTCCTACATTCCCACAAGCTCTCTTGGTGCACTATGTTCCCTTGCCATCCTCCTCCTTCCAATCTACACCACTGCTCTTTGGTCTCTCGCAACTCCACTCTTTACAACACCCCAAGCCATACCTCTCTCCACCTCACTCCCCCAACCCATTGCTATCTCTTCACTTTTTCCAACATTTGCGAGGTAGTTAGATCCATGAGTTGCAGCGAGACAATGGATGAGGATTCTAGGCGGAATTGTTCAAACTTGGTATCACGGATTTGGGTTCCTTCCTCTTTGTGCTATATAATGTAGTGGTTTGTACTAATATTCCTAATTCATGGTTAAGGCACATAGGTCAAGTTGGTTTCAAACTCTCACAACTACAAGACCATCATGGTTGGGCACATTTTTCCCAAACTCAAAGCTATTGTGTTAAACACTATTCTATCTAGAGAGTTTGATAGCTGACATTGCTATGTGATGAGTTAGGTTGGCTTCCACACCCATTTTCACACTATGGACCATACTCTTAACATTTTGAACTATCATTGAAGAGGCTTGACACCACTTGGCGAAAGTCTAGTGCTGCTTTGTGGACTTTTGCAAAGCATTTGACTCTATTCCTTGGGTGGCGCTTTTTTAGAAGTTTACACACATTGGGATTTTTGAGACTCTTTTGGAGGCTATTATGAAGTTATACAAGACTATGGTGGGTAGTTTCACGACTCCATAAGGAGTTCTCTGATCTGGTCCAGAGCACTATTTGGTTGAAGCAAGGCTTCTCTCCCACCTTGTTTGGCATATACATTGATATGCTCAAGGCATTCCTCCAATTATTCTTGCTTCTCGACGATGGCTTCTACTTGTACCAAGTTCTAATCTCAATTCTTCTATTTGTTAACATTGTGCTTGTCTTGCATTTTGTCACAACAAAATGTAGGAAACAATATGAAACTTTAAAGTTGGTTTCATGTATCTCTAAGTTTAATTTGATATTCAATTGCTTAATGTTGATCAATCAATCAACTCAAATTCGTATATCAAATCATTTTACTAACGGCCTTCGTCAAGTGTTTTTCGTTTTGCTTTCTTTCGAGCCTTTGCTTGATTTTTGAAGCCTTCATCATCCTTTTCTTTGCTTTTGATTTTACATTTGTTGGTTTTTAGTCCTTTGGTCTTGCTCATAACATGGCTTTTATTTTCCCCTTCGATTTGATCTAACTTAGAGCTCAGTTGGAGTTGTCAGTCAAGAGATATGCCCGTTTTAGTACCTCAAAAGTGAACCTTTTTGGTGCAATAGCACGAATTAAAAATATGATGTTATATTTTTAATTTGACTTTCACTTTTTGATAAATATAACTTAAGTTCACTTTTTGTTATATTTTTAAGTTACTTTAACTTTAAATTTTTAACTTAAAGTGACTATAGTGCATTTAATTTTACGTTGAGTTACTTTTTAAATTTTCAATAGTTCCAATTTAATTTTTGATTTTTAAATCAAATGCTTATTTAAATGTTACTTTTTCAATGATGTTTATATGTTATATTTTTATATATGATAGATAAATATTGCTTATGACTCTTTTAGTAACATTTTTATAAATTTAAGTGAAATAAATGACTAAGTTATCAAAAGTGGACATTTCACATGTCACTACATATAAAGTTCTACTTGGTGGACCTTTTTGATGTCATTACATCAAAAGGTTATCAAAAGTGGACATTTCTTATGTCATTGCATCAAAAGGTACATTTTTATGTCTTTGCATCCAAATGTGAGATGTAACTTAAAATGTGTATTCTCCTTCAAAAGGTGTGATTTTGATCACTTGCACATTTTAAAACATGCTATTGATCTCAAAAGGTCCGATTTTAAACTAAAGCATGTTTTAATATGTGTATTGGCCTCCAAAAGGTCCAATTTTAAACTAAAGCATGTTTTAATGTGTATTGGCCTCCAAAAAGCCTGATTTTGAAGAAATACATGTCTCTGCCCTCCAAGAACCTGATTTTGATCATAAAGGGAGATTTACTTGGTGGATTAGCATGAAATCTTTCCCAATGGGGTCATTTTTGCTTGGCAATCGATTTTCTAACATCAAAATGGGATTTATCTTGCTAAAAAATGTTTTCTCAAACTCCCTCCAAGGGCATATTTTTGGAAAAATCTTCAAATAAATCCATTTAGAGTGATTTAAATCACATTTTTGCAAAGAAAATAGGCATTTTGGTATCTTCAACCATTTGCAATACATCTTGGGTCACATTTTTGCATTTGGAAGCCAAAAATGAATTCATAGTGCCTTTATGAATCACGTTTTTGCTAAAAACGCCCAGAAAATTGGGGTTTTTATCCACTTTTTTGCATTTTGATCCATATATATGCATTTGGGGAAGTTGGTTTTGTATTCAATAGTCAAAAAAGACTCAAAAACATGCATTTTTGCCCACGTTTTTGCAAAAACGGCCTAGATTTTTGCATTAAAAAGTCATGTTTTGTTCAAAAAACTCAAAAAAGTGTATTTCTAACCCATGCTTTTGATCAAGAGGGATTGTTTTTGAGTTTTAAATGCATGATATTCTCTTTGGAGACCATGTATTTGACACTTTCATATTGAATTCGACCCTTAATTGCTCATTGATTTTTGTTAAATGCAAGTACAGAAAAAGTCAAAAAGTTGTTTGAAATTCCAGATTTGAGGAAGAATTGGTCTTCAAGTTTATAAAACTTGCTATTTTGGCTCTTTAACCTCCAAGTAAGTGCACATTTTCAAACTTTCTCATCAATTCATGCTTATCTTGCTATTTCTATGCATATTATGACTTGTTATTGCACACTTGTCCATATATATGTTATGAAAAGTGCATTTTGCCTTTAAAAATGATGAAAACTCTCATTTTCACAGTTTTGGAATTTCCCCAAATTCCAAATTCAAATTTGCATGTTGAAGTAGCTTGCTTGTTGACATATTTGAGTCACTTTCCAAATGTACATTTTTCTTTTGAGTTTTTGTGCTTTGTGCTTGCTTGCCAATTTTCTCCACTTTGGAGAAGTTACAAGTTCTTTCCCAAGAACTTGTTGTTCTTTCCCAAGAACTTGTTGCTTCACTTCATGTGAAAGCATTATCACATTCCACTTCTATTTTCAATGTCACAACACTTCGCAACTCATCCGACAAATGCGATTACATGTTTTCCATCTTATTCACCATCCACACATGCATGTAATCTCATTTTCCACTTTCATTTTCACTCATATCACTTTCCGCATCCATTCGCACGACACGATTACACGAAATGCCTTACATGTAATTGCATCTCAAAGATCCGATTTTGATTAAAAGTCACTTTTTGAAATGTAAAACAAATGTCATTTTCATCTTTCATGCACTTTGACTTCACCTTTTCACCTAAGACGACTATAAAGTTCAATTTCCTTCAAGCTTCATTTCATTTTCACCTTTCCATATGCAGTCATCCCTCCATATGCAAATACATGCCTTTCCATTTTCCGTGTCTTTCCATGCTTTGCATCTCATCTGTTACTCGCACTTACATGTAAAGTGCATCTTTCATCCACATTCGCATCTCATCTCACTTTCCATTCCCGTTGCCTATTGCACTTACATGTAATCATTTTTCATGCAATAATAACATCTTGTAAGCTTGTCACATTTTGGAAATCAACAATCTCTATTTGCACACATTCCCATGTGCTAACACTTTACTTCAGAAAAAAAATTAAAGGTATTGATGGAAAGTTATTTTGAATTTACATCCGAACATCATCAAGAAGGTTTTCAAAGTGTCTGAAAATTTAGATTGTGTCAATCTACAAAGGAGAATTCATGACAACTTGAGCAAGAAAAGCTTGATCACACCAAGTTTTCAAATGACAACCAACAATTCAGCAAAGAGAGTCAAGCTATCAAAAGATGCAACACCATGGTTATTAAAGGGAATGTAGTGGCACATAATACAAGAACTCTCGATCATGTTATCATTCGGGATAGCATCGCCAAGTACAAGGCCCTTCAGAACAATCCTTAGGATTGTTTCAATTTTCTTCTTTCTTTCTTCTTCTTCTTCCATTTCATGTTTATAATTGGAGAGGATGTATTACATGACAATGTGTAATTGCATGTCATACGACTTACACGTGTAATTACATGTAATGCAAGTTACATGTGCATAAAAGATGTAATGCGAGTTGCACATGCAGTTGCATGTAACCCTATATTTTCTCGTTAAGCTAGACTAAGCTAAAGTTGGTTGAGTTGCTCCCACTTTTTCCTCCACCTTTTTCTCATCTCCTGTGCCTATATAAAGGAGTGCCCCCTCATTGTAAAAATCATCTTTTATTGTATGCAAGAAAGTTCTACCACATTTGTGCATGCGTAACTATGATTGTGTAGTATGAATTTGGGAGAAAAGTGAATAAAAGAAGCAATTGAATTCGAAGCTTTATTTAGAAGTAATTGTGATAGAGCAAATTAGAAGCTTCGACTATAATTTGTGCCTATTGTCTTTGATTCATGTTATTATTCTGTGTTCAATAATAGAGCATAGTGATTTAAGAAGCAGTCCGAGCTAAAGCTTTGACTGGGAGCAGTTGTGGAAATGCATAGACTAGAAGCTTTAACTATAGCTTGTATTACCATCTCAAATTCACAAAAAATAGTTAGAATTCCTTACTTCTAGAAGTCTTTGTGCCCAAATGGTAGAGGTTATTCTTATAGAATAGGTTAAAACAGGACTTAGAGCCAAACTGGTATGCTTTCAGCTAGCCTTTGAGTTAGTGTTGGTTTATCGGTATCACCATTTACAACTTTAGATAGAAGTGTAGTTTGAGGTTTCATCTTGCCCATTACTCATTCCATGGAGAAGTTGATTCTTTCTTAAAAGCTAAGGGGAAAGAATATTGGTAACATCCCTTACAAAATCTCTCAACTTCTTGCTTACCTTGAGTTGATCCAAGACACAGTGAGAAAGGGGAGCCTTCCTTTTAATGTAGGAGCGACTCTGTCTCACACGTTGTGGCTGGTCATCCTATTTTGCAACTGGATTTTACCCAAAGCTGTCGGTTGCAAAATATCCACCCAACAATTTTTTGGCAACTCCGTTGGAGTTACGATGCACATTAAGAGCCTCATACTTTCATTTGAAGCATACCTATGTCCATTTTCATTGTAATTATTTCACGCATTTACCAAGGACATGTAAATGGACCAAGGTCCTTGGGGAAATGTGTTTGGATCGTCGAATCTAGCTCCACCTCTACACGATCTTCCTCATGGCTCATGAAAGAATTTTCCCAAGTTCTTTGGTGATGATGAACAACATCCTGATGGGCATATTGCTACTTTCTACATTGGATGCGGTGTTCATGTTATTGAATACGAGGACGTGTCTGTAAGGTTGTTCATGGAAACTCTACAAGGTGTGGCTGCTGATTGGTTTAACCATTAACAACCACATACTATCACAAACTAGGCTACCCTCATAGCCAAGTGTGAAGAAAGGTTCAAGCTTCCTGAAGATGCCAATTCATTGTTGGCCCAAATTGCTCAGCCGAAGAAGTCATCTTACATGCCTATGCGTGAATTTATTGCTCATTTCAACAAATTGACACGAAGAATTCCAATTGCTGCTCAACCTAGGACTGCCAATTTGAAGTATATCTTTGTCAATGCTCAAATTCCTGAAGTCAATTTTCTATTAAGGAGAGAAGCCCTGCCTACTCTTGCAGCTGCACAGACATTGACGATTGAAATTGAAGATGATCTTATTCTTGTTGGGAAAATAAGAATTGAAGCAAGTGGGTTTGAAGAAAGTTGTTATTCTTCTAATTCATTTTCTTCCAGTACAAGGACGGATCCTACGGTGCAGAGATTAGCAAATGAGATACTTGCTCTCAAAAAGCAAATGGCTCAAGGCATGTTCTTTGTTCCTCATGAAGATGTACCAAGGAGGCCTCTTCCAACTATTCCTCATAGTTCTCTTGTTGGAAATCAACAAAAGTTAGCTTCACCCTCTAAGAAGCTTGCAATTGAATCACCATTAGCGAAGGCAACAATGAAGCATCACGTATCTGAAGCTAGTGATCTTGCTATTCTCTTCCAGGAAAAGGAGGAAGACATAGCTAGCGACTCTCATATCTGATGTATGCAGTCTCAGAAGGCCTGTGATGAAAAGATGAGGAACGAAAAAATTTCTTCAAAGGTTCAAGATGGTTGTGTCATAAAAATTGGCATGCAAGTTCGAATCAAGCTGAAAATGATGTATTTGTGTCTCAAAGTCATGAACTTGGGAACACTTTGCATAAATGCTCTACCACAAAGCTTGAAAAAGAATTTCTCATAAACAGTAATGATGGTGAGAAGGGGGAGCCTTCCCTTTAATGTAGAAGAGTCTATGTCTCACACGTTGTGGCTGGTCATCCTATTTTGTGACTTGATTTTACCCAAAACTATCAGTTGCAAAATATCCACCCAACAGTGCTTATTTGGTCTCTAGAGGGTCTTCAACGACTTCTTGATGATTTGGCTTCCTATTATGACTTGCACTAGTTAATTGTGGACATGGGTAGGACCCAAGTGACGGTATTCAACTATGTAATGTCCCCATTTTTGTCGGCATCGGAGTTTCAAAAATTAGCCTATTATTGTGATCCTCGTAAGCTAATTATTATGAATAGAGGGTCTCTGTGGCAGTGGCTTGGCTTGGGAGGATCTTATTTTCTCCACAATTCAGTAAGCTACAGGTTAGTCTTTGTTTGGCTCAGATTGGACTTCGTTTGGGCTTAGTTTTCTGTACTTACTATTTGTGGTAAGTTGGTGATTGATCGAGATGGACCCTTTCTATTTTTTGAAAATGCATTTGATCACATGGAGAAATAATAAGTATGACTCCTATTTCAGACGGCATATTTAAATGATGAGTATTTGGGAAGTTATTATACTTTTAGTGGCCAAATTATTATTAAATAATTAAATGGCTTATTATAAAGCTATAATTTCACTTAAGTTGAAGGTTATCTTTGAAAAGAGCCATTTATTAATCAGTTAAGTCAAGTCAAGTGAAAGAATCTAATGGAAGCTTCTAATTAATGTTGTGTGGTGAAGCTTCTTGAGTGAAGTTACATTTTGGCAACAAAAGAGAATCTGGAGGTTATAAATACAAGCCCATTTGTTGAGCAAAGCATGCTTTGATATTTATTTTCTTTTGTTGCTTTTGTGGCCTTTTCTAAGTTCTGATTTTTTGTGCCCTTGCTGAAGTATAAGGGTCTAAATTTTGAGTTGTTCCATTGGGTCTACAACTTAAGTATTGAAGATTCAAATTTGAGATCTTATTCTGGATTGTGTTGCAAATAGTTGCTGGGGTAAAACTATTTTCTATCTTCTCCTACTGTTCTCACTGTATCTAAGGAGGAATTTGTTTTCATTGATTGTTGAACAAATTGAAAGTAATTCGTTGGCTGAAGATTGTCTTGAAGATCTGAGAACTGCATCTGAGTGTGATCATTATGCATTTGAAGGAGATCATTTCCCTTCCTAGCAGCAATTTGTTTTAATTCAGTGATATCTATCATTGGGCAATCATATTCTACAAATTTGGGCAACATTGAGCATCCTTGCAAGGTCTGTGATCAACTTTGGAGGGCCTATGTTGAATTTCTAAGGCTTGTGCTTTGTTGTTTTTGGAGGCCACGTGCCTTATTTGGAGTCCACGCAAACTTGGCTAGGAGCTGCAAATTGTTTGAGAGGCTGTTGTTGCTTATCCATAGCCTAATGTCATGTCCCCTTCTCAATTTTAGTTCCGGGCAATAGGATTAATCTATCTCCACATCCGGATAGATTAATAACGATTTATAACAAGATGCTTTCCAGACACAATGGCGATTTAATTTAATTTATTCCAAAACTTTATTAAAATGAGCAGAGCTAAGTCATTTTAATGTTTTAAAGTTATTTACTTTATAAATAGTTTTAAGTGACTACAGGACAAAAATGACATTCAATCCCACATTCCTTGCTCTTTGTATTTTCCCTCACTCCGAGGCTATATATATATGGGTTTGCATTCGAATTAACACACACAAGAAATGCATGAAACCAGATGCACTGAGTTCTAGTTGCTTAAATGTGACTGGGTGAGCCCTGAGGATGAAAACCCTCAGGTCTAAGATTTTCAAGAAGGTTGGACATCAACCTAATCTTCTTATCTAATTGGCAATTATACAAGTTGGGCAAGAAATCAGCAAATTTGAAAAGATTACAGTGGGACACGATTATGGAGGTAAGGAGGATCTTTGTTCTTTAAAATATTTCCAAGTTGTGTGTTATTTTGGCAAACTAGAATGCCTACTTATTGTTTATTGAAGAAGCAAAACTGGGAGAAATAAGAAGGGAAGGAATCCAAAGGGAGTCTTTGGAATTTGTGTTTTCTGCAGGATGACACACTGGACCCTCCATACTATATTATTGACAGGTCGGGGACTGATATAGCTTAACGTATTGAGCCCATGCTATAGCGTAACAGGTCGGGGTTAATATATCTTGGATGCAATGAGTTTACTCTATAGTCAAAATATCAGTTTGAGGCCGTTGGATTTACTGGCGTTGGAAATAACAAGTCGTGCTTGATATAACTGGGGTCGTGTTTGAATAAGATAGTTTCATTCGAAGGAAGAAGGCACGCAGAGTTCAGGATACAGGTGCAAACGGAGGTGGCTAACCTAGCCTAACCTTCCCACGTCTAGCAAGAAGCTTACGCGGGGGATTAAGCAAGTGTGACGGCAAACAGGAAATACATCTACGCCAAGATTAATGCAGTCAGTCATTTTGGATGGGTCACGGTTATGAAATGTGAAGGAAGAAAATACCAATACGTGGTCACAATTACTACGGTTCAGTTTTCCATTTCCAACCACAGCAGCATATAAAGTGTTGAGCTGGGTACATCCAATAACAGCAAACCATCACATCTCACAGGCTGGTTGCATTGGTCTAGTCGGCTCTTCAATTTCAAACTCATTTTGAGGTATTTAAGTATTTTAATATTTTGTAAAGGAAACCAAGTGTAGGAAGGAATTGAAGAAAACTTTATGCTGAAAAGTTCTGGTTTATATTATTCATTATATCGCAAGGATATAGATTCCATAGTTCATGAAATGAGTGTTTGTTTAATCATGCCAAGTGTTTGAAGAAATGACCCCATCAATTTATGGTGTAATTATTTAAGTTACCGAAGTTATTTACAGCATACATGTGAATTGTTTGATGAAATTAATGCCATCAGTTATTCATAGTTTTTGACGCCAAACTAGGGTCAGAATATTACAATGGTATCAGAGCCACAAGACCTGCCATCTTGTGGGAAAAAAATTAAAATTTTGCAGAACTCTTTCATTCTGAAAATGAGCCAGGAATGAGTAGAAGGCCGCACAAATTCAATCACCTACAACCGGAACAAGCAGATTCCTCAGTACAAGTTGACATTGAAGATAGTTTCTCGGTTGATGAAGAAATAATTTTGGAAACAAAGGAACCCCTGATATAACTCAACAAGCTGAACCAGAAAACAATAGTCAAATGGCACACAACGGAGATGAACAGGACAGGGAAGTATGGGAGACTTTACGAGCTATTAGAGATGGGCAAAATAACATTGCAAATGCTATTCAGCAGTTAGCAGGTACTATGCAACAATTGTTTCCAATCCAAATAAGGGCTCCTAATCATCATAGCAGTGGTGGAAGTATAGCTGGGTCTCCGCGAGCAGCTAGAGCTCACACACATAATTCAGACAGACCCTTGATCCCAGTTTTTAATGTTGAAGAAGAGGAAGTTGTACCCACCTGCAGCCCCGAATGTGTTACCGGATAATGTTATAGCAACCTTTGATGAGTGGGATTTGTTTCCGAATCAAGTTAAACAAAATTTGACCTTTGTGTAGTATTTAAATCAGAAAAGGAAGGCTGATAGGCAGCATCAAGACTGGAGACCGAGAGCACCTAACAGGGACTTAAAACATGTAATGAACAAGCTTACTCTTCCCACCTTTGATGGTAGTGGTAAGACCTCCGCTAGAGCTTGGATTCACAAGCTAGATACTTATTTGACACTTAAGCCCGTGGCTGAAGCGGAAGCTATTAGATTTGCAACTATGCATCTAGAGGGAGCCGCATACGATTGGTGGCATCATGGGTTAGTTACGCAAAATCATGGCCTCATAACTTCATACGAGATTTTCAGCTCTAAGCTGATCACACGCTTTGATAGGAAGGATGTTGAAGTCTCTGACAGGGACTTGGCTTAGTTACGTTAGAGTCGATCATTAGATACGTACATAGAGGAGTTTCAACATATATCACTTATGGTGTCAGACACGATAGAGCAACGAAAGGTAATGCTATTCACAGAGGGTTTAAAGGATAGATTTAAGTGTTTGGTTAAGGTTCTTAAACCAAACACTTTAGATGATGCAATCAAGATAACTCATGACTTGGATTCACCCTCATCTATATTATAGCCTCCAAAGAAACCATACAGGGGATCTACATCAAATCAAGGGAATAAAAACCAGCAGAAAGCCACTCCTCCCAAGTTGGATTTTGAAACACGGAATAAGCTCAGAAGGAAGAAATTGTGTTTTACCTACAGGGAGCCGTGGACCCCAAATCACAGATGCCTTGGGAAAGGCAAGATACATTATATAGAGCTTCTATCTGAGGACGAAGGGGAGCAGCAGGAAGGTAAAAGGGGTGAGAAAAGCAAAGTTGAAGAGCAGACCCTAGAAGATAAGAAGAAGAAGAACATTACAGACCAGCCTCCACTCATAGCCACTCTTTCCAGTAATCCGACATGTCATCCTTTCAGAGTGAAAGCCGTGGTTAAGGGGAAGTGCATAGTATGCCTTTTGGATACAGGATCTTCACATAACTTCATCAGCACATGGATGGTAGCTAGGAGGGGTTTACCGATAGTTGACATTCCTAAGTTTGAGGTGAAGGTAGCAGGTGGTGAAGTTTTGGGGTGTACTGGGAAGGTAGTTGGTCTTCAAATACAATTTGATGATTATGTTTTAGAGACTGATTTCTATGTTGTTGACTTGGATGGGTTGGATGCCATTTTGGGTAGATAGTGGTCAAGGACTCTCCGCAAATACACCTTTGACCATGAGACTATGCAATTGGAGTTCTTACAGGATGATTGATTGGTAGTCCTCAAAGCCATACCTGATAGTGGACCCAGATTGATTTCAGCTCACAAGATGGAGGCCATATTGAGACATGACAATATAGAGTGGGCGACACAGTGTTTCATCGCCTCCAAGGAGACACAGGATCCAAGACAGCGATACCAATTGTGACATTCAAATAGTTATAGATAAGCACAGCAGAGTGTTTGAGGATATACCTCCTTAGATTCCACTAGATAGAGGGTTTGAGCATATTATTGAGCTGGAGGAGGAAGCCAAACCCATTATTACTACCCCTTATCGTCATCCCAGGCATTACAAGGAGGAAATATAGAAGACGATAAAGGAGCTTTTGGATATGGGGCATATCAAACCCAGCGCTAGCCTGTTTGCCTCTTCAGTAGTGTTGGTTAAGAAGGATAGCACCCTTCGAATGTGTATAGATTACCGCACACTGAACAAAAGGACCATCAAGAATAGGTATCCAATTCCCCACATTGATGAGTTGTTGAATGAGCTTCACGGGGCAGTTTATTTCTTGAAAATAGACCTTTGATCAAGATACCACCAGATTTGAGTTCGTGAGGAGGACGTGCACAAAACAGCTTTCAAATGCCATTACAGACACTATGAGTTCTTAGTGATGCCATTTGGACTCACTAATGCACCTACCACTTTCCAATCATACATGAACCATATTTTCAAGAAACAACTCAGGAAAAGTGTTCTGGTCTTTTTTGATGACATTTTAAATTTTCAGCAAGACGTGGGAAGAACATTTACAACATTTGGATCAGGTCCTTAAACTTATGGAGGACCAGTCCCTATTTGCAAAAGAGTCCAAAGGCGAGTTTGGGCTAACAAAGATTCTTTACTTGGGGCATGTGATTAGTGCTGAGGGGGTTAAGGTGCATCAGGAGAAGATACAGGCAATTCTAGATTGGCCACCACCTAGGGATGTCTCCGAGTTACAAGGTTTCCTTGGTCTTTGTTCCTATTACAAGCAGTTCGCCAAGGGGTTTTCACAGGTAGCAGCCCCCCTTACCGATTTGACACGGAAAGGGGCATTTTCTTGGACAGAGGATGCTAAGGCAGCTTTTGATAGGCTGAAACAAGCGATGAGTTCGTGTCCAATGCTAGCACCCCCTGATTTTTCTAGGCCTTTTGTGTTAGAATGCGATGCTTCGGGTCACAGGATAGGGGCAATATTGATGCAGGACCGCCATCCCATTGCTTTCGAGAGCAGGAAACTTAAGGGCAGCGAGTTGTTATATTCCACCTATGATAAGGAGATGCTAGCTATCATGCACACCTTAACCAAATTTAGGCAGTATTTAGTGGGAAGTAAATTTAGAATTAAGACGGATCATAATAGTTTGCGTTACTTCCTGGAGCAGAAGGAGTTGAACGAAAGGCAGTAGAAATGGATCAGTAAGATACAAGCTTATGATTTTGACATCGAATATGTCAAAGGGAGAAATATTATAGTTGCTGATGCTCTTTCCCGATGACCCCCAATGCTTGCATGTTACTCTATTTCAGAGATTTCAGCAGATTGGAGATCCCAGTTATTAGTGGAGTATTCCAAAAATACTCATGCTTGTCAGATTCTGGATGGTATACTTCAGGATGAGCGGTACAAGGTAATGAATGATGTTATTTATTACAAAAATAGAATTTACCTAGTACCCAAATCTAAACTGAAGGAGGACATTATGTGCACCAGCAGCAGGGCAACCAAGGCTTTTCAAAACCTACAGGCAGATCAAAGAGAGATTCTCGTGGAAGGGGCTTAAGGATGATGTACTACAACATGTCAAAGAGTGCCAGACTTGTCAACAGAACAAGTCGGAATAGGGTTTTCCTGCAAGATTACTTCAGCCACTCCCTATTCCAGCCCAGAGATGGGAGAGCATTTCCATGGATTTTATCACTGGGTTGTGGAGGATCTAGGGCAGGGACTGCATCTTTGTAGTGGTGGACAGGTTGACCAAGTACGTGCATTTCTTCGCAATAGCTGCTGACTGATCAGCTTCCCAGGTAGCTCAATTGTTTTTCCGAAAGGTTTTCCGGCTCCATGGATTACCCAAAACTATTGTGAGCGACAAAGACAGTAGGTTTCTTAGTACCTTTTGGCAGGAGATTTTCAGATTGACTGGTACAGAATTGACTCCTAGCACAAGTTATCATCCACAGACTGATGGCCAGACCAAGATAGTGAATAAGTGGGTGGAAGGTTACTTGAGGAACTACATTTCAGGACAGCAGAGGGCGTGGGTCAAGTGGCTGTATTTGGGAGAGTATTGCTAAAACACCACCTATCATATGTCCATTCGGATGACACCCTTTTGTGCTCTTTCTGGTTATGAGGCCCTCTCTTTTATTGATTTGGCATTACCAGATAGTTGGGCTCCCCTAGCCGAAAATTGGATAATGAACCAACGAGATATCCTCAGAGCTCTCAGGGATAATATTCAGCAAGCACAGAATCAGCAGAAGCTATGCACCGATCGACATCGCACTGAACGAAGTTTCGAGGTGGGCGATAGAGTTTTTCTTCGTCTCCAGCCATACAGACAGAGTTCCTTGAAGAAATGTGGGTCTGCAAAACTCAAGCCCAAAATTTATGGACCTTATTGTATCACTAGGAGGATAGGGGAGGTCGCTTATGAGTTGGAGTTACCTAGTGACAGTCGGATCCACAACATCTTTCATGTCTCGTGCCTCAAATTTTTAATATATATATTTAACACAGCAATATCAATCATATATTTGGGCATAGATTACTACAGTGGTGTGATCAGAATTAAAATCTTAAGGTTACTTCAGGAGTCTATGATTTGTTTGACAAAATTAATATATACAAACATCTGAGTATTCATCAAACTATTCAAGGACAGAACTTCCTGTGTTTACCAGTAAATTGTTGTGGGATAGTTGATCAGAATAATATTACACAAGATGATACTTCCATTATGCCAGTCAATGCTTCCATTATGTCACTCAACACTGCAACCATACCCATACCAGTCATCATTGCCAACATGCCAATGGACTCTTCCACCATACTAGTTTGCACTGCCTTGATGCCAGGCAACACTACCATCATACATGTACCATTTGACACTATGTTAGTCAATACTTCCACCATACTAGTTTGCGCTGCCACCATACCAGTGAAGAGAAACTCTCCATCAAGATTTTGTTGCTTCACTTTGTCGTGTCCACAATCACCAAGATTCAAAGGATACCAAACTCGAAATTCATCGACGTAATCCTTCATGATCACCATCAAAGGGTAAACTTCATAGTTAAATAATGGTAGAAATTGATCCTACGAATGGTTGTCGATAATGCCTACACCTTCACCCCATGCTCTACTTTCATAATTCAATTTATGTGACTGTAGATCATTGTCCATGTTCTTTTGTAGATTCTTAGCCACTCGTAGCTTTTTGAGGGCCTACTTCAATATTGACTTGGCTGTAATCCTGTTTTAGATCTGCTATTATGTCTTGTTCAGTAATCTCAAGTATTTCTCAACCTTGTTTGAATCATCAGTGATTTCTTCATCAACCTTGTTTGGATCATCCATGATGTCTTGAGAACTTGGTTGTTCTCCACTTGAAGGGGCAATTAGAATCTTTTTCTTTTCCATATTCTCGAACGTCTATATGACTTAATCCTGTAGCGACATATCAATCCCCCGTTCAAGACCATTGTTGAAGAGTATATTATCCTTAGATGGTGGATACTTCACTTGGAATTCTATATAATCCTTGAGAGAGATATCACTATCTCATCCACTAGTCACACAATATTGTTTGATTTGCTTCAATGAATCAGCCAAAGTGAATGTTTCATAAATGTGAGTGTCTGCCAATAGGTTGAATATTTCCCATGTTCAGTCCTAGAGCTTTTGGTGACTTTTTAACTCTCTCAGCATTTCACTCAAACCATCACTTGACACCATGGTTCGGTCTTCAAACCCAATAGGGTGGCAAGTGTACTAAGTGAAGGATGACGTACCGAGGGAGGAGGGCCAACAACATAATAATGATGTGTGATGTCGAATCTCAGTGCCAAATCATGTAAATAGGATATTCATCAAACCCGGATAAATATGAGAACAAGAGAGACCAATCATATATTACAATAATAGTTAATCAGGCATTATTAGTAATCTATTTGTAATCTATTGTAAATATTACAATGTTTCTAATATTTAGTTAGCATTAGTTAATTGTAGCTTTTTTAGCTTTCTTTCGACTAGAATAGAATGTTTCTATTCTTTACGATCGTTTCCTAAAGAAACATCATTTCATTCTTTTGTATATATAGACCTCTCGGTCTCTGTTAATAATAAGAAAGTATTTTACGAATTATTTTGTAATATGGTATCAAAGCCAATACTTCAATTTTTTTTTTTAAATTATAATTTCTTTCGAAATTATCTGCTACAAAATTTTCAAAATTATTTCTAATGCCTTCTACGGTTTCCGTTTTTCTTCAAGAAATTCCTCTATTCTTCACTTGGTTCTTGGCAAGGGTTTGAGGATCTGAAAATCGTATTTTTCTCCAAGCACGAGAAAAATTGCATGTTGGAAATGTTTGCAAATCACAGCATCACAAAAATGGAGACGTTTTTTGCATTCTATTCTTCAAAAACAAGCCTGTTAAAAGCTTTTTTGGTGTCTATAACCAATGTCTCCAACAGCATTTTATCAAGGACATCCATCTTCATGGCAAAAATCGACAATTTTCTCCAAGAAAACTCAATTTTTCTACAACTTTGACCTTTCATGGCTGCCAACTAGGGTTTTCTTCAAAACCCTAAGTTTTGTGTTCGGAATTTTTTTTTGTTTACATATACTTGGTGGCTTTTTTGAAAGCTCAACTGGGTTGTCCGTTTTTTATGGGTGCCTTCTTTTCCATGCCTCGATTTTTGAGCCAATGGATCCAAAAATCGACAACATAATCTTTCTAGGTTTTTTTGAGCTCTCTTCTGGGTCATCCTTCAAATTTGTTGGGTCCTTCGATTTTTTTGCCTCTAAGAATGTGCCTTCACAAATTTTCACATTTTTCATTGAAAAACGTGTCATGGCATCTTTGCCAAACATTCTACTCGAGCACAACTCCAAATTCAAAAGGTCGAAATTATGGCACTTGGAAGCCGCAGATTATAGCAATTTTTAAATATCGAAATACCGATTGAATTGTTCTGGGAAATCTATTATTACTCGTAGATCGGGGGGGGGGGGCATTTTGTTCTAATGATTTCTCTAGCTTCTTGGATACTCATGGCATCAAATGCGAGTTAACCACGCCCCACACACCACAATAGAACAGTGTAGTTGAACAACGGAACAAAATAATCACAAAGATGGCTCGATCCATGCTTGAACATAGACATGTTCCAAAGAAGTTCTGGGCAAAAGTAGTCAACACTACAGTTTATCTTTTGAACCAGTCACCCACAGTGGTGGTCAAAGGTAAAACTACAAAAGAGGCCAAGAGTCAGAAACTCATGCTTGTTGGATATAGTAGTCTCCACAAAGCCTACCGTTTGATCAACACTGAAACATCTTGTCTAATCTACAGTCATGATGTAGTCTTTGATAAGCATCAAGGACCTTTCATGCATGTTTCTCTTGTTCTTGTTCTAGCAGACCAACCTATGAAGGCTCATGATTTGGGAGTTAGGATTCCATTAGGTCCACTTGATGGGAGGGCTCCAATAGCTCCTACAACTCCACTTATACCAGTCATCCCTATACAAACACCTCCAACTTCTCCTGCAAGATCACCTTGATTTGTAGATGCTTCACCTGAGTTTGATCCTGATTCTTCTAATGAGGAACCTGATCACCTAGCATTTCTTGATACTAATGTTGTTTGTTTTCTTCTCTGGCCCAAGTGGTGGGCTAAGACACTTGCTGATCTTCGTGATGATGTGCTCATTCATGGGAGAACTACTCAAAAAAAGCACGAACCTACAGAGTCTATTAACTTTTCTTTGATGGCCAACATTCATAGTGTGTTTGAACCTCAAAAATATTCTAAGGTTAAAGGAATTCCAGAGTAGGAACAGGCCATGACATTTGAACACCAGACTTTGCTGAAGAATAACACCTGGTTCCTTTCTAATCATCCACCATAGAAGAAACCCATTGGCTGCGAATGGGTTTACAAAATCAAATGAAAATCGGATAGTACTTTGTATAAGTACAAAGCTCGTTTAGTTGTGAAGGGCTTTTCTCAACGTTAGGGCATTGATTATGAGGAAACATTTGCTACTACTGTAAAGATACTGGTATAATTGGGGCTGTAGGAGCTACTTTGCTCGGATTTGGAAAATCAGTGCACTGTCTTTGTTTTCAAAAGAGATGTATTGGTTCATATAACCCTTCAAGATATATAATTTTTTGAGACTTCAGCCATGCGAGAGGAAAACATTGATAGCACTTCAGATTACAACCAATTGATCTCCAATGCTACAGGTTTCAAACAAAGGGTAGAATAGGGTGATAAGTTACTCTACCAAAATCGCAGACACCAAGTAGGGAGGATTGTAAAAGAACCTAACTGGCTCCCTCTACCCAACTTATGATATTACTAAATTTCAAACACAATTTCGGAAAATGCAAGTGAGCTGCTCACAACTGATTATATTCATTATCGCAAACTATATATAAACCCAACAATTGAACTCTACAAGTTGTTTCTTTCCTTATTCATTCAACTAAATTTTCATAATTCCAGTACATTAGCAAATCACAATGAGAAATCCTAGCTTCCAGCTATAGCTCTTATTCAATAAACCTCTGCTAAAATTCAATCCAGTTATTCAGTGAAACAAATGAATATAAGAACCTGTGAATAGTCATCGTTTTTTCCTTGCAACTACTATGTTTCAGGGGTCGCAAGAATACTTGACAATTATCCTTACAATAACAAGGTTTGTGGTCATTGTAGATAATTGGATTGCATAACTCCACACACCCACGTCAAAATTCCAACCGCAGCTAGATCAGGAAAAAACGTTGCTTTGTGACTACCATAAAACACCCCTCACGACCTGTACAGCATCGCTCACCAAACATAGTGATTTTCATCTGACCAGAAGTGATATCAAGGAAGGCGACACTCAAATTTGGCATCAAATATCCAGCTTCTAAAAGAACACTGACAATCAATATGCAGCATCATTTCTCAAAAAATTTAAATGTCCCCAAATATGTGAACAAGCTATGACAGAAAATGCAAGGATGTGTAACACTTCCAATCTTAGTATTTCTAACGCCAGATTCGGTACTAGGCACTTAACTCTAAAATTGTTATTCACCCTATGAACAAAGGTACCAGTCGCCAATAGCAGATTAAATTGGCCGCTTGAAGCAGAGATTAAGTAACGTCAGGTAGTAGATTTCTTAAGCATCCAATAACATATATCAATATCAATTTGCAGAGGAAAAACCCCTGTACTATAGCTGACACTTGATGCCAAATTGTGTAAATGAAATCCAATGATGGTTGACGGTAAATTGCAAAAACAATTTATAATGATTGCCAAAAAGTGCTGCGAGTTGCTGATATAATTCCCAGTCATATATCTGAGCTTAATCATCAAATTCTTCTAACTCCCAATATCCTCCAAGCCACAGAAAAAACAAGAATGGAGGATGCCAAGTAATTTCAAGAATTCAATTACCAAAACCTTCTTTACCTCAGTAAGGAAATAAGTTCTTTACCACAGTAGAAACAGTATGAGAAGATGTCAAAATCTCAATCCAAATCCATTATACTTCAGCAATGGATTGATTTCAACAACTCAGACAAAACCCTCACCAAGAAAATTGAAAAAGCAATAGATAATTGGATGCCTTTCTCTTACAAATGGGCTAATATTTATAATAGAAATTGGCACTTAGCTTCTTCTTCACACTTTTCACTTTAAAAGCTTCATCTTCACGATTCCACTTTATAACATTATATAACTTAAAGTGTCTTTATAATAATGAAGTTCATTAATTAATTAATAACTGTTCAAGTATCAGACTGAAGACTTATATTATACAGAATAACTGCTCTAGAAAAGGATATAAATTTGACTGAAGATGGTATGGAAAATCCGCTGCAGTGCAATATACTGGAGGATGATAAGAAGTATTCTTCTACTCTGTAATAACTTGAAGACTTATTTAATTATGTGTTCACCGTATTTACAAAGGCAAAGATCAATCTGCATCTTATACATGGGCGATAAGTTCAGGAGTCACGACCAATAGCCGTGACTCATAGTTGAGTCATGTCTATTGGCGTGACTGCTATTAACGACAGGTTTAATAAACAAATCACTGCCCGAATGTTTATGGATGTCCGACGCCCATAATATATATATGGATGCCCAATAATGATCAATTTATTTAAAGTCGATGAAGAGATATTAATATATATATCGATGCAAATGATTTATTCATAACTTATTTTATTCAGCTAGGGGAATTTGTTATAAAGCTACTCCTATATGCGGACGACCTCATTTTAATTGCCAAATCTGCTTGTGGTTTGCAAGACCATCTATCTTCTCTTGAGCGCTTTTGTAGAATGGTGGGGATGCAGGTCAATATAGGCAAAACCAAGGTTATGATTTTCTCTAATAATAAAAAACAGCATCAACATGAATTTTATTACAATGGAAGTGTTCTCGAAGAAGTTGCGGAATATAAATACCTTGCCATCGATTTCAACAAAAAACTAAACTGGTCTAGCTGCAGGTATAAAAGGACATTAGGTGGATGAAAGGCTTTCTACGCTCTTCAGAATAGGTGCCGTGAAGCGGAGTTGTGGGATTGGAAAACTATTCAAACCTTGTTCAGTCTTCTTGTGCTGCCAATTGTTCTTTATGGGTGTGAATTATGGGCCAGCAGCACTACTATAGCACAATGGAAACAAATCGAAGGAATCCAAAAGCGCTTGATTACAAGCAAGTTTAGAATTAAAAGCACTGTTCCATATGACATCATGCTAAGTGAAATGGGGGCTGCGCCTATCGAGGCACTTGCTATGGTTCGCCTTTTAAGCTATCTAAAAAGAATCGAAAAAATGGAAGAGGATAGATGGCCGAAAGTTGTCTTTGGGACAAACTATGTAAGAGAAAAAGGACATGGATGCAACAAAACATCAAGTGGATGAGTAAATGGAATATTCATTTCAATATGTGCCCCCCAAATAATAAAGAAATAAAGGTCTTTGTTATGGAGAAATTCTACAAGAGAAATTGGGCAAGCGAGATTGGGAGAAAGAAACTATATTATATAAATGAGTTCAACCCCACTTGTGATCAACTCGAAAAAGCGTACATAGGAGCCAACATTTCTTGGAGAGCTAAAATTCTTATTGCTCAGCTGAGAACCAACTCTCACCAACTTCGTTGTGAGACCGGGCGTTGGAAGAGGCCAAAGGAAGCTTGGGAAGAGAGAATTTGCAGATTTTGCAATTCTGGGAAAGTGGAAACTGAACAGCACTTTATTCTAGAATGTGAGGCCTACAAGGATAGCAGGGATAAGTTTGCGGATGCTATATGTAACAGTTCTTGGCATAACCTGTTCAACGAAGAGTACATTGACCAATTGGGGGGGCTCATCATTAGTCTACACAAGAGGCGAACAGCGCTACTTAAGTCTGCTTGAGTTGTCTTGCTGTCCCATAGGCTATTTTTAGCCTCGTGGACGTTAAAATTTTATCTATCTATCTATCTATCTATCTTCATATTTGTATACGAGAATATCTGCTCATAAATATCTCATGTAATAATACAAATATGAATATAAGAGTTATTAATGATATCTTAACTAATCTTTACATTAACACTCCCTCTTAGATTAGTAAGATAAACACGCATAAGAGGTCTTTGATCAGAAGACTTCTTCTACACAATGTCAAATATAAGTGTTGATTAATATAATCAACTTATATATGACATCATGTAAAATGAGAGTTGGCCTATCAGAATATCAATCACATGATATTCACCAACTCTCTAGAGCAATGGCCTATCAGAAACATCAAATTAATGATTATCACCGAGTACTCATTGTGGTAATGGCCTATCAGAATATCAGGGCAAGATATACACCATGTACTGAAAATATCTCTATACAAGCAACTTGTAGATAATCAGATTAATGATATCAACCGCCTAGTTGTTGATTTATAAGATAAAGCCTTTTACATGAAACACTTTCTCAAGAATGAATCATGCTACAAATTATTGTGAGCGCATCACTTTACAACAACTTCTCCTGATACGAGTGAAATCATCTTGAAGTCATCACCTCTTAATGATTATCATAGGTTTTATTTGTAATATATATAAAAATGTACAATAATCAATTTCTCTAAGACATGTCCTCAGATTTTACAACCATATCAAGTTATTTACAAAAATACTCCACTTTTGTCTTAGCAAGTGGTTTGGTAAGAGTGTCTGCAATTTGATCCTCTATACTAATATATTCCAACTTGATTACATCCTTCTCAAACATGTCTCGAACATAGTGGTAGGGTATCTCGATGTGTTTTGATCTCCTACGAAACACAGGATTAAGAGATAGTTTGATGCAGCTTTGGTTATCACAATAAATAGTAGTAGGTGGAAGTGGCTTCCCAAATAGTCCAAATAGAAGTTTCCTCAACCATATGGCTTCTCTTGCTCCCATAGATGCAGCTATGTACTCGACTTCTCTAGAACTTTGTGCTACTGAAGACTACTTCCGACTAGACCAAGATATCATTGCTCAACCCAACGTAAAACAACATCCTGAAGTGCTCTTGCAATTCTCTGAATTTCCTACACAATCAGAATCTGTATATCCTCTTAGATTTAGTTCAGTTTTAGTGTATTTGAGACCATATCCAATTGTACAATTGAGATACCTGAGAATGTGTTTTGTTGCTACTAAATGAGCTTGTTTAGGTTTGCACATGAACTGACTGAGAACATTTACAACATAACAAATGTCAGGTCTTGTATTTACCAAATACATTAATGAACCAATTATCTGTTGATATAGAGTAGGATCAACACTTTTAGAATCTTCAGTTGCTTCTTTTAGTTTCAAGAGATTTGTTTCCATAGGAGTTTTCATTGTCTTGCTATCCAACATACCAAATTTGTTGAGTAGATCCAGCGTATACTTTCTTTGATTTAAGAAGATTCCTTCTGAATGCTGCCATACTTCTAGTCCCAAGAACTAGTGTAGTATTCCTAGATCTTTCATTTCAAATTCAGATATGAGATCTTGTTTACATTATTCAATTAGATGATCTTCTCCTGTAATCAAAAGATCATCAACATATAAAACCATGATTAACATATCCCCCTGTATTACCTTGTAATATAAATTTGGATCTACAATATTTTTAGCGAAGTCAAGTTTAGTTAAATGCTGATCTATCCGTTCATACCAAGCTCGGGGAGATTGTTTCAATCCATATAAAGCCTTTTTTAATTTGCATACATGAGATTGTTTATTGTGTACTTCAAATCCTTCTGGTTGTTCAAGATAAACTTCCTCTTCTATAACACCATTCAAAAATGCAGTCTTGACATCCATTTGATGAATTTTTCATCCTTTGGATGCAGCAATGGCTAAAACAGTTCTGACTGAAGTATATCCGACTACTGAAGCAAAAGTTTCCTCATAGTCTATTCCTTCCTTTTGGGAAAAATCCTCTTGCTCCAAACCTTGCTTTGTACTTGTCAATACTTCCATCTGCAGCATGTTTAATTTTAAATAGCCATTTTGAGGAGACAACTGATTTATTTTTGGGTCTAGGAACAATATCCCAAACATCATTTTTAAGTATGGAGTTATATTTTTCTATCATGGCATCTTTCCAATGTTGATGTTTGATAGCTTCTTTGACATCAGATGGTTCAGATTTGGAGATTTCACTCATTAATGCAACATAACTAGAGTATATATTAGGATGTTTTCTTTCCCTAATGAAATCTGAGGGAATGGAATTGTTTTCTTCAATTACCTTTCTGGCCCATAGTGGTCGTTTCTTTTCCTCAGAGGTGTGAGTAGTGTCCATGGGTTCAATTGATTTATCTTCCTCCATTAGAGACTCCCTCTCATTATCAAAGTTTTGTTCTTCTAGAGTTTCTTCTGAATTTGATTCATTTTCATCTTTAGATCTTTTGTAAGCCAACTCTTCATCAAATATTACATCTTGACTTAGTTCAATATTTCTTTGTCCAGGGATATAGATGCGATAAGCTTTGGAAGTTTCACTATAACCTACAAAAATTCTTTTCTCTCCTGAGGGCTCTAGATTGGTTATTTTCTCCTTACGAACATGTACATAGACAGGGCAACCAAAAACTCTTAGGTATTTAAGATCAAGTTTCTTCCCAATAAATACCTCTTCAGGGGTCTTGAATTCAAGATAAGAGTGAGGACACCTATTTTGAAGGAAAACAACAGTATTTGAGGCTTCACCCCAAAGAAAGGTTTCAAGATTCTGATCATGAAGCATTGCTTTAGCAGAATGAACTATAGATCTATTCTTTCTCTCAACTGTTCCATTCTGTTGAGGATTATAAGGAACAGAACACCCCCTCTTGATCCCAACGGTTTTACAATAATTTATAAAGATGTTAGAAATGTACTCTTTACCATTGTTTGTTCTTAAGACTTTTATTTTCTTTCCAAAAAGGTTTTCTACAAGGGCTTTGAATTCTTTAAATTTTGTCAGGATTTCTTTAGATTCTTTACTTTTAAGAAAATAGATCCAAGTCTTCCTATAGAAATCATCCACAAATATGATATAGTATAGAGAACCTCCTAGAGAAGGAACTGACAAATGACCACATATGTCTGAGTGAATAAGTTCTAGAACTTCTTTGGATTTGTTTTGACCATTTTGGAATGTAGTTTTGATATTCTTCCCTAGAGCACAACCTTTACAAGCTCCTTCATGGTATGGATTAAGTTTAGGTATACCTGTTACCAATTTTCCTATAGAGGGTAATCCTTGAAAATGAAGATGACCTAGTCTCTTGTGCCAGATTTCATTTTCTTTGAAGGAATCATGAATTAGAGCTGAGAGAGAGAGAGAGAGAGAGAGAGAGAGAGAGAGAGAGTTAATTTGATAAAGACATCCATGCCTAGAGCCAATTTTGTATGCATTTTTTATGTTAGAATTCTTAGGCCAAGCTAAGACCTTTCCTTCCATAAACGTAATTCTAAGTCCTTCATCTTCAAGAGCAAAGATAGAAAGCAAGTTTCCTTTTATAATAGGTACATATAGTACCTTAGTAAGTTCAATTGTTTTCCTTGATTTTAAATGAATAGTACATGTTCCTATTCCCATTATAGGATAGCTTGTATCATCTCCAATGGTAACTTCATCAACATAGTCTTCTTTTAGAGAGTCTAACTAACCTTTAAAACCTGTAATATGTCACGAGGCTTCGCTATCAATTACCCAAGTACTTGATCTAGTTGATGCTTCACTGGAGAGTGCTGAATAGAAAGCATTGTGTTCAGAATTTCCATTAGAGTTTTGAGTGTTTGCAAATGAAGCTTGAGACTTAGTTCTATCAAGAAATCTAGATGTTGGATGTGCAATTTTATCACACCTATAACATTACATTTTGGAGAAGTTAGGTGGCTTCCTTTTTCCTTTGAATTTTCTTTTATTCTTATTTACTTGAGTTGAGAGAACTTGAAAATCTTCTTTTGAGGAGGAAACATTTTGACCTCGAGCAATTTGCATACATTCTTCTTGTATACAATCAGCTTTAAGTCTTTTAAATTTAGGTAGTTTTGATCAAGAGCATACTCTTTGTCTGAAGGTATCCCATGATGATGGAAGTCCTTTAAGAGCCATTATTGTTAACTCCTTTCCATCACAGATGTGTCCTATGGATGAGAGTTGATTTCGAAGATCAATTGTCCTCATGAAGTAAGAGGAAATTTTCTCTCATTTATTCATTTTAATATTTGACATTTTGTCCTTTAATGTAATAATCCGAACAGTATTGTTTATTGATAAGTAGGAGATGATTTCCACAGCATTGTTTATCTCAAACATATTTTCAAGAGCATCGTACATCTCATGTGTAGTGTCTAGTTCTGAGATTACAGGAAGTAGATGAGTTTTAACACCGTCCACAATAATTTTCATAGCTTTATTGTTGTCACTCTCCCATTTTTCTAGTTCATCATTTCCTTTAGGTGATGGGTTAGACTTTTCAATGAACTTATTTAAACCATGTTCTTTAAGTATAAGTTTCAGAGGTAGCTTCCAGCCTGCAAAATCTAAATCACCTTCTAGTCTGTCTTCAAGCCTCATACCATTCACCATTTTATTAATAATATCTATTACTTCTATAACCTAGATATTTGAAGTCTGATATTAGGATACTTCTTTTAAACCTGCTCTGATAACATGTTAAAGTATCAGACTGAAGACTTATATTATACAGAATAACTGCTCTAGACAAGGATATAAATTTGACTAAAGATGGTATGGAAAATCCATTGTACTGCAATATACTGGAGGATAATAAGAAGTATTCTTCTGCTCTATAATAACTTGAAGACTTATTTAATTATGTGTTCACCGTATTTAAAAAGGCAAAGATCGATCTGCATCTTATACATGGGCGATAAGTTCAAAAGTCACGACCAATACCCATGACTCATAGTTGAGTCACATCTATTGGTGTGACTGCTATTAACGACAGGGTTAATAAATAAATCACTGCCCGAATGTGTATGGATGTTTGACGCCCATAATATATATATGGATGCCCGATAATGATCAACTTATTTAAAGTTGATGAAGAGGTATTAATATATATATATATCGATGCAAATGTTTTATTCATAACTTATTTTATTCATATTTGTATATTAGAATATTTGCACATAAATATATATATATAAAATATCTCATGTAGTAATACAAATATGAATATAAGAGTTATTAATAATATCTTAACTAATCTATACATTAACAATAACTATGCTCCACAAAGTTTTCGGAACAAGGACGTTTTAGAAGATGGGGATGCGAACGTTTTCAGGGACGAGGACGTGTTACCGATATGGGTACGAGTCAAAGCCAAAATTTAGGGCATGGGACCTCAAGGGATGGCAATTAAAAGCATAGGGGATTCTTTTATGTAGAGAGACAAAATTCAAATATGCATACCATAACATTGATAAACCATTCACCATAGACATTTTAGAAGATCAATACGTGGAATATTATCAAATGGCAAATACTAAATACTTCCATTATAACAATATGTCAATATCACATACATATATAGCAAAAATCAAAATGCCTAAAGGCTCCAAGTATCATGCTGAAATCATAATGAAATAAAGAGAACTCCAACTAAAGTTAGTAAATACTAAACGCAATCTTTCCTCACTGCTGCAACTGCTTTTATGTTTTTTTTCTTGCACTAAGCAAGTATGTCAAATCTAAAAATGATTAGATGAGTTAGTGTTTTAATAGACCAAATATGGGTTGCATATTTTTATTATGTCTTTAAAACGACTAAGGGCCGCATGGATAGAAAAAATTAGAAAAAGAGTTATTTTTTGGGGGCGTTTTGCCTTTAAATTGGCCGGAAAAAAGGGGACGGCCAGCAATTTCAGATACGGATAGGGGACGGCAAAACCGTCCCCAGTACTCTAGTCATCCTCAAGTTTCCTGCCAAAAAAATTGGTTGTTTCAGGGACGTTTTAGAATTTGCCAAAAAGGGGACAACCAAAATCCATCCCCGCATCCCTGTTTCATCCCCGGTACAATATGGTCCCAAAACCATAGGGGACACGCCTCCGTGGAACACAGATTAATAAATATAGACCCATCAACTAAATAGCTCCATCCAATGCAAAAGATGACCAGTTTCCAGTGCCACCTAATGAATTGCTAAATATGGCAACGTCTCAAATTAGACTTACTAAAAATAGCAAGTCAACGACTGCGACCCTCAAATCTCATTATCGGCTCACAACGGTTGTGATGATGAACTGACCCAACCAACTGCAAAAACCTACTAAAAACATGGACATTAAAAGTATCTTTCACCTCCCAATTGGAAGAAAAATTGAAATCCTACAAGAGAGTGCACAAACAAAGAAAATACCAAATTCACATACCTACAATAATGAAAAACTCGACACTATATATGGCCCAAAGAAAATTCCAAAATGATTAAAAACCTATGGACACGGCTAAGATACTACCAACTAATAATTTAAAAAGGGGCCTAAGATAATAATATTAAGTTTCAAGTCCGTATGAAATTAACATTAAATGGAATTATTTAATTATATTGGCGACATTATTGTCCTCCCTCCCCAAAAATTGTTGGCCCTTAAACTATTGTGGACTCAATTGCTCCAGAACCTATTCACCTTCCTAAGTGGCATCTTTGATTGGCTGGTCCTTCCAAAGCACAAAGAATTCCTTGAAGGTGTGCAACCTCAACTTCTCTCTAACGTTGATGATCAACTCAAATTCCAGAATTAGTTTCCCTTCTTCGTCAAAGGGTGTAAGTTCCTTCAACACTATAATGCACTAACCAATGACCTTCTTGAGGCATGACACAAAAAAATTGTGAGTCTGGCTCCCTTCAAAAAGTTCCAACTCATAGGCAACTTCGCTAACTCTCAGAACCACTCTATGAGGTCCATAAAAGTGCGGCTTCAACTTCTCTATACCACATTTCTTGAGGGAAGATTGTTTCCATGGTTAAAGCCCTGCTCAACTCTATTTCGGTTGACATGCATCTTCTTTTGCTTTTGAGCCCTCTATAGATTGTCCTTCAGAGATGTCAAGATATCCTAACTTTCTTGCAATGGATCCTTGGCCCTTTGTGTGTGACTATCACCCAGTGCCCATGAAGCACTTTGAAGGGTGTCATGCCTATTGATATGTGATAGGTAGTGTTGTAACAATGCTCTCCTAGATGTAACCAGCAAACCCACGCCTAAAGTAACCCTCAACCACTTATTCACAACTTTGGTTTGACTATCCCTCTATGGGTTGCAACTTGTACTTAGTGACAACTTCATTCTTGCCAAACAAAATAACCCCATCCAAAAAGCTCTCAACAAACTAGTGTTCATGTCACTACATCCCATAGAAGCTTATGCAAGCATAACACCTTCCAGCAAAAAACTCAACCCCCAAGATCCTATGGAAATGGAAAAGAAGCGTGCATAAAATAGGAAATAACAAAATACTCTCTCTCCATTGCATTTTGGGAAGCCCCGTAATGAAGTCCATCGAGATGCTTTTGCACTTCTAGTCAATTATTGGCAATGATTGATTACTCTTGCACGTAAAGTAAGCTTGGATTTGTTCTGATGACACGTGGAGCATTCTTATACATACCGCTACATGTCATTCTTAAGGCACTTCCAAGAGAAATTATAATAGATTTGTCTGTAGATCTTTAGATATCCTAAGTGTCAGGCCAAAGGTGAGTCATCTATTTCTTTCAGAAATTATTCTTTCATCTTGTATTTTAGTACCAAATAGATTTTTCCCCTGCATACAGATGTATGTAAATAAAATATATATACTCCAGCAGCAACGAATGGGAATCCATTAAAAATTGTTAATGATGACGAACTGCAAGCACATCCAATAGTACAACAAATAGAACTCTAGAATGCGTGAACGCCAAAATTAGTTTTAGCCAAAGCCTACGACAAAAAATATATTATTTGGTCTTCCACCTCCAAAACTGTGCACAAACTTCCCCAGCCTTCAACCTACAACAAAACGAAGACTCAAGTCCAATCCATGACTACTTAAAATCCCCAACCATCTACTTATAAAGGCCTCCAAGAAGCGTATTAAAATTTGGGGACACAACACAAAAATCATGGTGTCCTTGGTCTTTGAGCCCCAAGGCGAGGTCAATTTTTTTACTTTGGTTGGGCTTCACGACCCAAAGATAATCATCAAAATTTTGTTGTGTTGTAAACCCCACTGGTAAGTATCATATTTCTCCTTGGTTTTCAGTTCTCATCATTATTCAAATCAAATCTATTATGATTACCAAAGTTTTCTCCCAAAAATGAGATAGAATTTTAGCTAAATGTTCAAAATTTTCATCATGTTCAAATCAAAATTAAGGGCTCACTTGATCAAAATGTTTCATCCAAGTAGGAAATCAGGTAGTCCTTAGGACCATAGTTGGCACACTCGCAGAGTAATCGGCAAGTCATAGGAAATCGCGAAGTTTTCTCAGCCGGCGAGTAAATGGCAAAAAAACTCGCCATTATTAAAACTTGGCTCCAACAAAAAAATCGCCGATTAATCGCTGGAAAACAGGCGAGTTTCTACCAAAAACTCGCGAGCTTTTAAGAAAAACTCGGCCACGAATTTGGAAAAGTGATATAGGTGAAAAATCTCATTATTTTCAACACCAATTTGTATTGTGCGATCAGAGGCTTGAGGAGGGGAGAGAACAAGAGTTCCAATGTACTTTTAATTAAACTTCAGCAAATTTTTTAGATTCTTGAGTTTTCTTGAGGTTTTTTTTTTAAACGGCGAGTTTTTCCCAATTAAACTTTTGGGGGCTTGGCGAGTTTTCCAACTATGCTTAGGACTCTTGCTTGGGCTCAAACCAAAGATTTCACTAAGTGAGGATCAAGACTTAAAACTTCTAATTCATTCCTCGATCCCGCCGTGCAACTAAAGATCAACTTGCATCTCAATCTTGCTTGAAATCTCTACCTTGCCAATCTTTACGACTTCAAAATGTTGCCAAACCAAGACTAAAACTAACAAACTACTAGTTGCCAAGAAAACCGAGGGGGTCCCCATTTGCAATGGAGTATGTTTTCAACACAACATTATGCTTCAAACTGGATTGAATGCAAGTGCAATCGTATTCAAGAGTCATTAAAATCAAATTACTAGGAAATATAGACCATAATCAAATAAAGTTTAATACTTCAAATGCTTTTGAATTTGAATAAAGTGCAAAACTCATTGATATGAAAATGTAAAATTATCTTGAATCGAAATAAAGTACAATGATCCTTAGTTGTAATCTTGATCATTGGAACACATCTTCCATTATGGAGAAGGAGAAATATTTCAATAAATATCAATGGTATACATACTCATTACAAAATTGATAGTGGAGAGAGTGAAGCCTTTTCTCACGTCCTTGAGTTCTAAAGAATGGGGTGAATTTGTTATTGGTCAATAGACCCTGATGGAGCCAAAAAAAAAAAATTGCAAATTAGGACCTCCATGTACACACTCCCTATTGCAACCATTTCATGCTAAGGATTCGGAGCATAGCTCTATGTGTTAATTGCACATATGTTATACACACCTCAAATATTTATTCACTTCAGCACATGGATGAGACTCCTCTCTTTAACTATTCATAGCTCCAGGTGCGGGTATTTGATAAGGTAGACCGCATTTTGGTATGGGGTTCTCAGAATCATTGAATGTAATCCTATCACAACTCCCAAGAAGAAATGTCGACTTTAATGTTCTTCACAACTCAAACATAATCAATATAGGTTAAAAGGTCCAGAGCATATAACTATCCATGGTAAAGTTTGTTTATGGAACTTTTACGAAGTTACATCTTGGTGCTCAAATAAGTTGCCTTCATTGCCACATGAAACAGAATCAACGATCATTGGTACTCTACAAATATACAAAGGAACAATATTTTTGCAACTGATATTGCTTCAAAAGGCTTAGACTTCTCAACTATTGATTGAATTATTTAGGAGGATTTCCCAGAAGATGTAGCATCTTATATACATTGTGTTGGGCTCACAGCCTATTTTATAATTGGAAGTTGTTCTATTGCATTCTTGATACCTTCAGAATTGAAAATACCAAACTTAACAGCAAAATGAAAAATACTCCAACCTAGGACATGTGTAGCAAATAATATTCATGTATCACACAGGAAGATGAAAGAAATGGGAGTCTACTATAAATGGTGAACCTGTTGTGGATAGATGAACACATGGAATAGAGAAAGATTAAAGCCACCACTGTTGTGGAGAATATGTTCAAATAATGGGGCATTCAAAGTTAGTACTTGCTCAATGAAGATATTGTGGTTTTTGAAGATCAATTAATTCATAATGGGCAAAATTACACTAAGCGTAATTGGAAATCACATGTAGTTGTAAGACTGGTAATCATAAGGAGATCCCATGTTTATTTTGGAGAAGCTCAACAACTTATTCTCTCCTTGCAACTACCTACGTGACACCTTTGTTTACCCAAAAGATCACAAGATCAAATGACTCTAAAGAACAGTGATTTTGGAACACAATAGCACTGCATGATTATGAAGACAAGCCTCTCGAGTAATTTGCTATGCCACCATGGAGGAAGTAAGATATCAAGGATTATAGAAGATGCCTAAAGAGAATCCTTGTGAGCACAATAATAAGTCCTACAGGTGACCCCCAGTCATGCATTTCGAACATAAAATATTGTTGCCTTCCAGTAGTATTAGATGTGTTCGATGTTGCTTATCAATCAGCATCAGTCTACATAGAAATACACAAAAGTGAAATACAAGAAATCCACAAAAATAATATGGTATCAAAGAAATCATGGAAATGAAAAAGGTATTAGTAATAATCAATTGCTCATGCTTGAAGTCGTGGCTATCTATAATGTGACTTTGGCATGGACCAGTAAGCGCAAATATGAGCGAGACTTGCAAAGGCCGAGGTTCCATGTCAAAATGAGAATCCACGTCACCATAGAAGACAATAACGTATATGCAATAAACACACAGGAGCAATCAAAATCAATTGAATTAAATATGGCTTCAAAATGTTATGGATACACTCGGCAATGGGAAACACCAACGGATATTGTATTTGATGCTAAAATTGGCTGAGCGATTCTGTAGTATAAATCGTGGTATCTCTACAATAGAGTATATGGCATCGAGAGCAACTTGACACACCGCTTCAAAGGGAAATACGATAAGTCTCTACCATATCATCTTACATCGTGGCACATTAATTCATATCTTTTTTCAAGGAATGGTTATCGCAATCCAAGGTGCAATTAACATTGTTAATGTTTCAATTCATTTGAAAAGGTGTCATTAATCAGATAATTGAGTATTCCTAACAAAAGGATGTATTAAAATATTTTTAAAAGTCACATCCTTTGGAAATAAAAAATATAAATAGGGAGATACTCAAATGAAAATAAAACAATTCAAAGATTCGGACATTCAGATTCATACACTCTGAAGGAAGCATTTTATATTTATATATTTTTCTGAGGAATAAGGGCTCAATATGACTTTGTAATATAAATTCCATTATTTTATTTTTTAAATAAAATAAAATGTCTTTTGTTTATTTTTTAAAAGACATGGAGATTTAAACTACAGGCGAATCATCCTTTGTAATTATTTTTTGGAAGTCTGTATACAATTTAAATATTGGATAAGTGGACATGGTCATTTAGCATTTAAATTCGATAATCACAGATATTGTGAAATAAATAATTGTTTCCGCATCTGTGTCCAGTTTGTCTCCCTGCCAGAGGAGTTAAAATTCAATCTGGGCTAATTTAAGATTGCATAAATATTTGATCTAGCGCATCTCGATTATTTAGTTGTTGGCAGCAAAGTGTGTAAAACATTATGAAGTTGTACGTCAAAGTTCACTGAAGTTGACTCTATATCCCGAATGAGCAAAGGCACTGGTCTTTTATTATTGAAGTAAAAAAATCTATATATTCTTCCTACAAGCATCAAACCAATTATTTATAAATATTTTACAATCCATTCAATTCAAAATACTCAACATCTAGTTTTCATTGAGTTCAAGGACTTTGCCAACCGAAGAACTCCAAAGTTTGAATTCGCTCTAAAAAAGCCTTGAACCAGACAGTCAGTGTTAAGGTGAAGGTTTACCCGCCTGGGTGTAGTGGAGCCCGAAGTGCAGGGGAATCAGAAAGAATTCTCGTTTGTTGGCTTGAACTGATTGAGAAGTCCTATTGGAGAAGTGGCAGGCTCTTGGATTTCCAATTTGCGGTTTTGGGAACCAATAGATCCTACCCAAGATTGTGATTGCAACTTTGGCCATTCATTCCATGCAAAGCTCCAAGGACAAGGCCTACAATAGGGTCATAGTGGTCCTTTTTGCGAAAAAATCTTATTGAGCTTTGGCTTTAATAGGGATTAGGTTGATTGGACCATGAGCTGTTTTTCTTCTACATCTTTTTCAGTTCTTATCAATGTCAAGCCTTCAAAGTTATTTGGGGAATCTCACAATCTTTACAAGCAAATCTGCTATGTAGCTATTTGTTTATTGTTATGGCCAAAGGGCTAGCTAGATTTATCAATTTTAGTGTCAGAAAAGGTTTGATCCAAGCATGGAACTGGAACAATAGGTTGCCTCCTCATTCTCACCTCTAGTGTGTTGATGATCTTTCCCAGATGGGTGGGGTCAAAATCAATGAAGCAGTAAATTTTAGAAGAGCTTTGGATATCTACTTTGTTGCTTCTAAGAAAAATGTTTATGCTTATGTTGTCTATTTTCTTCTCTAACACTCCCCACCTTATCTCGAGCAAATTGGCTCAAATTTTTAGATTTTAGTTCGGTCCCCTTCCTCTGGTCTACCTTGGGATTGCCCTCAAAGTTGGCAATCAGGCTAGGGAGTTTTGGTGGGAAGGTAAATCATTCATCTTGCAAATGGCTTTGCACAATTGAGCAACTAACTCTTTTGAAGTCAATTGTGTTTGCCAATCTACAAGTGCTTTGTTCAAATAGCTCCATCGAGCTTTGTGAAGGAATCAAATGCCCTAGCTCATCAATTTTTATGCATCTAATTTTATCTCCTTGAAATGGAGTCTTGTTAAGTGGGAGTCTATCTATAGACCCATAAGAAAGAATGGTCTTGGCTCAAGTGTACGAGGTCGATTGGTCAAGCTTTGGAATCGATATTGCAGATGGCTTACTGGTCAAGAACAAGAGTGGGATGGATTTCTTACTATTAAATACCTTTGAGGAGTGGACAACACTGAAAACACATATGTCCCACCATTGCAACCTTGTAAGGAAGGGATATATGATTTGGAAACCTCTTAGACAAGGGTTGAACTAATCAAAGATGATCTATTTTAGGTTTGTACTAAGGGATTTCATGCTCGTTTTTGATAATATCCATGGAATGATTTCCATTATCATATCCATGTTTCCCGTCTAAAACACCTTTGCAACTACTTGTAGGGTGTTGGTTGGACTAAAGTGGAAGATTTCAAAAATATTCAAAATGTGGAACCAGTGTTGGTGGTCTATTGGAAGTATCCAATGGACGGGCTACCAAGGGGTACTAAGGAGACTTGTCAAAAGCTTGCTAAGATTTTAACTAGAAGACTATGTAATTCCCTTAAAAGAAGTGATATTAGACATGGAGTCCTACTCAAATGCAAACTCTTTGTGGCCTCGGGTTTGTCAAAGTTGGAAAGATAGTTGTATAGGGGTGTTGATGTTCTTTGGAGAAAATAGAAGTGGAATAGTTTTGCATGGACCAAATGTAATTTCTTCCTTTGTTTGGTTTCACAAAGTAATGTCTCACCTAGGAGAATCTTTCCGTTGATGATTTATAGCTTCAATTGGATATGATAAAACATAGACAAGATATATATATATATATATATATATATATATATATATATATATATATATATATATATATATATATATATACATACATATAATGATTCTTCATTTTATATATGTGTGTGTGTGTGTGTGTGTGTGTCATATATATTTAATGAGAGATTTTAATATACATTGTATAGAGAATAATCTTTATATAATCACATGATATGTTATGAAACAACATACTTATGATAGGGCACGTCTCTTGAAGAGACATACCCATTCAATCATATATATTACTCTCGTCAAGCTGCTCTTAGAACATATTGGAAAAGACTGCAATACTATTATAAGTAGCAGCCCTCTCTATTATGCCACATTTGATCTACAATCCTCAACATGATATCAAAGACAAGTTAGGAGGAGATTTGTCATTTCTTACAAGTTGGTAGATAATAAAACATTGCTATAATGTTGAATTCAATGTCTCGCTCAGAATCATTGGGTTGTCTTGAATATGTTGCATGTCAAGTAAGGCAAGGCTCTTTATGAATAGACCTGTGATGTCCTTCTAATGTGTTGTCCTGCATTTTATCATCACAAAATGCGGGTAACAGTACGAAGCTTTTTCAAATTAGTTTCGCATTTCTCTGAGAATAGTTCATTATTTAATTGGCTAGTATTGATCAACCGATTGGAATCAATTCATATAATGAATCATTTTACTTAAGGCCTTCATCAAGTCTTTTTTGTTTTATTTTTTGTCGAGCCTTTGCTTGATTTTTTAAACCTTCATCATCCGTTCTTTACTTTTGAGTTCGCGTTTGTTGGTTTTTAGTGATTTGGTTTTGCTCATGTCATGCCTTTCAATTTCCCCTTCGATTCAGTCTAATCTAGAGATCAATCAAAGTTGTTAGTCAAGAGTTATGTCCATTTTAGTGCTTCAAAAGTGGACCTTTTAGGTGCAACAACACGAATTAAAAGTCTAATATATTTTCAATTTGACTTTCACTTTTTGAAAAATATAACTTATATTCACTTTTTGTTATGTTTTTAAGTTACTTTGACATTAAATTTTTAAATTAAAGTGACTATAGTGCACTTTATGTTATAATTTTAAGTCGAGTTACTTTTTAATTTTTCACTTTATATAACTATATAGTTTCAGTTTAATTTTTGGTTTTAAAAATCAAATGTTTATTTAAATGTTACTTTTTAAATGATGTTTATATGTTATATTTCTAAATATGATAAATAAATATTGTTTATGGCCCATTTGGTAACATTTTTATAATTTTAAGTGAATTAAATGACTTAAAGTCTTCATAAATGGACATTTTATATGCAAGAACATGTAAAATCCATCAAAAGTGGACATTTTACATGTCATTGCATATAAAGTTTACTTTGGTGGACCTTTTGATGTAATTGCATCAAAAGTGAAATTTTCATGTCTTTGCATCTAAAAAGTGAAATGTAACTTAAAATATGCAAGTGACCCAAAAAGGTCCGATTCTAATGACTTGCATATTTTAAAACATGCAATAGCACCCAAAAGGTACAATTTTGATGAGATACATATTTAAAACATGCAATTGACCCAAAGAGGTCCATTTTTTTTACCAAAAACATGTTTTAATATATGCAATAACACTCAAAAAGTTTGATTTTGAAGAACATGTCTTTGCCCTCCAAGAACCCATTTTTGGAGATTGTGAGAGATTTACTTGATGGTTTTGAATGAAATCTTTTCCATTAAGGTCCCTTTTTCTTGGCAATGGATTTTCCAACATTAAAAATGGATTTATTTTGCTAAAAACAATTTTTCAAACTTCCTCTAAGGGCACGTTTTTGGAAATATCTTCAAAAAACACGATTTTTGGCTCATGTTTTTGCTCCAATCCAAATCGATTTGGCATTTTAAGTGTTTGTCATTGCATTGTGATACACATTTTCAACTTTGGAAGCTAAAAACAAATTCATTTCATGTCTTTTATGAATCACGTTTTTGCTTAAAATGCCCGGAAAATTGGGGATTTTAATCCACTTTTTCACATTTTGATCCATGTATATGCATTTGGAGAAGTTGTTTTTGCATTCACAAGTCAAAAATAACTCAAAAAATGCATTTTTTGGCCACGTTTTTGCAAAAACGGCCCAGATTTTTGCATTAAAAAGTTGTGTTTTTGTTCAAAAAACTCAAAAAAATGAATTTCCAGCCCATACCTTTGATCAAGACGGATTGTTTTTTAGTTTTAAATGCATGATATTGTCTTTGGAGACCATGTATTTGGCACTTTCATGTCAAGTTCGACCATCGAATGTCGATTACATGCATGTACGAAAAAAGTCAAAAGGTTGTTTGAAAATCTGGATTCAAAGAAGAATTAGTCTTCAAGTCTATAAAACTTGCTATTTTGACTCTTTAAACTCCAAGTAAGTGGACATTTTCAAACTTGCTCATCAATTCATGCTTATCTTGCTATTTCCATGCATATTATTGCTTGATGATTGCCACTTGTTGATTTTGTTGCCACAGAAAGTGCATTTTTCCTTTAAAAATGAAGTTTTGTTCATTTTCGTGTTTTTGGTTCTTCCCCAAGTTCCAATTTCGAATTTTATGTTTGAGTACCCTCCAAAGTTACGTTTTTCTTTTGTCTTTCCTGCTTTGTGCTTACTTGTCGATTTTCTCCACTTGAAAAAGTTACAAGTTCTTTCCCAAAAACTTGTTTTTGCTTCACTTCATGTGAAAGCATCATCACATTCCACTTCCATTCTCCATGACACAACACTTCGCATCTCACCTGACAAATGCGATTACATGTTTTCCATCTCATTCACCATCCGCACATGCATGTAATCCCATTTTCCGCTTCCATTTTCACTCATCTCACTTCCCGCATCCACTCGCACGACACAATTACGCAAAATGCCTTATGTGTAATTGCATCCAAAAGGTTCAATATTTATTAAAAGTCACTTTCTAAAAAGTCAAAAAGATGTCATTTTCATCTTTCATGTACTTTGACTTCATCTTTTTACCAAAGCTGACTATAAAGTTCATTGTCTCTCTTCCATTTTCCATTTTCATCCCTCCATATGCATTCACGACTTCATGAGCAAATACATGTTTCCGCATCATTCTATGTTTTCCATCTCATCCTTCATCCCTTGTTACATGTTGCATTTACATGTAATCCATTTCTGTGCAATGGCATCTTGAAAGCCCAAGTCACTTTTTAAAAATCAGCAATTTACATTTGCACACATTCCCATGCATCAAGCACTTTACTTCAAAAAGAAGGAAAAAAAGAGTTAAAGGTGCTGATGGAAAGTTGTTCCGAGTTTACATCCGAACACCATCAAGAAGGCTTTCAAAGTGTCAGAGAATCCAGAATGAACCAATCTATGAAGGAGAATTCATGACAACTTGAGCGAGAAAAGATGGATCACATCAAGTTTCCACATGACAATGGACAATTCATAAAAGAGAGTTCGAGGTTATCAAAAGATGCAAGACCATGGTTATCAAGGTGAATGTAGCAGTACAAAGTATAGGAACTCCCAATCCTGTGATCATTGAGGATTGCATCGTTAAGTACAAGGTCCTTTAGAATTGTTTCCTTCTCTTCCATCTTCTTTCTTCTTTCATGTTTGTAGATGGAGAGGAAGTATTACATTAATGAGTAATTACATGTAATGCGAGTTGCATGTACATGTAAAAAACGTAATGCAAGTTGCATATGCAATTACATGTAACCCTATATTTTCTCTTTTAGTTAGACTAGGTCAAAGTTGGTTGAGCTCCTCCCACTTTTTTCTTCACCTTTTTTTCAACTCCTGTGCCTATATAAAAGAGTGCCCCCTCATTGTAAAAATCATCTTTTGTTGTATGCAAGAAAGCTCTGCTACATTTGTGCAAAAATAACTTTGATTGTGTAGTACAAAGTTGGGAGAAAAGTGAATAAAAGAAGCAGCTCGATTCGAAGCTTTGACTGGAAGCGATTGTAATAGAGCGAATTAGAAGCTTTGACTGTAATTTGTGTCTATTGTCTTGATTCATGTTATTATTGTGTGTTCAATAAAAGAGCATTGTTATTTAAGAAGCAATTGGAGCTGAAGCTTTGACTAGGAGCGGTTGTGGAAATATATAGCTAGAAGCTTTGTCTGTAGCTTATACTTCTTTCTTAATTCACAAAATAGTTCAGTTATTCTTACTTTTATGAGTCTTTGTGCCCTAATTGTAAAGCTTTTTCCATATAAAAGTACGATCGGACTTAGAGCCAAACCAGTACATTTTCAGCTAGCCTTTGAGTTAGTGAGGGTTTATCGGTATCACTGTTTCCAGCTCTTGATAGAAGTGTAATTAGAGATTCATCCTGCCCATTACTCACTCCATGAGTAAGTGGATTCTTTCTTGAAAGTTAAGAAGAAAGGATATTGGTAACGCTCTATTTATAAAATCTCTTGACTTCTTGCTTACCTTGAGTTGATCCAAAGAATGGTGAGAAAGGGGAGCCTTCCCTTTAAGGTAGGAGAGACTCTGTCTCACACGTTGTGGCTAGTCATCCTCTTTTGCGACTAGATTTTTACCCAAAACTGTCGGTTGCAAAATATCCACCCAACATAATGAATGTCCATGGTTGGATGATGTCACAGATGTGGCAATGCCTCATATCTGATGTGGCACACAATCGAAAGGACCTCTGTGACGGCTTGCATGGGCAAGATATGGTGAGGCCAATGGATAAGGGGCAACATATATGCACCCCTTCCAAGTGTTAAATAGTGGAAGTCTTTTATATTTCCATTGAATAATGGTGAATATATGTTGCCCCATAGACAATGCTTATGGTGAGGCCAATTTGGATCTTTCTATAGTGGATCTCGTGGGTATCAAGAAAGGTCATGCTTGTTGTCAATGATTTCATAGAGACCTCTTACAATATCGGGCCTGCAGACAAGAAAACGCTTGGTGTGGGATGTGTGTTGACTTTAGCATGGATAAAGCACTGGAGGCCCGATCTGATTGAGGTAAATGAGTCGATCAATACCAATCAATGTCGACAACTATGATCTTGGAATAATAGAACAATCAGTTCCCTGCAGCTTTATCCAATGTTGACAGTGGCTTTCGAGCACATCGACCATGCAAACAAATAAAATCAAAGATAATATATGGAGAGTTAGAACATAAAGCAACTGCTATCAAGGCCAGGAGCCCACGGAGGATTATGTGGAGGAAAACACAGCAGAAAAACATGTAGAAAGTTAAAGGGGCTTCAAAGGATATTCCCTTTTGACAGTCTGGGTAAAGACAGTTGTATAAAGGCAGCAAACATATAATACAAGCTTCAAGCTGCAATAACAATGAAATCACAGAGCAAGATCTATCTAAAAAAAGAAGAGTAAATTCCATTGAGTATAGCTCATTCCATATGCACGACGTGGATCATTCTTGCCATGGAAAGGCCAATGATAATAAAAATTATATTTTAAAATCGCAATACCTGACACAATATGGCCTAATGTAAATATCTGCAGCTGCCCTTTACTTGGGAAAAGAAAACAATAGAATATTACAAGAGACAAATTATATAAAAAAACCCATATTTAAAAGGGCGACCAATCAAGAGGTAACGTAGCAACATGTTGCCATGATGACAAGTAAAAGAAAAGAAAACATGGACATTGCCTTTATATCAAATGTAAGGGAAACAAAGCAGATTTGAATACATAGAACTTTCACAATCGATTGGTGGCCATGTTGAAAAGGTGGACCCACCATGATTCCTTAAATAAGGAGCTTTGAGAACACAATCGTGACACTAGAGAACACAAAGCTACAATTAGAAATTATGAGTCTAATGTCATATCACTGCGGCACTCATATTTGACTGGCACCAAATAGGCAACAATTATTGGCTGTAGATATATGACTCAGAAAATACACCAAGGAATTGTGCCAGATCGATTGGTGTACCAGAGTTAATCACAGATTATATTAATCACAGATTATATTAATCACAGATTATATATGCGACATCCAACTGCAGAGGAATTGTATATCTATCAGGATCAGCGGCAGTAAGTGACAACATTCACATTCGCTCACAGTCAATTTCGACACCTGATAACGTCCATTTGCAATTGCTTGTAGTAGTATTGCAGCTTGATTCAATAAGACAGAGACAACCAGTCTATTGGTTGACAGTCCATAAAAGTATGCATATTTGAATTTCTTGGAAGATGTCATCTCAGTGGTATCAACATCTAGAGATCCAAATTCATAACTACAACTCCCCAATACATATATGAATTGCACATTACAAATAAAACATAGAGAAGATTTTATTCCAGGCCAGAAGAAGTACAAGCAAAGGATATCATTCATATTTTGATTGTCGATTGAGCAGTTGAATTCCATTTGATTTAAAATTGCCAATCTCATAGACCAAACTGATAAGAGAAACTAGACTTCAGATGTTTATACAGCTCATCTCATCTTAATCGGATCAGAAGCACATCTCTAATGCATTTTTGCTCCTCTTTCATTTTGGATTTGTGAGTTTGGTAGGTCTCCAGCTAAGTCCATTTTTATTTAAGTTGCTTGGGTTATTGGCCCTTCTTTCATTATTTGGTATATTTGGTTAGAAAGGAATCAATGGATTTTCCAAGATATAAAAATGCTGGTGGATCAGATATGGAAAAAATTTGTCAATAGGCTTCAAGAGATTATTTCAGCTACATGTGATTTTTAAGTTAAAGTGGTTCCTGGAGTTTTTGCTATTATAAGGAACTTAAATTTTATGGGTAGGAGTGTTGGCTCCTCTATCAGTAAAAGACCCAGTCAGATCAAAAGGAGGATCCATCAAGGTGGAAGATAGCTCCCACATCCTGAAGGAGTCCTAAAGGTGAATACTGAAGGTGAATCTAGGGGGAATCCTCAGCATGAGAAGATTGGTGGCACTGGTACAAATAATGATGGGGATGTTAAATTTTTTTTGTCCATACATAAAGATAAGTATACTAATAACCTCATGGAGGCCCTTGCTATTTTGTATGCCATGGAAAGATGATGTCCTCTTGAATGGAAAAGGATTATATGAGAGTCCAATTCACAAATTCTGGTGGATATGTTCATAGAGCAACAGACAAATGCGGTTAATTGGTAACTAATTGGTGGTTAAGACGGATTTTGACCTCAAGTCACTCCCTCAAATCGATTTTCTTGTCTTTATTTGTAATGTAGAACAAAATAGCTGATTTTTCAGCTAAATGGGCCTCTGAATTGTTGGACAGGTGCAATGTTGCTTGTAGGGGAGCTTATTTTTAGAGGATTCTCAAATTCTGGAGAGGTTAATTACAGAGGATAGTAATGTGTCGCCACTCTATTCAATTGAGTTTCACTTGGAGTTCTGTTTGTCAGGTTTTGGTTGACCCTTTCTGGGCTTTTGGCCTTGTACTTCATTTCAATTATTGCTGATTAATAAATTTTTACCCGCCCCCCCCCCCCACCTTTTAACAAATGATATGCGCAGTCTGATCCCTTTTCCATATAAAAGATGTGACATTATAATATTTTTAAGGAAAATGAATGCCATGCTCAAAATTCACATCCACTGATTGTTACAAATGTTGGAAATAAACTCAGATAGAGTAGAATATACCAGAAAAAGATTTACCTTAGACTTCTTCAACTTATATTTGTTCTCAGTGCACCAAGCTAACGCAGGAGCACAATCCCTATTCTGCAAGAATTCAACCACCTTCTTCGCATCCATAAAAACATCAATATCAACAAGATCCTGAAAAAACAATATCCAGGATGTTCAACATCTATATAAAGTATGATATAATAGACAAAACCACAGAAATGTACAACTCTCAGTGCATATCATAATCTATCAACATTCTCATTTTTGCCAACCTAAAAATAGAAAATGAATTGAGAAAGGAACAAATAGTGGTTATCTCTGACTTCTCATGAATACCAAATTTTAGTTGTTGCAGCAGTTCTAAATAAAAGGATTGTTGATCATACTATGACCTATGTACTATCAAAATCTTTTCGTTGGCTGCAAAGAGATTTAGCAAGCTAGATGTTACTATCATATAAAAGAAAAAAATATAAAATTTTGGGGCAGATGAAGTTTAAAGGAATGATGTTTGATTGGAATAAGAAAATGGTTTAACTCAAAATCCTAGCTACAAAAAAATTGATGTGTATCATTAGGGTGTGCAAATTAGTTAAAATCAAATGTCAAAGTTAACTATTACATCCGATATATCCTGCATAAGGTACAATTGACACTTGATCTCAAATTATGCTAGTGCAGGCCTTAATACCAAAACTTGTGTATGTACAATATTCCTAACTGGCAAACTTTTTACTGTATCTAGAACAACAGTATTCTAAACTCTTTTCAAAAGATAGAAAGAGTTTTGACTTTGGAGGGTAGAAAGTAAATCATGAAAGGAAATTCATTCTTCTAGCAGTATAGGATTTTCTACTTTGACACATTAAAGAATTTACCTTGTTGCCAAGTTTACACCTAAAATTTTGTGCATATTTGTTCTTCTAACTTACTGGCGGGGTAATTGTATTACGACCAAAGACACTAAAGAAATGGTTAATAAACCCAAAACTATACAGATGAGGATGTATAGAGAGGATTGATTATGCTTTCTGTATTTCACTTTTGGTTATAAAGAAGCCATAGAATCATGCTGTTAATTATGATGTCGCCTTATTAGACACTAGCAAATCAAAAAAAAAATCAGACAGACAGAGCCTAACAAGCTTCATAATTAAAAAAAATTGTCAGTTTGCACCAGTGTCTATCACAATCAAACGTATGAAAGGAGAGGTGGAAGCTGTCAAAATATATAGAAAAAAATTAGGTAGGAAAAGGTGACAAAAGGTTGAACAATGAATAGAGGGACCAAAGGGAGCAAACATGCAAGATCCAAAAGAATCCCTACAGAATATCAAGAGCTTAAGGAGTCATTTCTTATTTTGGGTCTAGATGCGATCCTGCATCACCCAGAAATAGTGGTTGTTCAATGTTTAGTTTTTCCTCCAGTTTTGTGTGTTTTCAGGTTTTGTCTCGCTTGGAAGGTGCACAAAATCCTGCTGGCACTTCAAACCCAAAAACATCATGGCTTGTTTCAACTGAAATTCCCTTTAAATTATTGTTGACTATATGCTCTCAAGTACAACTCACTTCATAAAATGGAAAACCTGGGGCAGCAATTATTTACCCTCATGGGATAACAGAGACTAGTTGCATACATGAAGTAAAGTATTTAACACAAAATGTAAAGAGAACACAATAGTATTATATGCATTGCTTGGTTACCATACACAAATGTATTTCATACAACCATATCTCGAACAAAAGGAATAATGCATACATATAGTGTCCAAGGGGGTGTCAGGCAAACCGTCGCACACATGTAACTCATTTAGGTAAACCAACTATCTAACTACCCATATTTCCAACAACATCTGCCCCAAAAGAAAAGGTCGTCCCCTAACAACTTACAAAATTGGAGACAACAATTAAGCACACCAAAAACATAGGTTAAGAAGGACGGTGCATCCCTAAAGTGTCCAGTATCCTCTGTAGCTCATAGACTTAATTGGTGCAGATGTGTAAATCTTTTTGTGTCCTTGAATTGACCTCCACAACTTCCTTCAGCAAAAGTGCCACATCCATAGCATGTGCTTCCTTCCGTGCATAGGCTGCCCTACTCACTGTCACTTCTGTTTTGGCCTTTGCTAACTCCCTTTCGGCTCTTTCCTTATCCTACAAGAGCATTGCTCGCTCCACTGCCCAATCCGCCTGCTGCTTAGCTAATTGATTGGCTAACTCCCCTTGAGACTTTGCCTCTACCTCTCTAGACCTCTCAATCGCCGCTCTATTGACTCTAATGGAATAAGGAACAAGAAGAAAGACGCCTCCACTTAAGAGAACTTGTAAACCAATACAAGGAGCCAAATCAACTTGAAGATAATCTAATTCAAACTACAATTAAGGACATTGCCAAGTTGGCAATCTCAAAAGAAAATGTTAGGAAAGAAGGGTGGACGGATCCTAAGACTCCATCACATAGGAAACATCGTTATACATAGGTACAAAGCACTAGTCATATAGAGGAGGAACTTGGAGGAGAAGGAGAAGTCTCTGAAACAAGCACCCAAGAAAACCTACTAGAAGGAGGGAACACAGTCTCGGTAGGATGGAACAGTCAAAGGGTGATCGAGAAAAGGATAGCGACTGAAAAAACAAAACTTCTAAGGTTCACAAGAGACAGGACTGAAGACCCAACAAGGCATTGTAAAACTTGCATAACTATATGGCAAGCAAACAGTGAAAATGACACAGATGAATGGCTAAAAGAATTTCCTGCCACTCTACGGGGAATGTGTAATGTCCCCACTTCTGCTTTAAGAAATGAATGCTGAAACTTGCACAAAATGTTAGGGCAACATAGAAAACGTAGACTAAAATCTAAGACATGTTAGAAATATTAAACTAAGTATCAATATATATATACTAACCCATACTAACACTCCTAATCCTTTGGAAGGAACTCTCCTCAGATTACCCAACCCTCTAATGACAACTAATTCTCGATTAAGAAATCATTATGTGAAGAGTGTCTCCCTAAGGCCTCTAGGATCTCTATATTCATCACAACACTACTTGGTAGAGATTCCATCTCTACCCAAGTCTCTTATCTCTGGCATATGCATATGATTATAGATAGATAGATAGATAGATAGATAGATCCTCTAAGAGATTCCCTACAAATCTCTTTCTGGGTTCCAACTTGGGATCTCCACACTCTAACTAAGAATGCCCTCTAGTCTCTCAGTTCTCTTTAAGAGAAACTTGACATCCAAATGCCCTCTACCAAGATTAACTTGGTCTCTATAAGAATTATCTTTTCTCTATAAGAACCTTTAATCCTGCAACATAAATAAATAAAAATATACCCCTAGTTTTTAAATATGGAATCATATCCTTCCATCAACATATGATTCCTTTTACTGTCCCCACTATTAAAAGAGGTTCACACTATAACTCTGTGATGGATATAATCTCTTCGCTGTTATAATATTTGTATATTATTATCTTTTTGCCTGTAGGACTGAATCATCTCTTACAGATCACTGTTACTTTTTAAATACATTCTATGTGATATTTAGTCCCAATCACTCCTTGTCCTCTGCTTAATATTTATGTCTTTCATTCCTCCTCCATTGCTCTCTGTGATTTCAGTATATTCTATCACCTAGTTATAGTTCAGTTTTCATCCAATCTGCTATCCCGTGGATTATGATGTCACTGTCTTGTTTCCGCCTTCTTTCTACATGTACTATTATTCACCAGTTGACTCGCTTATTATTTTTTTGTTTTATTGTATCGATGCTTCTTGTTTATTTATCACCTATTCTCTTTTCTATAAATGTCTCCCTTCATTCTGTAATATAATCTTTTGGAATTAGAATATCTCTTCCTTCCGTTAGATATATATAATATATATATACCTCTGAATTTAATCCAACACTGCTTGTGTATCATGATATCATCTATCTTTTACTAGCTTTAACATCAATGTCTATCCCTTAGTAGCACTGCACCTCCTCTTATGTGTACTGCTGTCGTTCTATTCTCCACTCATTCTACTTCTTTACTTATCCCATCTTGCCTTATAATTTATACCCAGTGGCTCTTATAAAGACTTGGTTGAGCAACCAAGGATATTATATGTCATTTATTTATTTACCTTGTACTTGGTATATGAAGAGATTAAGTCATATATGGTTTCAGATTTGGATCAAACAATTCAACACCTCCGAGTCTATATTATGTTCTGCAATATAATTATAAAACCTTCTATACCCAATTCTCTTTTTTCACTCCATTGTAATGGAAAAGGTTACATCTTGCCCTCTCCTTATCCTCTCTTTTACATGTGAAGTCCTTGCTTTCGTAGCCCTCCTTATTTCTTGTTGCGATACAGGTATCTCGGTCTACAGGACCCTACACGGCATTGTTTATGAAGCTGCAAGCCATGTCTATTTTCTCACATCTTCCTTGTTCACTTATATTCTATTTGGTGCTCTATTTCTGGTCCATGGTGGTAGGTTCTATCCTCAAAAAGATATATTTTTCCTAATCCCTCCAAATCAAATGCTTTCGAATGCCTCGTTATATGTTGCATGAGGGACGTGTCTCCTCATGTATGCCTCTTGAATTTTCCTTCCTCCATTTATATAATCAACTTAGTTTTTATTTATTGTGATCAATCTCCATCTTTTGATCCTTGTCTCTTATGTTTGAAGGTTATTAATACGTAACAATGTTTAGCCTTTCTACCAATTAATTTTCCCAACTATTTAGCAAATTGATATTACTATTTTCATCATAAATTAATTGCTTAGTATGTGCATATATCCTTCATCACTTGGTATCAATAACTCTACTTAGATTTGTTGACTATATATGTTTTATCTGTTACATGCTAGAGTTGTCGTTGCACCAAAAGATCGACCTGTTAATGCCTAATACAACCACTAGATTTATAGAACACAAGAGGTGGTTAAACCATGTCACGAATCCCGAAGGGGAAGGCTCGTGATTAGTCCAACAATTCCCCCCTTAGCATTACCCAAGGAGATTTGAACCTGTGACCAAGCTCCGATACCACTTGTTAAAAGCTAAAGTTGTCGTTACACCAAAAGATCAACCTGTTAATGCCCAATACAACCACTAGACTTATAGAACACAGGAGGTGGTTAAACCATGTTACGAATCTCAAAGGGGAAGGCTGGCAGTTAGTCCAACATTATCTGTGTGCTAACTTCAATTTGATATGGTGATTATTGTTACAAATGAATATTGGTTATCATATTCTTTTTTTATTAAAAAGGGTAAACGCTTTGACCTGGAGCTATGAGCCAGTGAAGCCACAAACGGGGGACCTCATCCCCATGAGATTTGAACCTTGATGGCAAGGATAATAACGCAACAACTTAAACATCACAACATGTCACTATTGGCTTGGTTATCATATTCACTCATTTCATTATAATCTAATTACTTTAGTAATTGATTGAGAATTAAAGGATGCATTGAATTATTTTTTAACCGCTATTATATGGTTATTAATATTAGAATTTAGATATTAAAATATAACTAATCTTTCATTTATCTAGATCTTATTATTATTTGTAATTAAAAGCTATTTCTCAATAGAGATCTTTTTTATGAAATGATTCGAGGGGCATATATATTTGAATCCCAATACTTCTACGGGTTATAAACTATGGTTGCTACTATTTAGGATAATATATATTTTGAACAGCATATGCTCATATTGAGTTATGAAATATTATAATATAGGGTTATGACAGTCCACCCCTCCCAAATTTGTTTGTCCTCAAGCAATTATTCTCTTCAGGTTTTAAAAAAATCAATTGAATTTAGGACACATTTCTTCTTATTCTTAGGGGGGGCCAACACTTAATGATTCTCATTTGAGTTTTACCATAACCACGTTTTACAAATTACGGCTATGTATATAATTTATCCATTTATATAAATATGTGTGTGTGTGTCTGTATGTGTGTGTGTTCTTATTGAATTATATTTGTATTTATGTTGACATTCTTCGGAATAGCTGTTTTTTGTCATTTTACCCTACAGGATGGCAAGATCATGCTCTAATACCACTATAATGTCCCCACTTCTGCTATAAGGAATGAATGTTGGAACCTACACAAAATGTTAGTGCAACATAGAAAAAGTATACTAAAATCTAAAACATGTTAGAAATATTAAACTAAGTATCAATATATATATACTAACCCATACTAACACTCCTAATCCTTCGGAAGGAACCCTTCTCAAATTACCTAACCCTTTGATGTGAACTAGTTCTCGATTACAAAATCTTCATGTGAAGAGTGTCTCCCTAAGGCCTCTAGGATCTCTATATTCATCACAACACTACTTGGTAGAGATCCCACCTTTAACCAAGTCTCTTATCTCTGGCATATGCATATGATTGACCACTAAAATATATATATATATATATTCTCTGAGAGATTCTCTACAAACCTCTTTCTCGGTTCCAACTTGGGATCCCGACACTCGACTAAGAATGCCCTCTACTCTCTCAGTTCTCTTTATGAGAAACTTGACATCCACATAAATGCCCTCTACAAAGATTAACTTGGTCTCTGTAAGAACTATTTAGTTCTTATCTCATGTGTTTATCAAGGTTAGATTGATAATTTTCTATATTCCCTTATTTTTTGCAACATAAATAAATAAAAATATACCTTTAGTTCTTAAATGTGGAATTGTATCCTTTCATCAAGATATGATTCCTTGTACTATCCCCGCTATTAAAAGAGGTTCACAATATAATTCTATGATGGATATAATCTCTTCACTGAGATAATATTCCTATATTATTATCTTCTTATCTGTAGGACTAAATCATCTCTTACAGATCATTGTTATTCTTTATATACATTTCATGTCATTTTTAGTCATGATCACTCCTTGTCCTTTGCTTAATATTTATGTCTTTGTTTCCTCCTTTATTGCTCTCTATGATCATAGCATATTCTATCACTTAGTTATAGAACCAGAAGAGGAAGTCTTAGCTATCACTTCGATGCAAGCAGAAGACTCACATATCCAAATGTAACTATGGAAAGGGAGAGGTTGGATGAAGCGAGGAGGGAGATACAATAAATGATGGATAAGGAAGGGAAGGTAAGTACTCCTAAAATCTCCTCCACCAAGTCTATCCTAGAAACTAACATCATGAAGCAAATCCTTGAGACTACTGTACCAACAAAAATTGGGAATTTGTTGGAGATCCTACCGAAATTAAGGGTCGCAATAGCACACAAAAACAATACTAAAGCAAAACCCCTGAAGGAGGAAGAAAAAATGAGTAAAGACAATAACTCTGTATTTGCCATAAGCACGGGAAAAACACCGTTGGTGGTGGAAATGAAGATCATGTGGTGCAAATTGACCAAAACTAATATAGATCAAGCCTCGGGGTGTTAATGTCCTCCCTGAGGAAACTTGGAAGGCTCTCGGGAAACCAACCCTGTGACCACCCACTTTCCAATTAGTGAGAGCAGGTCAACATGGGATCAAGCCCATTGGAACACTAATGGGACAAAAAGTGGCGATTCGGACTCGAGCAATTTTTCCTTGATCTTGTAGTGATTTCCCTGGAGAAGAAGATTAATCTCATTATCGGGGAAAGGATTGTTAATCTCAACAAAGGCTAATCACAACAAGATTAATACCCTTTCTATTGAAGTTGATGGTCGGACATAGAGAATTGACCTAAGGAGCCAGATTATAATTCAAGAGCTCACCCCCGATTCAGAAGACAAGGTAGAGAATGGCAATGGAATTGAGCCAGAGGAAGAAGGCAGTCTACGACTCAGAGAATGTTCAGAAGATGAAACGAGTTTCCCTCACTAGAAAATGGGGGATTATTAAGTGTTTTAACTAAAGTGCAATATGATACAAATTCGGGTGATGGAAGCTAAGGACAATTATCCAAGGTGTTCCAACAAGCACATACAAGGTACGACTTCAATTGAATGATACCCCAAAACACACATTCCATATGAAGAACCAAATAAAATATGTGAAAGCTAGGTTGGAGAAGTTGAATTTAGGTGAAAAGGACAAGCCTAAGGAGATTTGTATAGCACACAAATGGGATCATGTTTTGAATGCGGCAGAATTCGGAATATTCCTGGAGTACAAAGATGTGTTTGCTTGGATGTACAAGGAGACCGTATCAAATGAATAAGTACCATGTGGCTAAGGTTTAGGAGGAGATTATTAAGATGCTTGATGTGGGCATAATATTCGAAGTGCAGACCAGTGAGTGGGTGTCGCCAATAGTTATACCCTTGAAAAAAGATGGAAATCAAATCTAAATTTGTCTAGATGTTAGGTACCTAAATGCAGTAACAATAAAAGACCCCTTTCCAATCTCCTTTACAGATAGTATGTTGGAAGACGAAGTCGGACAGGAGATGTACTCCTTCATGGACAAGTTTTCAAGGTACAACCAAATCAGCATTACCGAGGAGAACAAGCTGAAAACCACCTTTGTAGTGGAAGATGGAGTATATGCTTACAACAAGATGCCATTCAAATGTAATGCTCTAGCCACATTTCAAAGAATTATTCTTCACATATTTGATGGGATGTCAGTAGGCAATTTTAAGGACTTCCAGGATGACTAGTCTATCTACATCGGGAAGGAGCAACACCTGAAGATTATAGGAGAATCCATGGAGCAATGCAGAAGGGCTAGGTTGGCATTAAAAACAAAGAAATGTTGATTCATGGTCTCCAAAACTAAGCTCCTCGAACATATAATGTAGAAAGAAGCGTAGAAAACGGACCGTAACAAAATTAGAGTCATTGTTGACATGAAGGCCACCATAGTGTGACTAGTGTCAAGTCATTTTTTGGGCACATGAAATATTATAGGAGATTTATAAAGGGTTTTGCACAAGTATCCCTAACCTTGGAGAAATTAACCAGAAAGGGGGAGCAATTTGCTTTGAAAGAGGATCAAGAGGAGCCCTTTCAAGAATTGAAGAGGACGTTGGTGGGAGCTCTAATCCTCATATGACCTGACTGGAACAAGGAGTTTCACATCCATGTGGATGCATCTAACTATGCGATAGGCACCACTCTAGTACAAACAAGGAGAGACTGGACCAGCCGATGTACTTTGCTAGCAAGTTACTCTCAAAAGCGGAATGGAATTACTACCATGGAGAGAGAAGCACTAGGTATTGTCTATGCAGTTCAAAAGTTCAGATATTACTTTCTAGCTACTCCTTTTACATTTTTTGTAGATCATCAAGCTCTTATCTATCTAGTTAACAAATCTCTTAAAAGAGACTTCATGTCACTATTTTCCTCTCAACCACAAGAACTATTTGATGTTAGTTTTGAGAGGATCATTGCAAATATAATAGCACTGCCATAATGTCTAGTATGTACTTTCAAATGGCAGCATTCTCTTGTATTTGTGTGAGGAACAAACAAAGAGAATAATTAATATAATCAATATAATGGAAAATTTAATTAACGTTGTGTTTATATTGCATTTCCTCACATTTAGCAAAAAGGACGCGATATTTCAAATTAAGGCTTTTTATCTCATGAAAAGCCCATCTCATCAGCCTAAAGGAATGGATGGAATTGGCTTTAGCAGTCTAGAGAATCCCAAAGGCTACCTCTATTCTATCTTCAAAATTATCATACCACAGTTCTATGGAAGAAGCCCAAGCAATTCCCTTTTTGTAGGGTAAAGAGTCAGAAACCTTAGAACTAGACGACAGTATAGGCACATCATGATCAATGGAGCTCTCATAATCAGTAACAAAGGAGTACAGATTCTTTACCATCTTTACGTTTCACAAAAGGAGTAGCCACAATAGTGTCAATGTTCTTGCCTTTACTAACTTCCACAACAACCTTCTTATAATTAATCTTTTTCTTCTTATCCGACGGTGTAGTGGCAACATAATCTTCCTCGTCCTCAGTTTCATACCCTCTTCCTACACAAGTTTCATGTCTTTCAAAGTGTCAATTGCCTTCACAAGAGAAAATCTTGATTTTTTAACTTGGGGAGAGGGGGGGAGATACAATCTTCATCCTCAATTTCCCAAACATTCTCAAACCCATTTTTATCCTCCCCAACATCCTCAGCTTTAGCAATATACTTAATGGGGGGTGGAAGGGAGATTTGAGGAACCCTAGCTCAAAAATGCTCAAAATTAGCAAGATTAGACCTTGGTAAAGAATCGGAATTTTTGGGTTCGTCTTGTGGTTTTCAATGTTGGAATTTAGGGCAGAACGTAAATAGTAAGGAAAGGAAATCAAAGCCAGATGCCTAAAATGATTCAACATCGCAAAGTGATATCAATGAACCCTTGTGTATCTATCATCTAAGGTAAAATACTCCATTATTGGCTTCAAAACTTCACGCCAGAAAGACCTAATTTGCTCATTTTCGAAGTAAGTATTATTACGTTTCACCAGCAATTCCTTCTCTTCCTTTGTCTTGGGGAACCTCACCAAATCATCAAAAAACTTCCTATCCTCAAAGAAATCCATTCCCTTTGTAGAAAGGCTAGTGACTTCAAATATAAGATTCTCGTCAAACACAACCTCTATGACCAACAGGTTCATGGTGTCATTGTTCCACTCTTGAATGAAGATCATGGTGACCTCCCTATCATAGATGTCAAGCTTCTCAATTCAGGGGGTTACCCATCTTTCCTTAACCTGTACTAGATAGCTTCATCATTCTTCTAGTCATCATGGGTAGCAAGTTCCACTCTTTTGAGATCTCCACCCATATTCGTATTAGCAGAGTCATGCACAAGCTAATTCAAATTCTCAATAGCAATGATCAAAATGGAAATATAGAAAATGAATTTGCAAATTGCCCACAAAATGTGTGAAGCATGATTAGAAGTAATGCAACTTTGCCCCGTTGGACAAACTCTACTCCCCGCACTGATTCTGATGTTACCATGTATCATCTCCATCATTATATGGGATCCTCCAAGTTTTCCATTGATTTGATCGTATCTAAGGAGAGAAAAATGTCTTTATTCAAATTATATTCCCCTTCCCACGTATTAACTGATTGAAGTTGGACACCTAGGTTGGCAAAACCACCAACCACCTAATTATTCTCATGGTACGAATGAGCTATATAACACCTTTCAAAGGATTGAATAGTAGTTATTGAGTCATGAATTAGATGATGAATAGACCATGAGGCTTTATATTTCCGTTAAAAAACCTTATAATATTGTTGGAATCTCCTTCAATCCACACTTCGGTACAATTCAGATCACGAAGGCTCCCATGGCCTCTACGAAGTGGTTCGACTAGACTCCCAAGGGAAGTGCCACCATAGCGGTACAAATGTCACTCTTATCTCTTACCACTCCCCCACAACCAGCCAGCCCAACATTCCCACTCAAAGGAAAAAGCCAAACAAATCTATCTCTATTCATCTTGACTTTGCCCAAAGATTTAGATATATTATATTAAGATTTCAATCATTCAAAATTGTGAAGTCATCGCCCTTACAAAGGATATTTTTTTCATTAGAAGTCTTCTTTAAGAAGATTAATATTCTCACCAATAGCCCTAGAGATTTTTTCAGCAACAACTTCTGAGGGAAGCAATCTCTCTAAAAATCGTATTGCTGTGTTCTTTCCAAAGACCCCATATCAAGTGAGGAGTATTGATAGACCACGGTGCCTTTAGCACATGATTAGATAAGGGGTGGCACCATTGCAAAAAGTAATCATGAATAAACTCAAGGAAAACCCAACAAAAACTACACCTTTGGAGGATCCTAGAGAAAATATAGATCTGAAGATGGGTAGCCCATTCCTTGGCCTCCAAGCATAAGTAGCACTTGTTGGAAATTTAAAAGCCTCTTTTGCAAAGATTGACAGTAGTCAAAACACTATGAAGAAAGTGTCATTAACAGATATTGATTTAAGGAATAAGAAACTTCACCTAAGACTTACCAAAAGGGGGTGGGATCAAGAGATAGAGCATAGAGACAATCAAAGACAGTGAGAATCTGCCAATAGGAATACCAAACAAATGAGTCTTTAGCATCATCCTTTATTGCACAAGCATTGAGCAAAGATTGAATCGGAGACAAAGCAGTATTTATAGCTTGTAGATGAAACCAATTCTGACCCTACCAATACCCACTCACCATAGTGCCAAAGGATGCCTTAAATACATCTAAGAAGGGGGAGAAGGCAGGAAAATTGCACAAAAGTTGCTCAAAAAGCCAATTATGCACCCAAAATCCATTGCAAGTAATGAGAGCATTCATAAAACCATCCAACAAAGAACAATAGAATAACTATTTGCTTCTTCTGATATGGTTCAAGTCACTAGTTTCTCCTAATTTGTTTAGTTTAGTATGCCTTATTGAAAGATCTTAAACTCTTGATTTGAAGCCCACCTAATATTTTCGGTTTGCAAACATTGTTCCGCTCATGTAGAGGCAGAGGATTCTTCTCTTCTAGCCCCAACGAAAGGAATCATTTTTTGACATTCTTAATAACATCTACAAACTTCGAAGGGATCTTAAAATAGACTGAGGGCATACACAGGGAGATTTTGAAGAGAATCTTTTTTTCCCACATCTCGGTGAAATACCCATCTATCTAGCAAGTTTCTAATTCAATGTGTCTATTAGGCAATTCCAAAAAGAATAAGGAGGTTCTAGTCCAAGAGGGAGGCCAAGATAAGAAGGAAGACCAACAATCACACACCCCATGATATTAGATATTTTTTTGTCTCCACAAGAGTATTGATGAAGAAAAGAGAACTCTTGTCCCAATTTATAAGTTGTCTCATCATTGTATTGTAGATACCTACATACTACATATTTCTAGCCACTTTCACTGTGGAGAAGCACATCATTATAGTGTCATCACAAATTGTTGGTGAGAGCAAATCAATCTAGAAGAGAATTGCGCAAGCCCTGGAGACTACCTATTTGGACTTTTTTTTTTCACATATCTTCCAAGATTTTCAGCCAGAATAGTAAAAAAAATTGGATAAATAGGATCCCCTTGCCTTAGTCCTTTGGAAGGTCGGAAAAAGTGGGAAGGAGATCCATTAAAATAATGGCCAAAGAGGAAGCAAAGATGAGTTGTGTAATGAGTTGCGGGACACTTTTCCCAAACCAAAGGCCTGTAAGATTTTGAAGAAAAGATATCTCCAAAAACATCCTTATTCCACTGTCTAATGTTGTCCTTTATATATCTTAGTCTCTCAGCTACTTTAAACATTGCCATCCAGTCAACAACAAAATATTCCACCATTTCCAGATTTGGATGAGATAACCACATTTTGTCAAACCAAAATGGGAAATGTCTCTTACCACTAACCGCATCAGCAACAAAAGTGATAGGAAAATGATCGAAACCTATTTTAGACAGAGCAGTAAGAGAGCAAAAATACTTCACCATCCAATGGTTTGAGATGAGAACTCAATCAAGGAAAACGTAAATCAACTCCTTCCCAATCCTTCTATTAGTCCAAGGTATAACTGGCACCTTGAAGGTCCACATCCATCAAGGCATGTTGACTCATAAAATCCATTAGGTCAAATCTGTTTGAGACTAAAATCCTCCAAACTTTTCATTATCTTTTAGAGGGGTGATACCATCTCCCATTATCAGCCAACAATCCTCCAGGAAATTTTGCCTGCAAACAGCCAGCCTATTGCAATATTTGCCTCTAGCACTCCTAGTATTAGGGGCATAGATCTTAGAGAGAACCCAGGTGAATCCATCTCGGATATGGTGAAATTTGACAGTCGCAATATTTTCATCAACTATCAGCAGCTCGCCTTTTATATAGTTTAGGTTCCAAAAGACTGCAGTACCACAAGAGGCTCCATCCGAGCTACTACCAGCAACTCCACAGTTCTTGAAAACCTTGGTTTTCTCAACCTTTTCACTTTACATCTTAGTCTCCTGGATCAGCATAATATCAGGCTTGTGGTCTCTAACCATGCCCTGAAGAGCTTCCTGTTTATGGGAGCAATTTAGCCCCCTTATTTTCCAAGAAATTATCTTTGTTTCTTTGATGGGGAACATGCATCCTGGATGGTCCTCTGCTTGCCATCCGCAATATTTTGTTTGCACTTCTGCTTGCTAAGCAATATAAATTTTCAGATGTTGCACATGACAGAATCACATGTGAATAGAGTATGTAATGTCTGGTCTAAAATTGATAATCCAAACAATGTGCATACGGCAAATGTTTCAGTTCACAATAAACAGGAAAAATAGAATAATTCACACACAAGAAACACAGGGATATAAGCAAGAAAAATCAAGTCGTACACAAACAGGAAACACACAGTGATATAACAGTTGTAACAGCAGCCCTTTTACAAGAGCAGAATGAAAAAATAGAGTCAAGAAAGAAAAATGACCTGTGTATTGGACAAAATGATGCTTTAAAGGAAATTTTAGGATTTCATTTTTTGCATGCAAAACAAAGTCGAACATTTTTTTTTTGTTACTTTTGGCTTTCAGTATGCCTGGGTAAGCTCAGGTACGTACCTTGGTGTACCCAGGTATAAACCCGAGTGAACCCATACCTGGGCATACCCAGTACAGAGTGGGACCAGGGCATACCCAATAACTAAGTATATTTATAATAAGTTAAAAATTTGATAGATATATTTATAATATTATCTAGTCCTTGGCCTAATTAAATTTTAAATCTTTATCTAATATATACATATGGCGACATTATATCTTTGTGTAAGGGTAAAATTATGGAATATGTATATATTTATGATTTTGAGAAAAGAAATTTAACAGATTAGACCAGCTATAAAAATTATTTGCCATGCCCTACCCACATTAACTGAGCTTCTGAACAATCCCACAAATATTCAATCAAAGTTTTCTTTTGAATTTCATTTTCTAGGTTGGGTACCAGAAGCACTACGTCACAAGTCAATATTGAACTCAGTCACTGTAAAGTAATGTATAAACAATGGAAAGCATAGTTTTTTATCAGAGATGTGAAATCTCTGAGGCCGAAAATGTCTGCATAGTTTTCCATGTATTCTTCTAAGTGTACTTCTCCATTAATTTCTAGTTTCAGCTGTTACATTGTTTAACAAGATTGTATAATTCAATTTGACTGCATACAAATATTACCTAACATTACAATGCTTGTTGAAATCTTCAATACATTTTAAAGCTAACACTAAAAAATCACAAACTTCCAGTCAAGTCCAAAGCAGGGGGTACCTGTATGTTACAGCTTTCAGCAAGCTTCATGGCAGTGTCATAATAGGATAAGCGTAGCATGTAGTCAACAAGAATTCTATTCACACGTGTATTATTCCATTCATGTTGGTTTTCTGTCTGAAGCATACTCAAATGATCTAACCTTGCTCGACATTTCTGAACCTTCAGCTGCTCGCTCTTGTTGCTCTCATCTAGCTGAAAACCATGTTATGATAGTGAACAGCAAAACCAACTATATTAATTATAAAGTCAATAAGATGCTGATGCTACACAAAAATAAGAGATAGATGAAAGTTTTGGGGAGAAAAAACTAACTATTTTATAGGCCAATTTTACAAAGGCCTGCCAGTGAATATCTACATTATATCACAGGTGCATTCAACAAGTGGATGAATGAAGGGGCCGCTAGTCAAATCAAATATTTAGCATCTCCAAGAGTCTTATAATAATGAAAAAAACATAAATTTCTTTGACAACCATGATAGAAATCTAGTACATGCTAAATGCCCTCAAATCAAGTGTAAAATATCCTGAATCAAAACGTCAAGTAAAGTGCAGTAGCAAGTCCAATTTTTCACAATCTGATAGGTACACTTGTAATATTTCTTTTGGTGTTGTAAAGTTCAACCAAATAAGGAACAAAGGAGACTTCATATGGAAAGGTCCGATTTCCTCTCTAGCATGGTCATGAAATCAAAAACTGGGGCACAAAATATTTGAAAACGGAGAAGGTAAATGCAGAAATAAATCCACCTGCAGACTTCCAAATGATGAATTTCATATGCCAAATTGGAGTCTAGCATGGTCATGGCCTAAAACACAAGCATTATGCTTACAATTATTAACAAACAAGTCAAACACACCTTGCTTGTAATTGATTTTATATCTTGCAAAAGGTTGAAGTTTAAAATTTTCTAATTTTAAATTTTAACTACAACATACAACTCACAACCTCAAGATTACCTATCAATCTATTTCTTGTGTAAAATTAGGTCTTTATGTGTTGTCCCACTGTTGCCTGGAAGACCAGTTTGGGAACAAAATTGATATATAGGCGTGTATTAGAGTTTTAAGGAAAGTCAAACTAGAATGAAAGGTGCAAGTCGAAGAGAAGGAAAAATTGAACATACCAAGGTGTGAACAATTTACAAAGGAATGTAGAAAACCCTATACCTTTCTTTTCAGACCTTGAAGTCGAGACACAAGAGAAGTTAGGTGTTGCACAGCCTCTTCTTTGGACATATCCTTTTCCACAGCCTCTGCAACCCCGGTCACAACAGCATTCATCTCTTTCTCAACCATTCTACTGCTGCTCCTCATTGATTTTTTTAGATGTTCAAATGGTATTCTCATAAGTTGATCTTCGAGCTTCAATGACTCTGTCAGATGATCATTTTGACGTATTGAAGATGGAGGAGCAGCTGCTGGTGTTGTATTGCCATTCGTTAAAACATCAGGTTCCATCTTGATAGGACAGAATGTCTCGGCCTCTGAGAGGAGCTACTGTGCCAAAAAACTGAAAAAATCTTCAATCAAGCATAAAGTTCCCCATTTTTTTTAATGTCAAAAGCCAAAGATTCCTGCAAGAAAAAATAATCTGAGAATTTACACAATGATTTCCAAACCCAGTTGCATGGAACTTCATTATTTCAATATGACTGTGAATAAGTGAGTCAAACATATAAATAGAAAAAGAACACCATGTGACTATTAAGATGCAAGAACAGTTGCAAATTTGCAACCAGCTAAATGACAGTAAAGGAATAAGATAACGCTTAAAAGTTAGCAATGCCTTGACAAGAAAATTACTAGGACCAACATCAAAAAACAATCTTACAGGTGAAAGTCACTAGCCTTAGAGAAGCAAAATTCTATACATGCTTTCGAATGAATAGCATCAATTATTACTAGATGAATATTCTCATAAAATATTATATTTAAAATGGGCACCTTTGTTCAGACATATTCATATGTGAAACTATAAGGAATGTTTGGTCTAAAAATTTAAAATCAGCAGAGTGTATGAGACCATAGTTTTACATACAACATTATAAAGTACATAAGTTTATAATGCCAACTTTGCAGGCGGAAATGATTCAACTGTCAATCATATCTCATCTTGAAATCTTTTACCAATCTGAAGTTAATGGTATTCTTAAAGCCCCTTATACAAACAAGTACCTGTAATCATTTAGAAATTGGCAATTGGGCTGTCAGTTTCATCCAAAATCTTTGGGAAGGATCCAATTTGAACATGCATAAAGTTTTTTTATACTCAAAAGTACTGGGAGAGGAAACAAACAAGATACTCAAGAGCCTTTCACCCAAAAGAAAATCACAGTTGTTTTATGGAAAATGATGCAAAATAAAGCCCTTGGCCCTAATGTTTATTTGAAAAGCTTTGATTCAAAAAGCTAGCATATTGTGGGGAAGAAGATTTAGAAAGGCTGTCCAAGAAGAAAGCACAATGCTGTAGGACATCAATATCACCTTCATTACTCTTGTTCCCCAAATAAGGTTTTGTGGAATCATTGATGATGTCCTACCTATTTCACTATGTAAAACCCTATAAAAATAATCTCCAAAGCCATGAAAAATTAAATAAAATTTGTTATTACCAAAGATCATTTCAATATTAAAAAGTGGTCTGTACTGCACATTCAGCAATACACTCCATTGTCGGATCAAAATCCAACACAAGTCAAGCACAAGATCGTCTTAGATGAGAACGAATTGAGGAAGAGATAAGGCAAGACGCTTCAAGAGGCAGACTTGTAGTATTTTTGAGAGCACCTCGATATCATTCTCTTCAAGATAGAGGAGACTTACACAGTCGTAGGATGAGAGTTTTCTATTGTTAATAAGACAACCCGCAAATTCATTAATGAAGATTAGGTCACTAAGTTGGCCTTGAGGTTAGAAGATCTTGATGGATTTAATGCTATAGTGATTAATGTTTTCACCATCTCCTACAATCGAAGGGTCCAAAAGATAAAGTTGATTCTAGGAGGAAATAAGATTTGTGAAGACTTATATATGATTGCCTACTAAATCAAATTGTTGTCAGTGAATATGGTATCAAGATGTATGTCGTCAGTATCAGGATGTATGCCGTCAGTATCAGGATGTATGTTGTCGGTATCAGAATGTATGCTGTTGATATCGTGCGACAGGGTGTGTATCAGGATGTATGTCGTCGGTATCAGGAAAGTTCTACGTCGATATCGAGAAGGTTCTTGTTGTAGCCGACGAGCCCTTCAGTAATTGTCATGTAGCCAACGGACCCCTTCGGGAAGGTTCTTCGAAAAGTATTTATACACCCTCTTGGGTCAATGTAAATCATCTTGTGATCTGGATGTAATCTTTTGGCATATGCGAATAATATAAGGAGTTCTGCTATTCTTACTGCTATTCTGATCCATTATATGTATGCATTAATTTCTTTACCCAATATGGTAAACATTTGGTGTCGTTGCCCTATGAATCTGGAGGGAGGGAGGAATGATAATTAATGCCAAATCAACTTAACAAGGATCGAAATAAGGTCAAGGGAAAGGACAAAATACGCACAGCACAAGAAAATCTAATTTTGGCACAGCAAGCCAAACGCAGGAGGTTCCAGAAGATCACTGACAGACACAGAAGCACGGAGGACTTGTTGGAGGAGACTCGCCAGTAGGTGGAGTTGGTGGAAGAAGCATGGGAGGAGTTTTTGATTTTGTATTTGCCAAGTGAAGAGAATCCAGATGGAAGAGAATCAACTTGCACAGCTCGGAGTGCCGACGGAGCAAGAGTGTGGAGTGAACTCTTCGTCCGCGATACACTTCCAGAACAGATAGATTCACTTAACGGAGACCCTTCTTCACCGAACAGCATAGCTGCCGAGATACCAAGCGTCAATGTCAAGATACCAAGCGTCACCGTCGGGATAACAAGCGTCCCCGTCGGGATACCAAGCGTCAATGTCGGGATGGCAGGACCAAAGGAGAAGTTCCCTAAATATGTCGTTAGTATCAGGATGTATGCCGTCAATATCAGGATGTAATGACGACTAATGCCGAATCAACTGAACAAGAATAAGAACAAGCTGAAGGAAAAGGACGAAATACGCACAATACATGGAAATCTAATTTTGGCACAGCAAGCCGAACACAAAAGGAGGTTCCAGAAGATTGTCGACAGACACAAAAGCACGAAAGAATTGTTGGAGGAGACTCGACAGTGGGTGGAGTTGGTGGAAGAAGCAAGGGAGGAGTTTTTGAATTTGTACTCGCTAAGGGAAGAGAATCCCAACGGAAGAGAATTGACTTGGACGGCTCGAAGTGCCGAGGGAGCAAGAGCGTGGAGTGAACTTTTCGTCCGCAATACACTTCTAGAAGGGACAGATTCGCTTAACGAAGACCTTTCTTCACTAAACAGCACAACTGTCGATATACCAAGCGTTAGTGTCGCAATACCAAGCATCAGTGTCGGGATACCAAGCATCGATGTCAGGATGGCGAGACCAAAGGAGTTGCCTAAATTTGATGGTGATGGACCAGCTAATCCCATCTGACATTGTAAAACTTGCAAACTGATTTGGAGGGCCAATGGCGTAACGGATACAAACAAATGGGTGAGGCAATTTCCGGCAACCCTACGAGGTGTGGCAATTGATTGGTTTATTGATACCGATCCACAAAAATTGAACAGTTGGGATTACATTAAAAAGGAGTTTATCGCAAAATTTCAACTCTTGCGTGACAATAATGAAATTGTAGCAGAGATATTCAAAACTAAGCAGAGGAAGAATGAAACAGTCTGAGTCTTTGCCAGGAAGCTGAAAGGACTTGATCAATAAAATGGAGAATAAGCCAGCTAATGGGCTACAGAAAAGATGGTTCATTGAAGGCCTTCACCCAAAGCTGCGAAAGAAGATGAAGATCGTGTTGCCATCGACATACACTAAAGTGTACAACTGGGCAATGAACCTAGAAAGTGAATAGAAGACCAAAAAAAAAGGAAGAATAGTTCATCCGATTTAGATGACGACACGCCTTCAGGAGAAGATAGCAGTAATGATGAAGGCAGCAGCAAGAAGCTCCGTGCCCTTCAAAAGGACATGATTCGGGTGATGGAGTTCAAGAACATGCACAAGGAGACTAAGGGCAATGAGCTATGGTGCACGAAGTGGAAGAAAGAAGGCCATACAAAGGGATCTTGCTTGAAAGACCAATTTTGTGAGATTTGCCAAATCATGAGGCATTTGATAAAGGAATGCCCTTTCAACCTGTTGGTGTTTGAAAACGTTACCCGTTTCCAATTACCCTGATGAGAACAAAGCACATCTAGGGGCAGCTAACTCCCATTTTCAACATGCCCATTTAGACACCAGGCCAAATATAAGGCACGACCCTTCTTCTTCTTCAGGCTCTGCAAAACTTAGGCGGGTAGACCTATAGATTCTTTATATGGTACCAGTTGTCAAAGCATACACTGAATCTATTATGAAGCAGATAAAAACCCCTTATATCTCCTAGTGGCTTATGAAACAACACAGATTCTACAATAGCTAGGTGCAAACCTATATTATTCATAAACTGAGTCAGGGTTTAAACTTTTATGTCCACTTCAACATGAAGGGAAAATGATTGATTTATATTGAGAAAAGACAGCATGTCCAATATGCAGCAAAAACTTTATGATCCTACAAATGACCAGTGCCTTATCCATTAGGGCAATCCTATACTCCAGAATTATGCATCCTTGAACATCAATCAACATATGGCATATGTTGAGACATTCATGTTCAGTCTGTTCACCTTATGAATTAGACAACAATATCCAATATAACCCCATATTTTCACACATCCTTCTCAATGAATCTGCAACCTTGTCTGAAACCACAAGCAATTATATGACTCCTTGAGTCAAAGGCAAGCAAACTTCAAACATACAACCGGGCAATTGCAAATAGGTTCAAGATCTTTGTTCTTGAACATATAAAATTACAAATTCAACAAGGAGAGAGAATTATATTGAAATTCAAAACCTTCTGCACATCGTATTTATCTCCTTGAAATAAGTACATTAGGAATGCATAAAACAAGATACAAGATCACACTACTGTATCAGAACTATCTATGAAATCCATATGCTGTTCATACAAGATATGCTGGGTGTGTGGCTTTCACAGCCTGAGCAGAGCTCCAAGAACTGGAAAATTAGAAAACCAACCAACAACCTCAACAGAGAAAGAAAAGAAAGATATATCAAAGAAAGGATTCCCGGATTCATTATACAGCTGACATCTGTCCCTTCAGAAATTCCCTCTCTTTGAAGATGAAAAAGCTTCTCCCTACCTTCTCTCTTCCATCTGATCTGATATGATTTCATCATTGCCTTGTAACTGATTTGCAAAATATCCCCTCTGAAATGATGAAACCTTTTTGGGTCACCAAAATATCTGAAACCTTATGCAATTCTGGTGAAATTGTGATTCAATTGATTTGAAAATAGTTAAAATCGCCTCAAACCTCATTTTCATTGCCTTTTAACCGTATTCAGGTCATTTCCATGCTAGAAAACAATTTTGAATATTGACACCTGAATTCGGTTGCAATCTGGGAACCTGAAAGAAAACCTCCTGTAGCTTGAACCAACTACTACCTGTGCAAAAACCGACTCCAAGATCAGATAGTTTAGATCTTCCCGATTCCGGCGGTCTATAACATCGCCTATTTTGCTTATCAGAAACCCACTGAAAATCACTTTAAAAAATGACCCCTCTAGTATAAAAAATATGTCTGCACATTTGATTTTTTAAATTTATTTTTGAAAAGTTCAAAAAACTCTAAAGTTAAAACTTTAGAAATAATATCCCCTTTTGAAATTCAAAAAATCTGACGTGCATCCATTATAAAAATAATAATAAAACATTATTATTTTTTTTATTCTTTAACTGCCCTTGCCTTTGAATCCGGGGTCAACCTTCATTTGACCAGCCCTTCTGCCACGTGGCGGCCTCTGATTGGCTGACCACTGTTCTCAGATGCCACATCAATGCCACAGGGACCCAGTGCCACGTGTCGAGAATGCGCTTCCCCACATTACTTAAATTCCTACAACTCCATTTTGCGAGGATGCGCGGACCGTTGGATCTCGCCACATGGCGAAATCCTGTGCCTCCGTCTTGATATGCTCGTTCTCGCCACGTCATCATTTCTGGGACCCGCGCTGCCACATGTCGAAATTGCGCTTCCCCACATTACTTATCGACCTTGCAACTTTTTTTGTGGGGATGCGCATGCCGTCAGATGCAGCCACGTGTCGAAATCTCGTTCAATCTCCATTTTGTGCGCCATGTCATCATAGTTGTTTTTTCGTTTAAAATAATGCCTTCATCACCTTCGGCTAAGGACGGGATGGACCCACCTCCACATGCGTTGGCTTTCACAAGAGAGTTCGTGTCTTATAGACAACTTACTTTGCGTGGGCTATTGTATTTAAAGATTTGAAAGGCCTCCCGCATAACCAATATGGGATATTGGGAATCAATGCTTCCCTGTAGTCTGCGTTTTCTATGCATGGACTCATTTTTACCTGCGCAGACCTCCAATCTTGGTGTGGAGTCATCTTTAATGCCACAATTCTTGTTTATTTTACATGCCAAGGGTAGGGGCTCCTCCTTTGAAATGGCGTGGATTCTCTTTCCAGGCGGTGGCTTTCTCCTTCACGTGGGATGCTCTTCAAATGTAGCACTTTTTCTCTTCTGTGCAGGCTTTCAATTTTAGTGCAGGGTCTTTTTTATGCCCTGCTCCCTTTGAATTTCATGTTGTCTTTTCAAACGCTTCCCCTATTGTTACTGCGGTTTCTTTACTGCTCACGTGGGCCTCTTATTTCCATCCGCCATGGCTTCATTTTATTTGACTGGCATGATGATTTTCTACTGCATGGAGGTAAGAGTTTCTCAGAGGTTTTTCTTTGAATACTGCGGGCTTCTCCTTCACATGAGATGGCTCTGTTCTGAGAGAGTGGATTGTCTTCTACTGGGGTGAGGAATTTCCTTTGGAGGCGTGAGCTGCTTGCTTGGCGGCTTAGCTCTCTTATTCTCTCTATGCGGTTTTTATGACTTGCATGAGTTTGTTTTTTCTTCATCCTTGACTGCCCTTAGACACTGGTGGATTTTGGTGTCTTTTAGCACAAGTTTCTTTATATCTGCCGCCTGAGCTTCTCATGGCGTTGCTTTAAAAACAACACCTCTATTTTTTGCGCAGGTTGCCTTTTGAGTGGACAGTCTCCTTTGGTGGAGCTCCCCATATAGGTTGTGCACGTGGGCCCTTGTTGTTTCTCCATGGCTTGATGCTTCTGCCCTGCGGGTTGATTTGTGGTGAGTTGTTTTGAAAAAGAAACGTCTCTGCGAAACCTCTTCTTCACAGGTGGAATTCTTTGTGTCAAAATCAAGACTTGCATTTATGTTTGACCTTGATCTTCAATGTGTAACAATTTTAAATTTGGTCTTGCATCAAATGCGTATCCCATTAATATGGATGCCTTACCCACAGGGCATTTGGTGAAGATTCTCTTTCTCTTGTTCTTGTTCAATGGGGTGGGCAACTTTGCAACTCTCCTCGCCCTATGGTTGGCTATCTTCATTCTCTTAATAAAGATCAAATTGCAGAGGTCAGACTTTGACTCTCAGGAACAACAGTGATCTTGGCCCGTTGAGTGTCTTTCACTCAAGGAAATTAGACTCTTGGGTCTAAAACAATGGAGTCTTAAAAACAAAACCATTTATAGTTTAAACTAGCATATTTTAAAGATATTCTACATTGTCCTCCTAGTCAACTCCCTCTTCCTCAAATACACGGCTTTTCAATTTGAGGAAAACATCAATTTGGTACATGAACTTCGAACCCCCTTCACTTCTCACTTTCATAGGTTTTGTCCCTTTATCAATGAACTTAAATGGATCTATTAAATTACCAAAGCAATCTCTATCTTTATCTTGATCACCATTTCCCATAAAGCCCGATCATTTTGACAAGATTAGTCGGACCCTTAAGTGGGTCCGGCTAAAAAAATTTTTGCTTCCGGACAACTGAAACCTCCAAACTAATCCACTAACCTTTTAATATCAAATATAATTGATTTCAATCATCAATTGATCGTTAAAGTCTCATCTTATCGTTTTATGCAATTGGTCAAATTGGTGCCAACAGGTCCGTTGACTGCCCTTAAAAACTGACCTGAACAAATAACTGAGCTCTGAAAACTGACCCACTGAATCTCTGTTATGCACTCTTGCACCCTGTCGATTCTCGTCTCATGACGAATTCGAGGTCAAAAGATACTGACCGTCAAAGTTGCCTTCTCAGAATTACCTGCAAGTAAACACGTTAGAAAACAACAAACTAGGTTCAGATTTGGCCTTGAAAACTGGGCAAATGAGCACATGGGGAAATGAAACTTGGGGTGTTGGTTCTCTGTCATGAGGACAATAGGAATCTGCGATTTGGGCTCACGACGAATAACTGGGCGCAAATGGCGGACGTTCAAAGTAGGCTACTTGGATTTTGTAGATTTAAAACAATGTCAGAAAGTGATTTTTTAGAAATGGAATGACCCTGGTAAAGTGTGAAGACGGATTCGTCAAGTTCTAAAAACTGGCACACTTGTAGTATTTTCAGTGGGCAATACAGGGGAACAAACCATTTGATCTCACCTATCACGAATCAAGAGATATGACGTCACGAACAGGGGTTCCAATCAATCTGCAAATACTGACACCAGTAAAACTTTAGAAATTCCATTTGGAATCACGTTTGAAAACTGATCAAACGGATTCGTCATAAGTTGAAACTTTAAACATAACAAGTCTCTGACATCTACAATGTAGCGCAAAAGGAATTTTAGCATTCATGTCAACTGGTCAAAAGTTATAACACGTCAAACAGGACTTCCCAGAATTAGGTGCAAAGTGCAAATGCAAGAAAACAATAACTTACCAACTTTGCAGGGTTCAAAACCTAGTCAAACGGACTCGAAACAACTCGAAATTTGAAACATAGGTTCTCAGGTATGGATGCTAGACACTCTCAAAGCGGAAAGTCACAAAACCTTTCTGGGTGCGAGATATTCAAATGCAAACACAGCCTCCTGTCACTGTTTGACACTAGGGCAGAATTGCAAATTTGACAAATGTTTGAAACAGGACTTCGCCAAATAGCTCAGAATGATGATTTATCTTCATGGAATAGGTAGACAAGCTGAATGGAGGGTGTTAGAAACATTGAACACCATGTATGCATTAACTCAATGGTGAGGTACATAGGCTTCACAAAGCATTTATAGGCCTCAATTTTTCAATAGTGCTCAAAATTGACCATGCAATTTTGAACGCCAACACAACCTAAAAACAAGAGCACTGCAACAAGTGTTCTTGACACGAGGTGTCCGCGTCAGGAGGAAGCGGGAACACCAGTACGGAGGGTGCTACATTAGGAGGTTACAAAAATAATCGGCATGGTCAAAATAACAACAACAGTGGCAACAATAATAATGGCGAGAGGAGTCGAATCCAGTACGACGCGAACGGTCGGCCAATAGTTCAATGCTACGCATGCAACTTGTGGGGCCACTTTGCCCGAGAGTGCACAACAACAAACACACTAAAATTGTTATGTAGATGGTGCGGACCCGGTGATCATGAAGATGCTAAGTGCCCGAAGTCAAGAGTAAACTTGATCACCATCGAGATGGACGAAGAAGAGGTTTTGGCCATCACTCAAAAGCAAGTGAAAGTATAACCCAACCCAACGGAGGAAAAGACGAGACTAGAAGAAGTGCGAGCCGAGATCCAGAAAGCAACACAAGCAGAAACGGCACACCTAAAGGACACAACTGGTACCTCTGCACGGAACTGCGTAGAACAGAGCATCATTCGGCAACTATTACAAACTGAGGTACCCGTCAAGATAAATCATCTGTTGCTCACTATGCCTCAACTCCATACAGCACTCACGAATATAGCTCCAATTGCTAAGCAACCAGTAGAGCAAGGAAGGGAGAAAGAAGTTGGCGCAAGTATGGAAGATCCAATGTTGTTAGCCCTTTCATCTAGATGCCATCCGGCAGTTGTCAAAATGGGCATTCTTGGAACTGTCCTGACGGACATGATCGTGGACGTAGGGTCCAATGTCAATGTGCTACCAAAGGATACCTGGAAAAAATCGGGACAGCCAACATTGTGGCCACCTACCTTCCCGCTGCTAACAGCCAACCAACATGGAATCAAGCCATTGGGAGTCCTGACAACACAACCAGTGATGATTGGAACATAGTCGTTCCTGTTGGACTTTGTTGTGATCTCACTGAAGCGAAAAGGATACGATGCCATTTTGGGTTGGGGGTGGCTGATACAAGCCAAGGCGAAACACGATTGGAAGAAAAATACTTTATCACTTGAAAGCAAAAGGCAGAAATACATCATTAATCTACACACTCAAATGGTCGGGGAAGAAGCTCTGTCATCAGACTCCAAAGGTGAAGAGGATGAGGCGAGGCAGCATCTGGAACCAGATCAAGAGGGAGTCCTGCAGTTGGAAGGAGGATCAACAGACGACGACTTGGATTCGGTGAACGGTCTCTTCCATTGGCAGATGGAGGACTACGAGCTGTTCTAGAGCTGCAACATCTTGGCAATTGAGGAAGGACGAAACGTAGAAGAATTTCCAAGGGAATTCACCGAGATAAAGGAAAGAGATGTGACACCCACTCATAAGTTCACTGAAGGGGAATCCATCAAATATAATGAAGCCATGCTACAGACTATGAATTTGGGGGACGATGCCGAACCACAAAACATACTGGTGGGAGATAACTAGGACCCAATATTGAAGGCAGCGGCATTCAAAATATTTTTGGAATATAAAGATGTGTTTGCATGGACATACAAGGACCTAAAAGGAGTACCCCCAGAGTTGTGTGTGCACCGCATCCCATTGATCAAAGGAGCAGGACCTATACGGAAGCGACCCTACAGGATGAACAAGAACTATGTGGCACAGGTTACAGAGGAAATCAACTGGATGCTGGAGGTCGGTATTATATTCACGGTACAGACCAGTGAATGGGTGTCGCCCATAGTAAACTCATTGAAGGACACCACCCAGATCCAGATATGCGTCGATTTCAGATGCCTGAATGCAATCACCATCAAGGATCTGTTTCCGATTCCATTCACGGACAACATCTTGGAGGAGGTAGTCGGACACGAGATCTACTCATTCATGGATGGCTTTTCCAGATACAATCAGATTTCAATCACAGAGGAGGACAAACTGAAGACAACATTTGTCATAGAAGATGAAGTATACGCATATAACCGGATGTCATTCAGCCTGTGCAATGCGCCTGCTACATTCCAGCGGATCATACTACACATCTTCAACAAGATGTCCATCAGAAACTTCAAGGCATTTCTGGATGATTGGTTGGTATTCAATGCCGAGGACAAACATCTAGCAGCACTGGGCGAATGTATGGAGAGATGCCGACGTGCGCGCCTAGCCCTGAATCCGAAGAAGTACAGGTTTATGGTTCCACAGGGAAGGTTGCTCAAACACAGTCTATAAAGAGGGATTGAAGATAGATCTGGATAAGGTGAGATTCATATTGGAGATGCAGCTGTCCACCAATGTAAAGGAGGTAAAATCTTTCCTAGGGCATATAGGCTATTACAAACGCTTCATCAAAATTTTTGCCAAGATAGTATACCCGCTGGATAGGTTAACGTACAAAGGAGAATCGTTCTGTTGGGAAAAGGAACAGGATGAAGCATTTGAAGGGCTTAAAGTACGATTGGCTGCAGCACCCATCTTGACGTATCCGAATTGGAGCAAAGAGTTTCATGTACATGTCAATGCGTCCAACTATGCAATTCGAGCAACCTTGGCACAGACAGGTAACCAGGGGTTGGATCACCCGATCTACTTTGCCAATCGACTGTTATCAAAAGCCGAACAAAATTACAGTACAACCAAACGGGAAGCTTTGGGGATGGTCTACGTTGTACAAAAATTTCGTCATTACTCGCTGGTGACACTGTTTGTCTTCTATGTCAACCATCAGGCTCTATTGTATATGATCAATAAACCTATCATTCAAGGAAGGATTAGCCACTGGTAACTTCTATTGAAGGAGTTTACCTTCAAGATCATCGTACGGCCGAAGAAGAAACATGTAGGCGCAGATCATCTGTCACGCCTCAGAACAGGAGAGTCGGCAGATGATGTGAATGATGACTTTCCTAATGCACAGCTATTCCAGATTGTTGTACTACCAAAGTGGTACACAAGCATCGAAGAGTACTTGTCGATGGGACAGTTTCCAAGTACCATGCCACTGAATGAAAGACAGAAATTGGTGTTATAGAGCCAAATGTTTCAGCTGATTAATGGGTTGTTATATAAAATTGGACCCAATCAAATCCTAAGGCGATGCATCTTGGAGGAAGAGATCCCAAGGGTACTGAAAGAAGCACATGAAGGACCGACAGGAGGACACATGGGGCCAGACACAACCGCACGAAAGATACTCCTAGCAGGACTATGGTGGCCGACTGTACACAACAACACCAGAGAATGGGTCGTTGCATGCAATACATGTCAACGAGCTGGGAAACTTTTGAAGAGAGACTTCATGCCTCTAAATCCCTCTCATGCTCAGGAACTCTTTGAACGATGGGGATGGACTTCATTGGACCTCTGAAGGTGAGCAGAACCAGAGGGTGCCGATACATCGTCGTAGCAACGGAGTACTTAACCAAATGGGTTGAGGCACGCACACAACCAAATAACTCGGCGATAAGCACAGCAAAATTTATTTATGAGCAAATTATTACTAGGTACAGGATTCCATTGCAGCTAACTAGTGATAGGGGAGGACATTTTGTAAATCATGTTATCCGACTGTTCACCACTAAGTTCAAAATCTATCATTCATTATCAAGCCCGTACGACCCAAGAGCAAACGGACAAGCTGAGGCTACCAATAAAATCCTAGTATCAATTATCTACAAATCCTACGTGGTTGAAGGTGAGGATTGGGAGGAGAAATTACCCTCTGCCCTTTGGGCTTACCGCACGGCGTATAAGGTGACAAAGGGACACACACCATTTCAATTGATGTTTGGACAAGAGGCCGTAGTACTAGCGGAATTCATGATACCAAGCCTGAGGATAGCACTGGAAAACAAGTTGCGCGACATGAAAAGCTTAAAGGAGCAACTGTACAAATTAAACAGGCTAGAAGAGAACCGATTATTGGCACAGTGGGCGACTGAGGTAACATAGAACAAGCATAAGGCATGGCACGATAAGCACTTGAAACTGAACAAGTATCAACCCGAGCAATGGGTGTTCAAGTATGACAGCCGAGATTAGATCAAGCCAAGCAAGTTTAAAGTTAAGTGGGTCGGGCCATATCACATCCGAGAAGTAGGCGACAATGGAGCAATCAAGTTATGGACGTTGGATGGACAGGAAGTTCCGAACACAGTGAACGGGTGTGCAACTTAAAAATTTATCGTGTGCTCGATAAGTTGTCACCATCCATGAATATGGAGCAGTAGAAATTTGTTGGAAAAAAAAAAAAGCACCACACGGTCAAGGACCGTAAGGCATTTTGGAGAAGCAATAAGCATCATACAGTGTTTACTACAACACCGTACAGTAGGGAGTCCAACATAAAGCCTGTACGGCCCTTCAAATACATTAAGCCATTCGTCATTCTTAATTGTAGACATTGGTCACGTTCTTGGAGGCATATTTTTTACTATGTTTGCACAGAGAATAAATTAGTTTCCTGTATGGCATCATAAGTTGCCAGTGCAAGCATCACACATTTAACCATAAACTGCAAGATATTTGCTAGGCACCGTACGGTTGGAGCATTATCAATTTCAAGGCAAAACAAGCTTATAAAGGCATGCCAGTACAGTGAAGGTGAAGGTGAAGCAAAGATCGTATTCAGCAGGACACCGAGTACTGTCGTATGGGCATACTCAGGCACTTGGGTTTTGCAAACATTTTCTGGCGTAGCCATATAGTAGAAAGAAATGGAGAAAAGACGTTTTCTAAATTTTTTTTTAAAATGACAACAAATTGAAATAGTTCGGAATGAGTAATGCATGATGCCATAGGGAAGGGGAAACATAACCAATTGCTAGAAAGTGTGGGATCAACAGAAAATCACAAAAATAGTGTGTTCCATGCATTTTTGTGTGGGTTTCGGAGTGCTAATTTGGTCTTGGCAGTGAGAGGCGCTGCCCCTCAACCTCGCCCTGTATCGCAACAGGGAGCGCGCCCAGGACGCTGCCCCAAGACCCTGCGAGGGCGTTGCCCCTCGACCCCGCTGGGGGCATTGCCCCCTAGACCCCCAGTCATTGCAGATATCAGTCGTGGGAAGTCTGACTAGTTGATGAGACTTGGACCTGCTGCAGACATGCAATGTCTGTGTACTAGGGGTGGAGGATCAAAGTGCAGCAGCAACAGAGAAAGTAGATGGAGGGGTGCAAGTGACAAACCCTCTACCACTAATGGAGGAGAAGGCTAAGGATGTTCGTTCATGCCTTGCTGACATCACAGAGCAGAGCAAGTCCCTGGCAGAGTTGGTGCTTACAGAGAGAGGACGGGCAGAGGCTGGGCAGGAAGCTCGGGAGACGGTCGAGAAGGCTCAGGAGGAGATAGCCAACCGACTTGCCACCCAGCAGATTGCATGGGAAGCAGAGCGGGCAGCCCTATTAGCACAACTTAAGGAAAGTGCACAAGGGAGGTAGCAAGCAGAATTGCAACTAGCAGAAACGGAGCAGCGTTTGGTAGCAGCACTTAAGGAGGACTCAGCGAAGAGGGCTCATGATCAAAAAGAAGCTGAGTGCCAAGATGTTGCATTGATGCTAAAAGAAGTTGTTGAAGAGAACTCTCAGATTAGAGCTGATTTGAAGGTCCGGACAGAACAAGTGTATTAGCTTCAATGCAACCGGTCTTCACAGTCTGAGACGCAACCTTCTGGTTCATGATGTCTAAGTCTGTTGTTTTATGAATAAATATAGTTAGTTGTTGAGTTTTGTTGTGTGGTCGTCTGGAGATGACTTTTCTTTTTGGGGGGGGGATGATGTTGTCAGTGAATATGGTATCAAGATGTATGTCATCAGTATCAGGATGTATGCCGTCAATATCAGGATGTATGTCGTCAGTATCAGGATGTATGCTGTCAGTATCAACAGACAAGGTGTGTATCGGGGTGTATGTCATCGGTATCGGAAAGGTTCTACATCAATATCAGGAAGGTTCTTGTTGTAGTCGACAGGCCCTTCGATAATTGTCATGTAGCCGACGGACCCCTTCGGAAAGTATTTATACACCCTCTTGGGTCATTGTACATCATCTTGTGATCTGGATGTAATCTTTTGGCATATGCGAATTATAAGGAGTTTTGCTATTCTGATCCATTGTCTGTATGCATTAATTTCTTTACCCAATATGGTTAACATAGATTTCATTTTGGGAGAACAATCAAATTATGGAGTTGAAGTTTGAATTCGATGGGAAGAAGGTCATTTTTCCTAGCCTGCCCAATGATGTCTTGTGGTAGTCTCAGCCAAGAGGATGGAGAGGGCTTTCCATAGAGATCACATAGCTTGGGAAACAAAGTGCTTGATTATAGATACCATCCGAGGACAAGAGGCCTTATCATGTTGACATTCTATCCATTCTAGATAAACATTGCAAGGTATCACGCCTCTTTAGCATGTTTACCCTTTGCAATGGTCACAACCTCCCATTATTAGCACCCTCTTAAATAGTCGTAGCCCTTCATCATTGCAGCCATTTGAAAGACTGTAATGTCCCTTTCAAGATCACCTTATACTCAGCCCTAAATTCACAAATTCAAAATGGAACACAAAAAAAATGTAGTTGGAGATGTATTTGTAACATCCACATTTCCTGGGTCTTATTTAATAACTAAAATATCCAAGAATCAGGGAATATTACTTCGTTTCATAGGGAAAATAGTTAAATCAGTTTCGTTCATATGAATGAGATTAACGGTTAAAATCAATTAAACAAAATTTCTTAACTAAGAAGTGAAAACACCATCAATGAATTTTACTATGGAAATTAAAATCTACATACCATAGAATTCGAGACTGAAATCAATCTAGGGATACTTCTACAACCACCTAAGTTAGTCTACAAATACCACCATAACAATATCAAATGACGACTACCATCCAATACCGCTTTATCAAAATCAAATGACAATTACCATTAAATACCAGTATATCAATTAGGGCATTACATACCACTATACCAATTAGGGCATCGATTACCATTTGAGGGCATTAGATACCACTATATCACTTAGGGCTTCTGATAACACTGTATCATTTAGGGCATCAATTACCATTGGACCACTGTATCATTTAAGGCTTCAGATACCACTGTATCATTTAAGGCTTCAGATACCACTGTATCATTCATTTCCTTCCGATTTGCTAAACTATGGCATTAACATAAGATTAGAAGATATGCTCATAATCATTATTCTTATATATGAAAAACTGAATTAACAATCCTATAGATATATTCCATATTCAGTTAGAAGAAGATCAACCGATCTAACTGGTTGCCAATTATATTGATGATAAGAATTGCTTTTATTTTAAGAAATAACTATAACGATGATACAACTCAACTAATCTTACCTTGTACTTGAATATACATCATAAAAGTAAAAATACTTGTTTCCAACAAATGTTTGAATGCATAGCTTATCTTTGTCTGTTGCAACATCTGACAACTTGTGGAGGAGTGAAACATTGTTTAAGGGCTTAACCACCCAACCTCGGACCATAACTTATCCCCACACAATCTCTAATGAGAAAGGCCCTCCCTACCCAGAATAGACATAGTACATCTTATCATCCACTAAGCATCCTAGTATCTAATCACACCACTTGACTTGACAGTAGAAGAATACAATAAACATAAATCATGCATGAGCTATTAAATAATATTATTCCAGTTTTAATGTATCATATCTGACTTTTATTTCTATGTCATTGCAGACTCCATCTCATCTCTTCACCTTTTCAATGGCTATTCAACCGGTGAATCCTAGGTGCTCGGATCTCAGAGCAATCGGCTCTGTTTATTGATTCTCAACTAATTCATGATTGATATATACATATAATCGGCTCTGTTTATTGATTCTCAACTAATTCATGATTGATATATACATATATTCCAGCTTATCACAATCTTTGATTTGAGAAAAATATTCTTAAAGATTGTAGAAATTATTGTTTAACTCTATCTCCATTCGCATAGTGATTCATGGGTTACTTGGCTTTCACTTGCCATGATCAAATCTACTTTAAAGAGGATCAATTCTATAATATCAAACAAGATATTATCATGATAAATACTGTAACTTACTGTTATGTAATTCAATGTCATTGCACCATTTGATTCAAGAAAATCGAATTGAAATATTGGATTCGGGTATTCCACATAACCTGGATTAATTCGAAAATGATGTCTTACCGGACACTCAACTTCTTGCCACACCTTTACTTGCAAAACATCAAACACAGTCCCAACATAAGAGTGCTCATGATTTGTGGTTGATAACATGGAGAAGCCAAGAACTTGAATCATATGGAAGTCGGGTGCATGAAAATATATATCGGATGCTTGGAAAAATATAAAAGTCATGCGTCTGGATCTTGCTAAACAATCGTGTATTTTCTCTTCTTTCGTTTTTCCTTCAAGCGTACCCACAGTATATAAATATCACTTCAATCCTCAGCAAAGAAGAACACATATGGCAGACTTGTAATCAAGAAGGGCGCTGCTATAAACTGCAGAGGTTCCGAATGTAATTTGCAGGGATTCAGATGGTGAATGGAAGTCGGAAACTAAGTAAAAGAAAGTCGGAATTAATGGATAAGTCAGAATTGATAAAGGAAACCGATCTTGAGAAAGGTAGTCGGGTGCTTGGAAAAAGATATCTACCTCTCACCCACAACTCTTATTAAAAGGAAAGAAAACGTAACTCCTTGGCTTCCGTAACATAAAAATATTTGTAAATTTATTATGCCAAGTGTTTAATCGGTTATAAACTAGGAAAGAATAAAAAATGGAAAAAGAGTTGGAAGGTTATAATTTGAATATTATTATAATTTATATTTATATATGTACATGTAAATATATTGGTGAGGTGACATCATTTTATTATAATAAAATAATACGATGGTGTCACTTCATTTTTATATCTATGTATACATACATAGATATCTCTATTATAATAATAAGGTGAAAGATCATTTAACAACCTTTGAGGCGCGTAATATATTAGATTATTTTAATTACATTATTTTATATTTGAAATTATTTATTTAATAGCTCATCGATTGTATCCTAATGTTCAAGTTGCTAGGTCCTCAACCCATTTGCCCAATTATGGTGATGCTCCTGTGCGTAATTCTTTTCTAACAATGCTTCCAACTCTTCAACGTGCCTCCTACAAGAAAATTCTCCACAATAAAATCATATTACCATAATAAGTTATTTAATCATAAATAATCATAACAGCTAACCATTTTTTTCAATTCCATGAATTCATGATAAATAATTAACTAGCATGTTATCTTCATATGAAATCATAACAACTAACCATCTTACCATTTCACAAGATTATAACAAATTTAATTGTCAACTGATTTCATGTGAACCACAACGGCTATATTTTAAATTAGGTCAAAAATTGGGATGTAACAGTATTTCTTACTTGAATAAGATGAAATATGTTGTATAAATATCCCTAGTCTGATTTCTCATATCAGGTTGATCTCTTGTATCAATCTTCTCCATAAAATGGAATTATTCTACTCAATCTACTCTCAAAATTTGAATAATAGTAATTTACATTTACTCCTTTTTACTTGGAATGAAATATCCTTTATTTGTGAGAGGGTCACCACCTTTCAGAGTCGCCACCTTTTATTGTTTCCTTTGAGAATAATTTATTACTACCCAAATTGCTCTCCCTTTGATGTCCTCCTAAAATGAAGCATTCTACCCTTTATATCTTCCACTGTGAGTGAAAGTCGCACCTCTTCAACATAGCTTCCCTTTGTAATGGTCACAACCTTCCACATTTACGATCCTTCATCACAACCCTTTGATGTATGCCCTCTGAAAGAGTCACAACCCTTCATTATTGTCCCTCTTTGAAAGAGTCACAAACCTTCATAACTTTCCCCTAAGAAGGAATCACTTATTTTCTTCCCATCTATTTTTTCTCTTGTATTAATTCCTCCCTACTTCACCCCTTCCCTTTTTCTCTTCCTCTCCCACTTTCAAATGAAGTCTTCTTCTCCCTTTTTATATCTAAAAGTTGAGGGAGTAATGTTTGAGTGACTCAGAACTTTTCATTTCGTGCCATTTAACCATTCATTAACTTGACTAAATTTTGATTACATTCAATTTTAATTTTAATATTTCTTCTTTAATTTTTCCCTTTTATATTTTGATTTTATTATTATTTATTATTAAATCATATTCCATAAGGGGGAGACCACCAATTCCCTTCTCAAAATTGTTTTCCCTCACACAATGATTGAATTATCATAGAATCACATCCATAGTTCACCTTACGTTGGGCTACTCTGATATTATCATATAAGTTTTCTAAATTTTTTTGAATGTGAATTAGCCTAAGACAAGTTTTCTCTCATCGTCCAAAGAAAAGGATCAAGGTCGTCTCGTAATTGTGCCAATTAAATTTGCAAAAAACAATGTTTGCATGATAGCATGCCTCAAAATCATATCTTTTGGTGCACCCTTCATTACTCTCTTCTTCTAGATCAAATTAAAATATAGAGTAAAGCATAGAGCATACACTTGAAAGTGTGAAGTATACCCATGAATGCATGAAGACACTGAGCAAACACAAAGTAGACACATGAATATATCCAAACACAAAGCATACAAATGCATAGAGCAAACACATGAATATAAGAAAGCATAGTTTGAATGGCCCACAAGAGTCAAGAATGGCATATAATAACAATGTTAGAAATACTAAATTAATTAAGAATTGGTGTAAATACTACCTTGTCTAACCCTTCCTAATCCCTCAGAAGTAACTCTTCTCAAATTACCTAATCCTCTAATGAGAACTACTTCTCAATTAGGTAATCATCATATGAAGAGCGTCTTCTTTTGGTCTCTCTGGGATCTCTAATTTTATAACACTACTTATTAGAGATCCCGCCTCTAACCAAGCCTCTTATCTCTGACATATGCATATGATTAACCACTACTATATATATATATATATATATATATATATATATATATATATATATAGAGAGAGAGAGAGAGAGAGAGAGTCTCTAAGAGATTCTCTATAAATCTCTCTCAGGGACTCCAATCCCAACATTCATTTTGAATGTCCTCTAATAACTCGACATTCAAAAGTGAATGCCCTCTAGTCTTTGAGCTCTCTGTTAGAGTAACTTGGCACCCATACTTGGATGCCCTCTACTAAGATTGACTTCTTCTCTCTAAGAATTATAAAGTCTTCGTCCTTTTATAAGAATAAATAGGTATAATATACCTCTATGTTGTCCTTGTTTGATTGCACCTGTTCCTCAACAATCTTACTTTGCCTTTAGTCTGACTTTGTATTCTTAAACTATCTCTTACTTCTAGAATTTAAAATGGACTTAGTTATTGGATTTGCTATCACCAATCCTCCTTAATTTTATCCCTGTTCACTCAAGTTCCCTTATCGCAGTTTGGTTCTTATCTTTTCTAACTGAAGTGCCACTCACATGTCACTGCCACATGACTGTAATCCCTTTGGCACTGCTGGATCAACTTAATTTACCTGTTATTGCTTTGTTGTCCTTGGTATTCGTTGTTGTCCTTATTGCCTTCATTATTTCGTTGCCACTTGTTTTCTGCATATCTCTTCTTCTCTTATTGTTATGTCTTTCTTTATCTTTTCTACACTCACTTTGTTTGCCTTCCTCTGTTCACATTCAGTTCTCCTTATTACTCCTTCCTTCCTGGATACTGTTGATGCTTATTTATTTCTCCCTGAATGCTGACTGCGATGTGTTCTGCTGTGCTTATTATATTTGGTGTTTATCTGATGCTCGATGATAGGGAATCCCAATTGGTAGATTTTCTAATACTTTCCTACAGTATGTCTCTGCTATGAGATGTGTATATGGAGTCTTTGTTTGTTCTCTTCTGATATTCGATCGATGCTAATCACAGCTGCTTCTTTACGTGTGCTTTATTCTTATTCGTGATGTATTTGTTTGTGGTATCTGTCTTAGATATCTTCATATTGATATGGTTCAATCTGTATTCTCTATACAAAAAGATTCTATGATCAAGGCAATGAGATTTTTTGTTGTATTCAGAGTGCTATGATAGATTCTGCCACAAAGCTTTTATGTTATCTACACCAAATGTCCTATCCAAAATCCTTATCTATGATTCTCCTATCAATGTAACTACTGCTTGTAGGTGATTCGATTCCCTGCTCGATATGAATCCTTATTCATAAGTTATTGACATCACCTACGATATGTTTTGTCGTATTCACTACGGCTACATCTGTGTTTAATTCATTAGCATTTCTAAGTAATTCTATTTGTGTCTCCGTAGATTTTAATGGTGGTATATGTATGTCATCGATATCTCTATGCAGTGTTAGGTCTTCCGCATTTTTGTTGACTTAGACTTATAACTGTGTATATCTGTATCGATATCTTGATCTGCACCATACTAGCTCTTGATTTATTTAGAATATATATGTCTCTGTATGTATTGATCAATGTATTATATGTATGTCACTTGATATAAACCTCTGCTCGGTGTATTCATCTGAACCTTTGATCTGATTACAAATTGCATTCAATTGTGTATTATGTTCTTTCCCTTTTGTATGATTTTGCTATATATACTATTTCCTGTCTCTCTAAATAGTTGTCTTTTCATGATCTATCATTTATCTTAGTAACCAAATATTATATTATTTATTAAATCAATAAATTTGACTATTATTAGTATATTTATATATTATTGTTTTATTAGTACTAATTACTAGATAAGATTAAATTTGTAATTTAAACTTATCTAATGGTGAATATTAAAAATGAATTATATTATTATTTAATATTTAACGTATAGCTCAACATAATGATATATACACGAAATTCTCTTGGGCAAGAAGCACAAACACCTAACCTGGACTAGATCCATCCCTTGGGGAAATCAATTCATCATTTAGCCCACACAAGGTAAGAACATCCAACCAGCACTAGTCTATCTCTTAAATAATCAAACATCATTTGCTCTACAAGAGGTAGGAACATCCAAACAAGACTAGATACATCCCTTGGGCTAATTAATTTATCATTTGGCCCACAAGAGACAAGAATGTCCAATCAAGACAATATCCCTCTCTTGGGTGATTAATTCATCATTTGGAACACAAGAGTGTCATGTACCCCACCCCGGTGAATCAGCTTTTCCTTGATACTAAGCTTATTACTACATCCCAATGGACTATAGTGGTAACATAAGGGATGTCGTGGTGGACTCAAAAATCAAATATTTGACCAATCTTCTATATTTGTTTTGCCAAACATGGCACCACATATGATTTGTTGAAGGTCATATTTGATATTGGAACGTGTCAAACTTACTATTGAGTGGCCAATAAGCACCCAAGCGGACAGCATGTTGAATGGTAGCAACTATCCCTGCCAACTCAGTGGATTCCTCACAACACTCCTTCCAGTCACCATGTGCACACTCAAGGAAGTCAATAACAGCTTTGCAAGCTCTTGCAGGGTTGTTCTTTAAGTCTAGTTTTGGGTGTTGGAGAAACACACAAAGTTGGAAGAAGGAACCAAAACATCATTTCGTCTACCGATTGCAAACTTGCAGAACATTTCTACAGCTGACTTCTTGTGGAAATGTTGATTGAACATAGCCCCAATCAACGTCAAGTTCATTTGTTGAAAGTTATACTTGTGCACCGAGTGAGCAGTTCACTACAATTAGAGTCTAAAGGAAATCATTTTCAGTCACAAATATTTCTCTATTTATAGGGAGTAGGCACCAACCTCGTGATCGCCATAGAATATGTTCATGCACAGTGATTCCAACATTGGTGGGCGTCAATTTGGCATCACCTAAAGTTACAAGTTTGGGATGTTGGAGTTGTGGCAGGTGGTTGATCACCAATCTTCCACGCTAGTTGTCAAGCAAGTTCTATGGGCTAGAGGAGCCCAAATCTAATGAATACGGAGTGAAGAGGGGAAGTTTGAAGGAGTATTTGTTAAGAAAAATAGCATCTCGGAATTCAAAACAAGTTGCAAAGAGGAAAATATGAGAGTGGACTAGTGATACAGTTAGCTTGTGATTAGCTGGAAGAGCTTGTCATTCTACAAGAACATTGGAAAGCTAGTTATGAGTCCGACCCTGTCAACTAAGACTTCCTGTGCTTAGAGTAATCTTATCCTAGGTTCTCTTTTCTATTTGACCCTTCTCCCAAGGAGTTTGTTTGCACCAAACACAGTTGTGCAAGTTGTACTACATTGCAAAAGTGCTTGTTTATTTAAAAATAATAATAATCCTTGATATTTTGATACTCCAACTATCTCTTGTTTACTTTTAAGCTCTTAGTATTATTACTTCAATTGTTCTTATACAAGAAGATTGCATGAGAAGGTTACATCAGTGCCACAAGCAAGAAAATTAGCTTTAAAATTTTAAAAACAAGGATCTTATAATGGTATCAGAGCAGTGAACCTGCTACAAAGTGGGTGACCGTTTTGAACGCATCAGTATAACAAGGAACCATGAATAGTTTGGAGACCCCACCAATTTCAAAGGGTAAGACAATATCCAAGATTGTAGGAGTTCACTCAATGGTTGACTGAATTGTCAAGCTGAGGAAGCGGATAGAAAAGCTAGGGAAATATTGAGAGCCTCTAAGAAGGACAAAATCATGTTGTTGATGTATTGCAACAGCTTACAAAAGCAATATAGAAGATGAATACTAAGCCAAGAAGACCCCAAAGTCTTCACAGTAAGGGTGGTAATGCAAATGGAATACCACAAGGCGTGGGAGCGCCCACTTGTACCACAAATAGACCCTTAATGCCCGTGTTTGTTGGGCATAATGAGGAAGTTGCAGTTTCTAATGCAAGAGCAACATGTCATGTCCCCTATTCAAATAATTAAAAATAAATAAACTTTGCTAAGGCAGGCAGGCTCCAAAAAGGTGAAGTTTCGGAAAAAGGGGCTAATCTTTGGAAACCAATGGACTAATAAATAAAAATTATTTTTAAATTATATTTTATTAACCCCTCTTGGACGTGAGTTAGGGTTATGCCCTCTTTAAAAGGGGTTTGGAGGCATTTTGGACTCATTCCAGAACTTGATTTTTGCTAATTTTCTTGTTGTTCTTCAGAGGCTGCCAAACCTGTGGAGAAGGAGACCCAAGAACGGGAGTTTGCAGGTTTCCAGGAAGGCTAAGGACGGGAGTTTGAAGCCATTCCATGTGCATGCTCATACAGAGTTTGCCTTTGTGCTGAATAGTGCCGATTTGTGAGTTTTCGGGGCCATTTTTGGTTTGAGTTTGGTGTTTTCAGCTGAGTGTTTCATTTCAGTTTGGGTTGCTGTTGTATTTCAGACTTTAAGATGTTAAAATAAAGCTGAATATATGTATTGGGTCGTGATTAAACTTTTGAGATAGTTTATGAGTGTTTTTGTGGTGTTTCCGGGCATTGTGTGTTAATTTCGGGAGCCCGATTGAGCATAGTTTTGTCCTACATTTGTGAGCTGTTGTGTAAAGGATATACAAATCTGGAAATGTCATTTTGTAGGCTGTTATGCTACTGAAATATCTGTAAAAATGTCCACTTTCAGATTTATTAATAATAGGTGAAGCTGTGAAGCTTTTGGCACAATTTCTGGCATACCTGATTTGGGGTTTCTTGAGAAATTTGGTGGATCTTTGTGATATTAGTTGTTTGATCTTGAAAATATGATTAGAGGTTGGGAATATCATATAAAACCAGTAAAGGGACATTTCAGTGGTATCAGAGCCGTGATCTTGCCAGCCTGAGGGTTTGTAGAAGTTGCATGTCAGTTTTAATAACTACCCAAATCTTGCATGTCAGTTTTGACAACTACCCAGATCTTGCATGTCATATTTTATGGTTGCATGTTGCTTCTAATTAGTTGCATGTCAAAATTTATTATCGCATGCAACTAAGTGAAAGAGAAAAAAGATATTTGCAGCGAGAAAAGAATAAAGAAATTTTGATCAAACCCCCAGTTGAAAGCAAAAGTACAAAATCCAAGGAAGAAAAAAGTATGGCTGATCTAGATGAGATGGCAAAGAAATTCTTCCAAGACATCCAAAATACTCAGAAGCAAACAGTGGATGGGTTGGCGGAAACTAGAGAGGCTTTGCGAATATTGACAGAAAAATTACAAGGAGTTGCATCTATTAATGAGAAAGGGAGCACTTCAGAGGAGCCAAGAAATGGGAGATCCACACCATCTAAATCAACCAAAACTATTTTCTTGCCTGCAGATGAGCCACCAGTACCAAATCCAACCATTAATCCAGTGGAAGAGGTTACAGGTAACTTGATTACATTAAGAGCTACTTATAATGGCTTAGATGATGACTTTCGTAGTTCAGTTCCTTTTAGAAAATATGTGGATATAATGAACACTTTGATGCCCAAGAAAGAGAACAGGAGGGAGCATTACACAAGTGGAAGAGAGCTCAAAAATAAAATAAGCAAGTTTACAGCACCTACTTTTGATGGAACAAATAAAATTTCAGCTAGAGCATGGCTACAAAAATTACAAACTTTCTTCACACTTAACCCCATGAAAGAGAGTGATGCTGTTCAATTTGCAAGTCTACACTTGGAAGATGCAGCCTATGATTGGTGGTATCATGGAATGACTACTCAAGGTCACGATCAGGTAACTACATTTGTAGATTTCAGTCAAAGAGTGATAGATAGATTTGACCTCAAGGATGATGAAGAGTACTTTAAAGAATTGTCAAAGTTGAAGCAAACCAAATCAGTTAATGAGTATATAGAAGAATTTCAAAAAGTGGCTGTTATGGTACCTGATATGAGTGAAAAGAGGATCGTTTATCTTTTTCTTGATGGTTTAGAAGATTCTGTTAAGGGTTTGGTTAAGGCTTTCTCACCCTCAACCTTACAGGAAGCTATCAAAAGAAGCTTGCAACTTGAAACTTGCGTGCCTATGAAATCAATCACTAATCAAAAACCCCCAAATCTTTGGCAACATAAGGGAAATTTTCAGAAAAAGACTTTCCCAACACTACCACCAAAAGATGTGACAAATGTGGCAAAAAAGAAGGTAGATGAAGAGACTAGGAGTGAATTACGAAGGAAAAAGCTTTGTTTTACTTGTAGAGAACCATGGGTTCCAGGACACAGATGTTTGGGGAAAGGTCAAGTGCACTATATTGAAGTTGCTTCAGAATCTGATTCAGATGAGTATGAGGAATTTCATGATACTAAGGAGGAGGTAGAAGAAGAGAAAGTAAAAGAAATCAGCAAGGATGGCACTTTAGCAGCATTATCAGGAGTCCCAAGATACCATCCCTTCCGAATTCGAGGGGTACTAGCAGGGCAAAGGTTGACCGTTCTTCTTGATAGTGGGGCAACTCACAATTTTATTGATGAGGGATTTGTCATGAAAAGAGGGCTTAAAGCAGAAGATTTTGAGGGATTCAATGTTACTGTAGCTGATGGATTCACTATGCCTTGCACACGGGTGGTGAAACAACTCAAGATGACCTTAGGAGATTATGAGTTATGTGATGACTTCTATGTGGTTGGTATTGGGGAGACAGATCTTGTATTGGGTGTTCAATGGTTGCACTCTATCGGAGGCTATTACATGAACCATCAAACTATGGAGTTTAAATTTCATTCCAATGGGAAAGAAGTCATATTGAGAGGGTTATCGAATGGAGCACCTAAGGCGGTCTCTGCAAAGAGGATGGAGAGGACTTTTCGAAGAGGACAAGTAACATGGGCAGCAGGAGTCATAATCCAACCAACAAGCTCTCCAAAGAATCAAGGTAATTTCCATTTTGAAATTCAAAATATTCTTGATAAACATAGTATAGTTTTCAATGATTTGCCTCCAGGATTACCACCAGATAGAGGTTATAAGGAGCTCGATTGAGCATAGTTTTGTCCTACATTTGTGAGCTGTTGTGTAAAGGATATACAAATCTGGAAATGTCATTTTGTAGGCTGTTATGCTGCTGAAATTTCTGTAAAAATGTCCACTTTCAGATTTATTAATAATAGGTGAAGCTGTGAAGCTTTTGGCACAATTTCTGGCATACCCGATTTGGGGTTTCTTGAGAAATTTGGTGGATCTTTGTGATATTAGTTGTTTGATCTTGAAAATATGATTAGAGGTTGGGAATATCATATAAAACCAGTAAAGGGACATTTCACAGCAGTGCCTAAAATGGGATTTGCTTCTGGATAATGTTAAGGTGGATTTAAGCTTTGTTCAGTATATGGGCTAGTGAAGGTACATGGTAAAAGCAAGGTAGGATAAATGGTGAAGGGGTCCAAATAGGGATTTGAAGCATGCTATGAACAAGCTTACCTTATCAGCATTTGGCAGAAACAGAAAAACTACAGCCAGGGCATGGATACATTTCTTACACTAAAACCCATGACTGAGACTGAGGCAATCAAGTTAGCTACTGTGCACTTGGATGGGCCAGCTTATGATTGGTGGAATCATGGCCTTGTTACTCAAAAATATGGCATGATTAACTTGTATAAGGATTTTAGCAAAAAGATGATAACTAGATTTGATAGCAAGGACATAGTAGTTTACTTTAGAGAGTTAGCCCACCTTAAGAACAATGGTGCACTGGACACCTACATTGATGTGTTTCCATGGATATCTATTATGGTTCCCAACATGTTTGAAAATAGGAAAGTGATGTTGTCTGTATAGGGTTTGAGTGAGAGATTTAAAGGGTTTGTTACAGTGTTGAAACGTAATACTCTCCAAGATGCAATCAAGATGGCACTTGATTTAGATAGTTCATCATAAACAGTTCAGCCTCCAAAAAAGCCTTTTAAGGGGTCAAAGGCCAATCTGAAATCTTCAAATAAAAACAAGGCTGCTCCACCAAAGGCAGGTTTTGAGTTCAAGAGTGAGCTAAGAAGGATGAATGTGTACTTCACATGCAAACAGCCTTGGACACCAAATTACACATGCCATGGAAAGGATAAAATTCATTATATTGAGGTAGTTTCAAATGACAAAAATGAAGTCAACAAATATGATGACAGCAATGACGAAGGCAATATCGAGCAGCCCCTAGTGGAGAAGGTTTAGAGCCAATTTTCAGTATCAGCCTCCTACAATTTCTACTCTCTCAGGAGTACCTACAGAAAATTTTATCCATTTAAAGTAAGTAGTTAAAGGGCAGCAAACGATTTGGTAAGTGAACAAGGGGGCTTTGCATAATTTCATCAGTGCCAATATAGCAGCAAAATGGAATTCACAAGTGACTACAGTTCTACATTTTTATGTTAAATTTGTTGGTGAAGATTAACTTTATTATTCTAGGATGGTCTCTCAACTTGAGATTTGATTGGGCAGTTACACACAAACCGGAGATTTTTATGTGATTGAGTTAGGAGGGATGGATGTTATTTTGGGTCTTCAATGGCTCCAAACTCATGGTAGGTACACTATCGGTCATCGTCAGAAGCAGATTGAGTTTCTGGGAGATCAACAGATCATACTAGAGCTATGACTGATAGAGGTCCCAGGTTGTCTTGTGTCATCAGATGGAATCCATCTTGAGACATGATGACACAAAGTAGGCAGCACATTGCTTTATTTCCACTAAATCTGTTTCAGATTTAGGACAACATCATCACATTAACATCCAATCAGTGTTAGACAAGCACAAAGGAGTTTTTGGGTGTTATTCCCTTAGGCATACCTCTTGACTGTGGGTTTGAGCATATGATATATTTGAAAGAGGGTGCAAAGCCAATCATTACTACAGCTTATCAGCACCCTAGGCATTATAAGGAGGAGATTGAGAGGACTATTTGTGAGTTACTGTACATGGGGTACATCAGACCGATCTCGAGCCCACTTACTTCATTAGTAGTTCCAGTGAAAAAGAAGGATGGGACAATGGGACTTAACGAATGTATATCCATTATAGGGCACTAAATAAAAGGACTATCAAGAACAAGTATCCAAATCCCCGCATAGATGAACTGTTGCATGAGTTTGCAATGGGTTGTCTACTTTTCAAATATAACTCTCTATTTAGGAAACCACCAAATCTGGGTTCATAAGGAGGCCGTACATAAGACAATTTTCAAGTTCCCCTATCGACACTACATGTTATTGGTGACGCCTTTTGGATTCACCAACGCACCTACTACATTACAATCATGTATGAGACAAATATTTAATTAGCAATTGCATAAGTTTCTCCTGGTTTTCTTCGATGATATTCTAATTTTTAGCAGGACTTCAGAGGAGCACTTACAGCATCTAGATGAGGTCCTGAGTATCATGAAGCAACAATCATTGTTTGCTAAAGAATTCAAATGTGAATTTTGCTTGACAAAGATCATGTACCTTGGGCTTGTTACTAGAGCTACTAGGGTCAAGGGTCATCAAGAAAAGATACAAGTTATACTGAATTGGCTACTACCAAGGAATGTTTTGTATTTGAGAGTATTCCTTGGGTTGTGATCCTACTACTGGAGATTTCTCATAGGGTTTTCTCAACTTCCAGCACCACTTAATAATCTCATAAAAAAGGGTACTTTAAAATGGTCTGAGGATGAGGAGATGAAATTCAATAAGGTCAAGCAAGTGATGAGTTTGTACCCACTACTAGCATTGTCAAATTTCACTAGGCCGTTTGTTTTGGAATGTGTTGCCTCGAGTGATGGGATGGGAACAGTACATATGCAAGATAGGCATCCAAACACTTACGAAAGGAAGAAGTTGAAGGATTGTGAGAAGTTGTACTCCACTTAAGATAAAGACATGTTAGCTATCATGCACGCTCTAGCTAAATGCAGATAGTATTCAGTGGGTGGATGTTTTGTAGTAAGGACCGACCATAACAACTTATATTTCTTCTTGTCACATAAGGAACTAAATGAGAGGCAACAAAAGTGGATCAGCAAGGTTTAGGCCTATGACTTTGACATTGAATACGTCAAGTAGAAGAATAACCTAGTTGTTGATGCACTTTCCAGGACACCAGCTAGTGCTACTTGTTGTGGTATGTCAGAGGTTTCAGTTGATTAGAAATCTCAACTTTTAGATGAGTATTCCAAAAACAAGTTGGTATGTGAGATCATTTATGGACAAATTCAGAATGATAGAGATAGGGTTTTTAATGATGTCATCTATTACAAAAGCAATATTTTTGGTCCTAGAATCCAAACTTGCAGGTAGTACATGATAATTCGATAGCAAGGCACCCTAGGTACTTTAAGACTTACAGGTAGAGTAGGAGAGAGATTCCCTTAGAAGGGTCTCAAAGATGACATTCTTTATCAAGTTAGAGGATGTTTAAATTGTCAATAGAACAGATCAGGGCATGTATATCCAACTACTTTATTGTAGCCTTTAAAAATTCCTAAGCATAACTGGGAGGGTATATCAATAGACTTCATCACAAGCCTTCTGAAGATACAGGATAAGGACGACATATTTATAGTGGTGGACAGGTTGACAAAGTATGCTCATTTCTTTGCAATGGTCATTGATGGGACAACTTCGCAAATAGCAACATTGTTCTTCAAGGAGGTTTTTCAATTCCATGGCCTACCAAATACTATTGTCAGTGGCAAGGATAGCAAGTTTCTTATAGCATATTATGGCAAGGGTTATTTAGACTAGTTGGGACACATTTGACCCTTAGTACCAGTTACCATCGTCAAACTGATGGATAGACGAAGATAGTAAACACGTGCATGGAAGGGCATCTCCACAATTACGTTTTAAGGCAGCAGCAAGCTTGGGTTAAATGGTTATATTTGGGCAAGTATTGTTACAACTAGACCTATCATGTGTCTATCGACATGTCATCCTTCGGAGCATTATACAGACGCAATCCATTGTCCTCCATAGACCTTTTCCTTAGCCAACAGTACGACCTCCTTGGCAAAGGACTGGCTAAAGGAACAATAAGACATCCGCACAACTCTAAGAGAGAATATGCAACGAGCTCCAAACCAACAAAAGACTTATGCAAATCAGCACAAGACAAAAAGATCTTTTGAGATAGGAGACTTGGTGTTCCTACATTTTCATCCCTATTGGCAAAATTCATTGAAGAAGAGTAGTACAGAGAAGCTCAAGCCTAGGTTTTACAGGCCCTATAAAATGTTACGGAGGGTTGGTGAGGTTTCCTATGAGCTAGAGTTACCAAGTGACAAAAACGTTCATAATCTTTTTTACATTCCATGCCTTACGAATGCCCTTGGTCAGCATCTCATGAGTTCTCCCAGACTACCCCCACTGGAGGAAGGGCACTTAGAATTGGTTCTGACTAAAGTGATGGAAATGAGGGAAAGACAATTGAGGAACAGGTCTATCAAAGTGTATTTGGCGTGTCGGAAAGACCTGTCTATTGAGGATGCAATGGGAGAAAATGAGTGTATTCTGTTGCACCTAGCACTACAATTGCTTGATGGAAAGCAATCCAGGAAAGGGAGGATTGTCATGTCCCCAACCCAGTCTAATCAACGTTTCACCAACGCTAAGACTTACACATTCCAATAGGCTATAGTAATAACATAAGGATGTCGTAGTGGACCCAAAAATCAAATATTTGACCAATCTTTGATTAGTCTTCATTTTCCCAAACTTGGAACCGCACATGATTTGTTGAAGGTCATGCTCAATATTGGAACAGGTTAGACTTGTTGACATGGCCAATAAGAACCCATGTGGATGGCATGCTCAAAAGTAGCGACTATCCCTGCCAACTCGGTAGATTTTCCACAATGTTCCTTCCTATAGCCTCAAACATGCTCAAGAAAGTCAATAATGGCTCTGCAAGCTCTCATGAGGTTATTCTTTAAATTTGGTTTTGGGCACTGGAAAAACACGTGAAGCTAGAAGAAAAAACCAAAACATCATTTTGCTTACCAACTGAAAACTTGCAAAACATTTCTAAGGACGACTTCCTATGGAAATGTATGGTTGGACATAGCCCCAACCAACGTTCGAGTTTATTTGTTGAAAGTTATACTTCCACATTGAGTGAGGAGTTCACTACAGTTAGAGTCTAAAGGAAACCGTTTTCAATCACACAAATTTCTATATTGAAACGCAGTAAGCACCAAGCTCGCAATCATCATAGAATTTGTCCATGCATAATGATTCGAACAATGGTGGAGGTTGATTTGGAGTCACTCAACATGACATGTTCGAGGTGTTGGAACTACAAGGGGTTATTGATCACTAATCTTCAACATTAATTGTCATGCAAGTTCTACGAGCTGGAGGAACCCATAACTAATGAATACAGTGTGAAGAGGGATTGTTTAAAGGAGAGTGGTTGTTAAGAACTATCTTCTCCCAGGTGCTCTTTGTTTACCATACATGGTAAACAGATAGTTATTGCATTAAGAGACTAGAATATAAAACAGAACAAGATAGTATTTTATTCATATAAGCAGAGTATACAATCACGAGTACCATGATGATTCATAGTTCAATTCAAACGATGTACATATATCTCCTAAAGGGGTGGCTCAATCATCACACAATCTTTCGAACACTAACTAATCTTGTCGGTTGTGTTTAGACTTTGTCGACAACATCATCCCCCCCAAAAGAAAAGTTGTCTCTAGACAACAAAATAGAGACAACTAAACAACTAAGTACATCAAAACAAGACTAAGAAGAAGGGTGGATCCCTGGTGGAGCGGGTGTAGTATCCTTCATCTGTGTTCGTAACTTGTTCAACTATACCCGTAACTCATACACCTGTTGCATTCGGGTGTTCAAATCTGCCTTAGCTTGCTTCTGAATATCTAAGGCTCTCTTCATCATCTCAATTATGTTTCAGATTTCCACCTCTTTTGCATCTGACTCCGTCTATAGTCAACCGGTGGCTTGCTTCGCTTCCTCCATCTAAGATAAGGATGTGGCTTTCTCTAATTCCCTTTCCTATTTAACTACCTCCAGCTAGGCCATGAGTGTTACTCGCTCTAACTCCCAAGTTGACTGCTGCGTAGCCAAACTGGCTTCCACTACCACTAATCTAGTAGTTGTCTCCTCTTGAGCCCTCTTTGTTGCAATCTGATCTACCTAATTCCTTCGTAGAGCATAGTACGCATCTAAATACACCTATACCATCTCCCATGTCAGGTTCTCAACTCGGCTCTCTACTACCAACTTGTTAGCAATTCGCTCATGCCTCATCTCCAGAGTCTCCGTGTTCAGCCACCCTCGTGCCTCAAAGCATACTGAAAAGGCAATTGGGAAACCAACTCGCATGAAAGATAGAACTTGCTCCAACTCCGACACCACTGTCTCCAATGCGCATTCTGTACCATGTCAACCAAATATGCCTCTACATCCTCCCCCATGGCAGTCAAGGGGCTTGATGATGTGGGTTTGTGGCCATTGCTATCTCCACTGCCTCTAACATCCTCTCGGCCTCGCTGTCTAGCAAAGGTCAAGGTGGTAGCTCAACTGCACCAATTGGATGACTCTCCTCCTGTGGAGCTATAAGATCCATCTCCTGAGATACTTCTCTCATAGGTGAGAGAATACTAGATGCTAAAGCTACTAGTCTGATGCTAAACCTCAGATTTAGAGACGCGCTCAAATCCTGCTCACTCAAGTCTAGCACTGCACTCACCCTACTAGTACCCTCACTCGTAGCTAATAACGCAATATCTATAGTGACTACAACATCTGAACCAACTACCTCCTATCGAACTTGAGGTGCCCTCAAACTCTTAGGAACCTCCTGCGCTGGTATCTCCATCACCTTGTCCTACAAGGCTATAGGTGGTGATGGGTGAGACTGGTGGTGACAAGTGAGACTCTGTCTGTACTGTAGCCATGGCCTCCATAATGGTTAGGATCCCTGTGGGTACTGACTGAGCTGCTACTGTAATACGGGTCATCACTATGGGCTATCTCAACTGTCCAAAACCCGGAATGTGTGTACCTACAGGGGCCAAATGAGGAGTTGTTGAAAGTGTAGGCCATGGAAATAACAATAGTGGCGCGGTAATGACTTCAACCTCTTTGTCATCATCCATATCCTCTTCCTCTTTGTCCATCTTGCTAGTGTCATTAGATGATGTCTCCTACCGACCACTATTTGTATTCCCATGCTTTGAACCTAGGTCCAACTCTTGTCTATGTCACTTCTACCCGACCAAGGCCTTCTACCTGCCTAGTGTGTCTAAATGTCTCCACTGCATGATGGAGGGCTCATCTAGCGTGAGTGGGTCAGGCTTGACGTCCAGCCTGTCTAGGGGAATCATTTGTGTTGTTGCATCAAGGAAAAATTAAATAGCATAATGGGGCATGTAGAATGTCCTATGTTGCAGTGTCATGAACTACATGCATTCCACAAGTAATGGGGCCCAATCATACACCTTCCTGTTCATGATCCCATCCATCATAGCTACCTACAAGAAGGAGATATCAGACGCACGGATCGATCTTGTGAGCCTACTCTTAACCAAGTCCATGAGGCAACGCCATTGTCCTTCCTGGATATTAGACATTTTTAGTTCGTTGCCTTTAGATGTGCCCATCAATGCTTCTTTTTCTAGCTAAATAGTTCACCACACACAAGCTCTATTAAGCACGCTTTTGGCTCTCGACTCAGTTTCTTCGGTTTGTTATCAATTTTCTTGCCTCCTTGCACATGCTCAGGTATGTCAAATACACTAGTGAAGTCTAGTGCCCTAAAGGAGATGACCAAGTCTTGCCCTAGGTAGGAAAATGAGCTTGTTCTGGGGAACCAATCACAAGTGTCTACCATCGTGCACAAAAAGCCCTAATAATCCTAAATGCAAAAAACTAGCATTCGGATTGCCCACTCTACCAATGCCTTTTTGATGCCATTCTTCATCGGATGGTCCTCGAGAGTATCCTGCAACCATTTCCTACACTCGACTCCATTCAGGCCTTCAAAAGGAATGTTTTGTGGTGTGAGTTGCACTGGTGCAGGCTGTTTGCGCTTCTTTTTGCTCATGCTTGTGCATCCTACGATGCAGATGCCTGAAAATAATGTCTTCACATTTCGCTTCATCCTCTTACTGGTAGCTAAGTCTTCTTCCATTTTTTCCTTCCAAGCTCTCTTCCCGAATGACTCCACAACTGTCTTCTCTGTCTTTTTGTGTGCAAGAAACAGTTAGGTTTTTGCTACAACTTCAAAATAGCACCACACAACTCTTCCGTACAACTTATTGGAAAGCTTTGCTGCCATCTATACAACATTCATACAGCTCCTAAGAGCTAACCCCACTACGTTTTTTTCACTACTGTATGGTGCCTACTAGTCCTCCAAGTCTACATCTTCTCCCTCCAATGCTCTTGTACAACTACGGCTAGGCGTGTTCCTACTGTATCTAGCTATATGGTGTTTTGGTGCCTGTCCATGGGAAGCAAGTGAATTTTCTAATGGCGACTATTGTCTATGTTGTTTCAATCACTGGTAAATAGTGTTTAAAAACACTTCCTTCAACCCTTTCACCTGATAGTTGGGTAGCTCCTCAACTTCCAAAGCCTCTTTCAAAGCAACCACTTATAATTTAACATGCTTGGACGTACACTGCTTGCTTTTTAGTGTTCGTACGGTATTCATGTCCTTGCCCATGTAGAATCACTCCATCATGTTCAGTCCATTTCCGTACGATGGGTTTGCAAACTCATGATGACCATTTAGCAAGAATCTATACTTCTCTGGTTGTACGGTATGTCTTGGCAATCCATACGGTGTGCTTTGTCAATATTGCTAATTATCCATCGGTGTTTATTACCTGTTGTACGGTGTTTATTGTCTCTCATTGGGTGTGGCTTGATAGTTCGTACGGTAATTCTCAACTTGTGGTCGTATGCTACTTCTCTATGGTTGTACAATGCCTCTTTGTGGCTGTGTAGTACTATTTAGAATTGCTTGTAGTGGTTGTGCAGTTCTTTTGAATTATGAGGAAACATACTCCAACCACCTCCTACAAACAAGGTATTCATTGCATCAATAGCTAAGCTTTTAATCAAATCTCCTTATTCTATCATTCTTATGTTACATCATGGTATCGAATATGATATTTTTACCCATATTTTCTCATCAAATTTGTTGGTTGTGTATTCTCAAGTTGGAAGGAACCGTTTGATCGATAAAACCAGCAATTATATTGAGCAACTCCACCAACAAATTGGGGAGCCCAAACAAAAGAAAGAGCGGTTATTAGCCAAGCAATTAGACAACCTTGAAATTATTTCACCTTCCACAGATGTTTTTAAATTTCCCATCTAGCCTCCTCATTCCTTACAATTGTATGATGTCTTCTTCCCCATCCACCTTCGCCTTCCGATCATACGGTCATACATTGTCCTATATTTCGTCTACTTTTGGAAGACCGTACGGTATCTCTTTTGTATGTATTTTATCCCCTTATTCATTTTCATTATTACTATTTATTTATTTATCTATTATTATTATTTTCTCATTTGCTATTATTATTAAATATTTATATTCCATCTGAATCATTTGTCTAGGTCTCCTTATTTCCCTGGGCTTCATTCCTCTCATGGTAGATTTTTAACTTCAAACGATTTACTAGGTCAGTCACTTCCTTTCTGTCCAACCTCCATAGCTTGATTGCTCTGTTATCACCAACTTCGCAAATCTTGTATGGTCCAACCCACTTTACTTTGAATTTGTCAGGTTTGTTCTCATTTTGCTTGCTATATTTCAATACTAATTGGCCTGGTTGGAATTTGTTTAGCTTCAAGTGCTTGTCACGCCAAACCTTGCGCCTACGTTGTGAAAACTCAGTAGCCCATTGTGCTTGTAGTCTCTGTTCATCAAGCTTATTCAAGTTACATAACCTCTCTCTAAGATTCTCCATGTCTCCCAACCTTTTTTCAATGGCTGTTATTAAGCTCAGTACCATGAACTTTGTTGGTACTACGGTGTCCTAACCATACATTAGCTGAAATGGAGTGTGTCCAGTAGTGACTTTGTAGGAAGTACGTTAAGCCCATAACATTGATGGCAACTTCTCTTCCCAATCTTTAACTTCAATACCACACGATTTACAGATCACTAAAGCCAAATTTTAATTTAACAAAGGTCCCTCTACTCCTTTAGGTTGTAGTATTCCAAAGGGAGCATAGATAGGTAAAAAAGTAAGTTATTATTTTCTCAAAAGCTTCGGTTGTAAATCTTTTGCACATATAGGTTCTATAAGAGGACCAAGCTAGAATCTAAATTAAAGAAATGGATATGGCATTGATGAATTTGGATATAGACTTTGGGATTTTGAAAATCATAAAATTGCAAGAAGCAAGGATGTCATATTCAATGAGAAAGTAATGTACAAAGATCAGTTGCAACGGCATAAGAAGAAAGAAAATGATTATGCCATTGGATAATACTCCAAAACATGATGTCCTAGTGATCGCTCATGCTACACAACAACAGAAACAACAAATACCATGAACTCCAATAAATGTTAGATAGTCAACAAGGCTAAGTAGACTTGAAAGATTCTCTCCCTCTTTGTACTTTATTTTATCAATGGATGTTGGTAAACCAATAGGATACGATGAAGCTGTGCAAGTGGATACGAAATTCAATGGGAGTCTACAATGATAGAGGAAATGGACTCCTTGCTGAAAAATCAGACTTGGGCATTATGTAAGTTAGTTGCAGGTAAAAGAGATTTAAAAAATAAATGGGTTTATAGGCTAAAAGAGGAGGATGAAGGTAAGAAAAAATATTTAAAACTTGATAAGTTTACATTGATTTTCATGAGACATTTTCTCCTGTTGTTAAATGACTTCTATTCGAATTGTTTTAAGTATTGTGGCTACTAAATATTTGCATCAAGAACAACTTGATGTTGAAATAGTTTTTCTTCATGGTGATTCGGATGAGGAAATCTATATGAAATAGCCACAGGGACTTGAGGTCAAAGGTAAGGAATATTAAGTGTGTAGATTGAAGAAAAGTTTATATAGCTTGAAGCAAGCACCTCGACAACAGTATTTTAAATTTGATCGTTTTATGACTAAACATGGAGACAATCAGTGCCATTCAGAACATTGTATTTATTTCAAGAATTTGGATAATGATAGTTACATTATTTTATAATTAATATATTGATGATATGTTTGTCATGGTATCTAACATGGTTCACATTAAGGGGATGAAACAACAATTGGCAAAATCTTTTGAGATGAAGGATTTGGGGGTAGCAAAACAAATCCTTGGTATGAAAATTTGCAGAGATAGAAAGAATAGACGAGTGAATCCATCTCAAGCCAATTATGTTGAAAAGTGTTGCAGAGATTTTATATGGTGAATGCAAAAGCTCTCAGCTCACATTGGCCTCATCATTTGAAATTGACTAAGGAGATGTGTCCAAAGATACAAGAAGAGGAGGATAAAATGTCCAAGGTACATTATGCTTCAATAGTAACTAATTTAATGTAAGTCATGATATATGCTAGACTAGATATTCCACATGTTGTGGGAGTTGTCAGTAGGTATATGAGTCATCCTAGAATCGAACAATGGAATGCAGTCAAATAGATTCTCAGATACTTGAGAGGTACATCTAGCAACTGTTTACATTTTGGGGGCTTGTTAGTGAATAGATTATCCTCAAAAGAAAAATATACAAATTAAACCCAAAGCCAAGATAGGAAGACGAAATATGCACTTACAGTTGGGTCACTTCACTATTGAAAGAGTGTAAGCGCCCTCTGAATTTATCCGAGTACAACTCCCCGTGTATGATTTACAATAACTTCGCAAAGATACAGATACAAATGTTTTTAACCAGAAAGCACAAAAGGTTTACAAACATCTATCCGTAAACACAAAATAGATACGGAAAAACTAAGTAACCGAAAGGAAATGAACAGCAAATGACACAAAGTTCATTTGCCCAAATGTTGCATTACAAAGAGAATGAAAACAAGAAATAAATCCTCCATCCACCTGAGAAAGTGAAGAATCAAAGCTTCAAAGATATCTTCATATCAAAACGTATTTAGGAAACAGCAACACTAAATGCATTTAGAGAAAACTAAAAGTTACACAAAAATAACAATCAGTGGAAAGAAAACTACCCAAACTCGAAGTTTTTGTGTGCAATTATCTCCCAAATCTCCCTTCTCTAAAATGTAAAAGACTATACATATCTTATTACACACTGCATCAGAATTACCATCTAGCAAAAAATAGAATTTCCCTCCCTTACATTACATTTCAAAATCAAAAATTCCCCTTTTAACTAATACAAAGTCCAAAAAAATAAAGCTCTGCTCTTCTAGGACCCCACAGTCTGCTCTCTCTCTCTTTTGGAAGGACTGGAATAAATCTGAAAAAGAAAAACTGGAACCCTTGCTTTGTCTTTCACTGGCCTATTTAACAGCTAGTCACTCCCGTAACCGTTTAGTTGTACAATTGATTCTTGGCTATGTGTACCTTACCATCTTCTTTATATCTTTATCCCCTGACAATATAATGTTCATCTTCTTTGTGGTAATCAAACATTACAACTTATAACTTTATTAAAATTTCCAGTTGATCATCGGATTATGATGGATTTTATGAAATTCATTTTAATTCCATAGTGGACTTAGCATTTAGTGTATCTGTGCTAAACTACTAACTGTCGACCATATTTTGGGCAAGTATTCTTTGATTCTTTCACAGTAAAAGTCTTCATTATCAGTGGGAATATATCTTCACCATGTGTAACATTCAGCAACATCAAGCTCTGACACACCTGTGCCTTCTACTAAGAAAACCTAAGCTCATACTTTTTATTTTGGAGCACTATGCTTGGCATCTTCTAGCTATGGGATAGATGTATCTTAATTGCACTTGGGAAGAAGCCTTGGGATATCGCCGCTATCTCTATCCAATTCGAGTACCCCGCACATGGCCATTGGCATCTAATGTTCACGATCCTCTATAATAGAGGTGTTCAAGCCTATGCCTTGAGCATTATCAATATAATACAGCAGTCTCAACTACTATTTTGGTCCTTGGGGTGTATGATGTCATGAGCTCCATGTGTCCATAGGCAAAATGTTGAAAACTATGCACATGATGGTGCCTTTCCATGTCGCCTCTTCCCATTTGCACTTTGACTCAACACTTTGATTGTTTTTATTGATGCTCGGGTGATGAATCACAATTGTGTGAGTTTTACCATGTCAACCCGTGTCTCCTCTCAAGAAAACCCGAGCTTGTATACCAGTTTTGTTTTGTTCTTTCATCATGGCAACGGTTGGTGCAAAATCGCAGATGAACATAGAAGCATGAAGACTTCGGTTGTATAAGAATTGGAGGCCCACGGTCTTTTCCACATCACTTGTCTCAACCCATGGCTGTGTTGACTCTCTCTACCCTCTTTTCTAAAGCCAATGGAGCTTGTGAACATTCTATAGTGCTCGAGCATTTTGTTAAACACTTTATGTGTATCCCTTGCCTGCGGGTTCATGTCTTTCGGCATTTTGTTAAATAACTCATAGACCTATGTGGTTGGTTGGATGCTCATGTCTTTATTGTCAAGAACCTGAGTTCATACACACACACACACACACACCCTTTATGTTTAACACTATCACACAAGACCTCGCAATGTCGTTAACATTCTTGATCTTTAGATGAATGATGGGTCATATTGGTGTCAATGAATTTCGAATTTTGAATTTGGCCTTTTAGATCCGAATCCAACCATTATGTTTGCACAAATCCCACTGCCCACAGCTCACATATATTTCAAGAGCTTAAACCAATGGATTCCTTATATTTACAAAAGCTTTTCAAATTCATTGAGGATTTTTTATTTTGATACACTTGGCTTGCTTTGAATTTTCACATAATGCATTAAGAACTTTTGCACTGGTTAATCACGAAACAAATGGGATCTTGGAAGCGTGAAGACTTATAACTTAAATCATCAATTTGAAACTATGTCTTGCAACTAATTCCATCGGACCAGATCTCCACAATCTTGATCTGCACTTCTGCACTTTCTGAAAAATGTTGAACTAACTGAATTTGAACCTGAATTATGACCCGAGATTGAATTTGGGTATTAAATTGAACATGGATTATGAACTTTTCTGAATTGACAAACCTGCATTTTGAACCACTTCGAACTGCTTTGAATTTTGGTTCAAAGAGGTTCAAGACCTTGTACTGAGAATTTTTCAAATATCGGGTCTAAATTGGGTACCAATAGGGGCTCTAATTGTGGGACTATTTTTTACTCAAAAATAGAGAACTCCAGCAATCTCTGGCAAAAGACAAGTGCCTTATCCATTGGGCAATAGAGTTAGCAAGAAGAGAAAACCGGGAGTTGCTTGCAGAGAAAGCAAAGGGGAGCAGGGCAAAGCAAACCAGAAAAACACCTAAACTACCAGCAAGCACAAAGCTTGCACATTATTCAAACTAACACTACACACACTAAAAACATATTTACAAAAATATATACATAGGTAGGAAGCAAAACCTACCACAAAACCAGTAGAAGAAAAGAATCACATGAATCCATTTACCGGCTGGGAGAAGTAGGAGCCTTTCCACATCAGCAAAACATGCCTCAATAGAGCAGCTCCAAACCAGTGCCTTCTGGTGATCTCTTCAATGCTGAAACTCAAGCTCATAGTATGCAAAATTTTGGCAACCCAACATTCTGTACCGAACATCCAAAGCTCATCGTAACATTCTTCATCTTCAGGTGGGCTTTCTACATCATTTTTCAAATCAAGAAAGGTTTCAAATAGGGAAGAACAATATTCAGGAAATTCTTCATCAGCCTACCAAATATTGCTTACAACAACCCGCTTACTATAATCATGAGAATCATGTTTCACATTGTCAAACATAGAGAATTCATATAACATGGGATCAAAGTTATCAAAACAAACTTCTCCAACTCTATCAAGAATCGAGGCATCATCAAATATGTAAACATTTGATCTTTTTTTTCTCCCAATGCATCTTCAGATTTCACAATATTATCCTGAATACAATCACACCCCAAAGAATGAAATGAATCACCAAACAAACTCTCATAGCCTATTTGTTTTGTATTCATACCTTAACTATCTAAAGAGAAATCTTCTTGCCCAAGAGATGATAGAAAGCTGCATATGACGTTTTCTTCTTCCTCCTCGTATATGAGAGTATCACCCGATGTTTCAATGGAGTTGCCAACCAGCTGCGAACCAACTCCAACCTTTCCTCTTTCCATCAACATTTCAGCATTCTCTGAGGACAGATTTTCATCATTTAATGGTGAATCTTGAGGCTGAAATAGAGGATTTTCTCTAATAGCAGCATTCTCACAAAACCCCATTGGCAAGAAAAGTGGATTGAGTTCACTCCAGGTGACTTTATCTTCCAGATTTTCAGACTTCTTTCCACTCTTTTTTGCTGCTGCTGAATTTGGTTGAAGCCGGATTGCCTCCACTTGAAGTGCAACATAATCATCTTCTTGAAAACTGCCCAACTCAGAGGTGTGCAGATCTATCTTTGTTTCAGCATTCTTATCATTTTGAATGAAGTTCTCATGCTGAAACTTATCATCTTCATATTCAGCCGCTGATTCTTTCTTCTCAAAAACAGTGGGAGAATCATCTCTTTTCTCATCTTCTATGAATGATGAAAAAGATTTCACTTCTTTACTTTCAGCCAAGTATGGACCCACAACTGAATCATGTGTAGAAGGATTCTCTTTATGACGGCACCTTTCCTCTTCTTTTCTATCACTGCTGCTAGGATTCTCACTCTCAACCCGAGCGTTCTTGTTCTCCCATGTCTGGTTTTCTTGTCGGTGAGTTATGGCTGTTTGGATTCCTTTCTCACCCAGAACTAAATAATTGCATGAGATGAAATGTGAAGATATTACTAGAGTTTCATCACCATCCACCTCCAAATGTTTCTCCAATCGAGACACTTTCTCCTCAAATTCTTGCAAGTCCTTCAACTTGTGAAATCTTGCACAGAGGCTTTTCCATAGCAGCCAAGATGTGGCATCATCTTCTATGCTTATATTGTTCCTAACAGCCCGAGAAATGCTTTCTTTATAGCCGTCCACAAATTTGCGCAATACTTTATCATCCATGTGATAAAGTTCCAGGAGAGAAGGGTTTGGCCTTGACCTTCTCATGGTTTTAATATCGGGCATGGTCTTTATAGAGTCGCCAATCTCCTACACACGGAGATAATCAAAAAACTAAGGAAACAAATACTAATGCTGATCTTCGTTCCCAGATCCCCAACAAATTGACCAAAAATCTGTTAGTGAACAGATTGTCCTCCAAAGAAAAATATACAAATTAACCCCAAAGCCCAGATAGGAAGACGAAATATGCACTAACAGTTGGGTCACTTCACTATTGAAAGAGTGTAAGCGCCCTCTGAATTTATTCGAGTACAGCTCCCCGTGTATGATTTACAATGACTTCGCAAAGATACAAATACGAATGCTTTTAACCAGAAAGCACAAAAGGTTTACAAACATCTATCTGCAAACACGAAATAGATGCGGAAAAACTAACTGAAAGGAAATGAACAGCAAATGACACAAAGTTCATTTGCTCGAATGTTGCATTGCAAAGAGAACGAAAACAAGAAATAAATCTTCCATCCCCTTGAGAAAGTAAAGAATCAAAGCTTCAAAGATATCTTCATATCAAAACATATTCAGAAAACAGCAATACTAAATGCATTTAGAAAAAACTAAAAGTTACACAAAGATAACAATCAATGGAAAGAAAACTGCCCAAACTCGAAGTTTTGGTGTGCAATTATCTCCCAAATCTCCCTTCTCTAAAATGTAAAAGACTATACATATCTTATTACACACTACATCAAAATTACCATCTAGAAGAAAATGGAATTTCCCTCCCTTACATTACATTTCAAAATCAAAATTTCCCCTTTTAACTAACACAAAGTCCAAAAAAATAAAGCTCTACTCTTCTACAACCCCACAATCTGCTCTCTCTCTCTCTCTCTCTCTCTCTCTCTCTCTCTCTCTCTCTCGGAAGGACTAGAATAAATCTGAAAAAGAAAAACTAGAACCCTTGCTTTGTCTTTCACTGGCCTATTTAACAACTAGTCACTCTCGTAACCGTTCAGTTGTACAATTGATTCTTGGCAATGTGTACCTTACCATCTTCTTTATATCTTTGTCCCCCAACAATATAATGTCCATCTTCTTTGTGGTAATCAAACATTACAACTCACAACTTTATTAAAATTTCCAATTGATTATCGGATTATGATGGATTTTATGAAATTCATTTTAATTCCACGGTGGACTTAGCATTTAGTTTATCTGTGCTGAACTACTAATTGTCGACCATATTTTGGGCAAGCATTCTTTGATTCTTTCACAGCAGAAGTCTTCATTATCAATGGGAATATATCTTCACCATGTGTACCACTCTGCAACATCAAGCTCCGATACACCTATGCCTTCTACTAAGAAAACCCGAGCTCATACTTTTTCTTTTGGAGCACTATGCTTGGCATCTTCCAACTATGGGATAGATGTATCTTAATTGCACTTGGAAAGCTTTGGGATACTGCCAATATCTCTATCCAATTCGGGTACCCCGCACATGGCCATTGGCATCTCATATTCACGATCCTCTATAATAGAGGTGTTCGAGCCTATGCCTTGAGCATTATCAATATAATACAGCAGTCTCAACTACTATTTTGGTCCTTGGGGTGTATGATGTCGCGAGCTCCATGTGTCCATAGGAAAAATGTTGAAAACTATGCACATGGCGGTGCCTTTTCATGTTGCCTCTTCCCATTTGTGCTTTGACTCAACACTTTGATTGTTTTTATTGATGCTGGGGTGATGAATCACAATTGTGCGGGTTTTATCATGTCAACCCGTGTCTCCTCTCAAGAAAACCCGAGGTTGTATACCAATTCTGTATTGTTCTTTCATCATGGCAACGGTTGGTGCAGAACCGCAGATGAACATAGAAGCATGAAGACTTTGGTTGTATGAGAATTGGAGGTCCGCAGTCTTTTCCACATCACTTGTCTCAACCCGTGTCTGTGCTGACTCTCTCTACCCTCTTTTCTAAAGCCAATGGAGCTTGTGAACATTCTAAAGTGCACTGTATTGTTCTTTCATCATGGCAACGGTTGGTGCAGAACCGCAGATGAACATAGAAGCATGAAGACTTCGGTTGTATGAGAATTGGAGGTCCGCAGTCTTTTCCACATCACTTGTCTCAACCTGTGTCTGTGTTGACTCTCTATACCCTCTTTTCTAAAGTCAATGGAGCTTGTGAACATTCTAAAGTGCACAAGCATTTTGTTAAACACTTTGCATATCCCTTGCCCAGGGGTTCATGTCTTTTGGCATTTTGTTAAATAACTCATAGACCTATGTGATTGGTTGGATGCTCATGTCTTTATTGTCGAGAACCCAACTTTATATATACCCTTTCGATTTAACACCATCAAACAAGACATCACAATGTCATTTAACATTCTTGATCTTTAGATGAATGATAGGTCATATGGGTGTCAAGAAATTTCGAGTTTTGAATTTGATCTTTTAGATCCGAATCCAACCATTATGTTTGCTCAAATCCCATTGCACATAACTCACATATATTTCAAGAGCTTAAACCAATGGATTCCTTATATCTATTGAAGCTTTTCAAATTCGTTGAGGATTTGTTATTTTGATACACTTGGCTTGCTTTGAATTTTCACATAATGCATTAGGAACTTCTACACTGGTTAATCATGAAACAAATGGGATCTTGGGAACTTATAATTTAAATCATCAAACTATTCTTTGAATTTGAAACTATGTCTTGCAAGTAAATCCATGGGACCAGATCTCCACAATCTTGATCTGCACTTCTGCACTTTCTCAAAAATGTTGAACTAACTGAATCTAAACCTGAATTATGAACCGAGATTGAATTTGGGTATTAAATAGAACATGGATTCTAAACTTTCCTGAATTGATAAATCTGTATTTCGAACCACTTCGAACTGCTTTGAACTTTGGTTCAAAAAAGCTCAAGACCTTACACTGAGAATTTTTCAAATATCGAGTCTATATTGGGTACCAACAGGGCTCTACTACTAATTTACAAGGCTATGTTGACTCAAATTTGGCAGAGGATTTAGATACCAAGCAAAGTACTACAAGATATGTATTTATTGTTGGTGGGATAGAAATGACTTGGACTTCTCAATTATAGAAGATAAATGATTTATACACTACGAAGGCAGAGTATGTTACTACTATAGAGGTAGCCAAGGAGATGATATAGCTTCAATCATTCATGGAAGAGTTGGGAGACTCACAAAATATAAATTATTTGTATACAAATAGCTATAGTGTCATTCATCTTGCCAAGAATCTTGCTTTACATTCAATGGCAAAACACATAAGCGATACCATTTCATTTGGTCAACTTTGGATGATGGTCATTTAAAGTTGGAATAGATGACAAAACAATAGATATGCTAACAAAGACGATGTCAAGGGAGAAGCTAAACTCCTCTTCAGCTTCATTTGGTCTTCTAGACTAAACATAATAAAATAACAACAAAGTCCAAGGTGCGTCAATCCAATGGAGCTTTAGGGGTAGTGATGGCTATAGGATCAATCTCCAAGTGAGAGGTGGTTTAGTGTGGAGCCTAATAAGTGTCAAAGTGGGAGATTGTTGATTTGTGGTGACTAATCCGGCAAGTGTTGTACACTTTTTCATACGACCTAAAAAAATGGTTAACTCGTCAAGCATTTTCAAGATGACTTGTCAACCATTTCCCAAGGTTGTGTTATGGTAAATCAATGTTGTCGTAGTTGTATTAAACAAAGGAGATGAAAGCTGCTTATATAAATTTACAAAAATGATGTTTCTAAAAGAAACAATCGTGAACTAAAGACGAAAATAGAAACTACTTAATAAAATAAAGACCAACTTAGATGTTTGCAATGTCCCTAATTTTAATAAAATAATTTAAATAATTAACAATCCTAAAATTTAAATAATATTATTTGGTCCTTTAATTATTTAATAACGGGGCCCAAATTTTTATAATTATTCGTAGGTGTTTGTCGTGTTGGCATTTTTTTGTAAACCATTAGGAGTTTCCTCCAAAGGGATATTAATGTATGGCATGCAGGAAGTTGTTAATAGGTGATTTGAATTTTTTCTTTGTAATTGAGAATTCTTGTTAGAGTTTTGGATTTGTTCCCCATTTCAAAAGTGGAAGATCTTCCCTACTTGACTTTTCAGTTTTGGTGGGATTCAACCCTCACCCTATTCCATCACTCGCAATACTTTGCTTGGATCTGGCAAATCAGAGCACCATCTTTCTATGTGAGTACTAATTGGAGGTTATTCGTATTCAATATCTATTCATGCTTGGCATTTATTTGATGGATTCAATGTTCTAATATTATTTGCATATAAGTTTGTACTTTCTTTCCAATCTACGTGCAACACCTTCCATTTTGTGCGATGTACTACCTCTCTCTATACTCTTTCCATCCATCGCACTACATCCCTCTTTACTCCTCCCTCCATCTGCCGTACTACCTCCCTCTGTACTCTTCCCTCCATCTATCGTACTACCTCCCTCTGTATTCCTCCCCCCATTCATCGTACTGCCTCCCTTTGTATTCCTCCCCCTGTCTATCATGCTACCTAACTCTGTACTCCTCCCTCCATCTGTTGTACTACCTCCCTTCATACTCCTCCTGCATCCGTCATACTACCTCCCTTTGTACTCCTCCCCTCATCCACCGTACTACCTCCATGCATACTACTCCCTCCATCCACCATATTACCTCCCTTTGTACTCCCCCCATCCATCGTACACCAGCATTTTGGTATGTGTTGTGAGGTTTTCACACCATCATCCCAAAACTTTGGGGACCCCCCCTTTTTTAGGCAGGCCTTGGCATTTTTGCGGGTGTTGTAAGTCTTTGTTTGCCTTAGTGAATTTTCGGAGTTGTCCAAAGGTTTTGAATTTGTAATTTTACACCTTGGACATCTTGGTCTCTTAGAGGGATTCGGTTTATTTTTATCTGCTGATAAACATGATTTTTCGGAACATGTAATTTTGTCCTTAGGCCAAACAGAATTCAACAACATTTTTTCGATGGTTAAAATAATATCTGGCAGGATAAAATTGAAAATTTTGGACTTAGACGGATTTTGAAATTTTGATTTAATTGAACAAGCTTGAACATTTTCAAAATGAATTTTAAATTTAGTCGTTTTGGAAAATCTTGAAATTTTTCGGTAAAAAGAAATTTGATAGTGAAATTGAATTTTGAATGAAATTGAATTGCCAAATAAAGATATATTTTAATTGCAAATTGAAATTTAGAGCAAAAAAATTGAAATTGGATTGAAATGCAAAATTTGATTATGTTGATATTGAATTGCCTAGAGGGGGATTTCAAAATTTTAAAAAGAAGTGACATTGAAATTAAAATCATATTTTTGGGCTCAGTGTTTGTAATTTGGAAATTTAATTTGGCTCCCTTTGTATGTTAAATTCAATGTATTTTAAGGCCTAAGAGGTGTGAAATTCAAGGTAAATTATTGAGTCCACAATGGGGAAGATTTAAAACTATATTAGAGGCCTACATGACTTTTTTTTTTAATTTCAATTTTAAGGCTTTTGGTAATTTCGGATTTGGCTAATTTAAACCCCTTATTTAATTTGATTTCCCTCCAATACAGGTAGACCCTATTCAAGGAGACAAAAGTTTGGTATAAGAAGAGGCTCCTCCTCTTCAATTCTCATTTCAACTTCTTCCATTCTATGGAGCAGCGAATTTTTTTGGAAGGGGAGCATGGTTGATTAGGAGGTGTGATTTTCCAATTTTTTGCAGCAATTTTCTGCCCTAGCTGGGCAAATTTTGAAAGCAGCAATTCTGATTTTTTAGGGGCAATTTTCTGCCCTAGTTGGCCAAAATTTGCAATATGGAAGAGTTTTAAAATGCAGACCTAAATTTGCAATAGAGGTGCAATTTTGAGGGCAGAATTTTGGAGGTTGGCAATTTTTGCTTGGGGGGATTGTGATTTCTTCCTAGGGCAATGATTTTTTGCCCTAGTTGGGCAATTTTGTAGGTCTGAAATTGGTTAAAGGGCAGCAAGGTTGTCTTGGAAAGTTTGATTTTTGTAGAGCTGGGCGAATTTCGCAAGGGCGCAGAATTTGCATGAGATCTGATTTTGCATATTGGAGAATTTTTAAGAGAGACAAGGTTGGTTTTAAAGGCGGATTTTATTCCTTGTTCTTGCTTGGTTCGTTTCCATTATCTTCTTCTTGCACTATTCATCCACCCCTTCATCATCTTCATTGATAGGCTGAAGTTGGGAGATATAAGCGTAGATTTCATGATAGGACACCTGAAGAAGCAGAAATAAGCTAGACCACCCTAGGATTGAAGTTTGGAGATTGATAAGTGTAGTCCATCCTACGGTAATGAAAAAGCAGAAATAAGTGGTAGTCCCATCCCTAAGAAAGAAGTTTGAGATTGATAAGTGTAGAGATAGGATTTGGAGAGGCGGAAGTAAGCTAGATTCCATCGATAGAAAGAAGTTTGGAGATTGATAAGTGTAGTCCATATCATTTAGAGCGAAAAGGCAGAAATAAGTGTTTAGGATGGTGGATGTTAGTGCAAGGAAGAACCCAAAGGGAACAAATACCAAAAAAGACAAGGAAGACATGATGCCAAAGACTATCTTCTTCTCGAAAGTAACGCAAGTGACACCAACAATCGGCATAGTGAATATGGTAAAGTTGAAAGGCATGATAGTGGTAATGATGGATCAAGCGGCCAAGTTCTTTCAGGGAAATCAAGATGCTTACTTCATTCATCTAAGGCAGAATTGGTTACACAAAGGCAAGTAGGGAGTTGCCAAATCGTTAAAGCTCATCAAGTCAGATTTCAAATCAAAGTATGGCGCCCTTATTGTGCTTCTCAACGGAATCACGAGCGTGGCTCAAGGTATGCAATTCGAGAACTGGATGAACTATTTTCCTAATGAAATTGAAAATGGAAAGAGAAAATTTGATTGGGCTAGAATTATAAGTGAAAATTTAGAGTTGCAACTTAGAACAATGCAAAATCAAAAGCAATTCTATATGGGGTCCTACCTCTTTTATTTGATTTAGAGGTGGTGAAAATTGAAAATCGAATCTCAAGGAAGAGCAAATTTGGAGGAGGTGATTTGAAAATATTTGAGGCTAGGCAAGGCTTTGCTATTCATGCAAACCAAATTAGAATAGGAAGGTTAAGGAAGGCAAGAATAATGAAGGAGGAAGGCAAAACGAAAGTTTGAAAGAGGTCAAGTTTCATTTCAAGGTGGTGGCCAAGAACAAGACTCTAAAATTGCAAGGAGGTTCATGTCTAGGCAAGACACCAAAGCCAAGGCAAGATTACCCCAAGTGCATGGAGACCTCACCCTTTCAAAGTCAGGACATCAGGTTCAAGCAAGTTCAAGTGGTGATGAGAAAGTTTCTAAGGACAAGCTCAAGCATCCAAGGCTTCACCTCATCTCAAAGATTAAATAAATTTATAAGATAAGGCTTATGAGGTGGCAACTTCCTGTGCATGCAATCAAACCATGCCAAGTGTCCTATGTTCTCATTGGCTGACAATTATTGTAATTTTCTCATTGGCCCACAAAGTTGGTGCCCTCATGTAATTGGTGGAATGATGATAACCCTAATTAGGGTTTGTAAGGTTTAATCTTGGCCATTGATTTTGCCTCTTAATCTTGGCCACTTGTAATTTTGAGCCTCTATATAAGACCATTTTGTTCTCATTTGTAAAAGAGAGTTATGTTGGAGAATCGTTGCCAAAATACTATCAAAATTGTTCTTTATTCATTGATTGTGGCTTGCATGGTGGATATACATGATCATTTTGGTGTATTTGCATGTTTCTTCTCATCTCTCAAATTAAAGTAGGATTTCATTTCATGTTGTTAGAGTAGAAGTAGATGGCTAGTTGTATGATGATGTTAGTGAATGTTTGACAAGGATCTATATACTAGGCCACTAGCATCCTAGCGGCTTGTTAGGAAGCCTTGTGTGGTAATCTAGTTCGATTGCTCCCAAGTTCTACTTGCATTTAATCTTTCCACTTGTACTTCAAGTTGGGTTGGAAGATAGGTGTTAGTCTGAAAACCCTAAGAGATATCCCTTAGAATCATTGCACCAATGGAGGTAGCACCGCTGGCAAGCTTTCATTTGGTTCGATCCCCGTCCATTTGCTAATTTCTTTATTCATAAAAGTGGTAGTAGAGCACTAAGCAATTAGTGGTAGGAATAGTTGAAAGTGAAAGTGATCAAGGAGAAAAGAACAAGTCAAACAAAGAGAAGTACCACCAAGTTATCTTCGAATGAATAACATAAGCCCGCCTACGTAATTAACCAGCAAATCACATTAATATAACTTAATATCCACAAGTGTAAGGAACCTTGGAGTTTTCTCATGTTCTTCATGAGTATTTACTTTTCAAGAGAGGGTTGAGTGTTTGATATTCCATATCAAGTATTCAATTGCTATATGTTATGTAGTGGTACAAAACTGACATCAACAATATGCCAACCTCTGACCTAAATTGGAACATTAAAGTGGCATCAAAGCTGGTGATTTTGCCACCATGTTGGGATAATTGAGAGTTTAGTCTTGGATCACATTATGGCAACCATCCGATTGGAAGGTGTATTTGTTGGTCAAACACTCCAAAAGCACTTTTCGATGCAAACTGATGGATGGCGACATTCAAGATGATTGATACAAGGTAGTCGATGGCATCATCTACTACAAAGACAAAATCTATTTGAAACCCGAGTTGAAAATGAAGGAAAGGATTCTAGAGGAAGATACTTGCACATATATCATCAAACCAACACACAATGGAAATGTGGGTTCTATCAATAGCTCTCCTAATGAGCAAGCTCTACCAATGGTTATTCAACTTCATGGAGATGCTAGCGATTATTCCTTGCAGGAACAACCACATTTTGTTGAATACAGTTTTTCCTTCAGTTGTGCATAAGGCATGCATGATTGTAATTTTTCCATGTGTTGGGCTTCCTCATACAAACAATAGGATCTACATGAGCTACGAGGTTCCTAAGAAGATTGGTGTGTGTGATCCCATGAAGGTTTTCGATCAGAGTACCTATGTGTTTTATGATTGGCTTCCATGGGATCTTGTTGGTTTTGAATAAAGAAATGCTTATATCAGAGTGGCACAACGGAGGCCAAGTGGCAATCTATTTATCTCAATTGAATTTAATTATGCTCATGTGATCCTAAAGAAGGATGGAATTTTCAGCAGATACAGCAATTTGTGTCTACACATGGTTTGGGATCATGGAGTTTGCGGATTGTTTGAGAACAAGCAATCTTTGGGCGGCAAGGATTTGTAATGTCCCCAATTTTAATAAAATACTTTAAATAATTAACAGTCCCAAAATTTAAATAATATTATTTGAACCTTTGATTGTTTAATAACAGGGCCCAATTTTTATTAATTATTCATAAGTGTTTTCCACGTTGGCATCTTTTCGTAAACCCTTGGGAGTTTTCTCTGAAGCAATATTTATGTGCGGCATGTAGGAAGTTGTTAATTGGTAATTTGGGTTTTTTCTTTGTAATTGCGAATTCCTATTGGAGTTCTGGATTTGTTATCCATTTCGGAAGTAGAAGATCTTTCCTACTTGGCTTTTTGGTTTCAGTGGGATTCAACCCTTACCCTACTCCATCACCTACAATATTTTGCTTAGATCTGGCAAATCAAAGCACCATCTTTGTATGCGAGTATTAATTGGAGGTTATCTGTATTCAATATCTATTCATGCTTGGCATTTATTTGATGGATTTGGTGTTCTAATATTTTTTGCATATACGTTTGTACTCTCTTTCCAATCCCCATGCAACACCTTCCATTTTGCACATCATACTACCTCCCTCCATCCACCATACTATCTCCCTCCGTACTCCTCCCTCCATCCATCGTACTACCTTTGTACTCCTGCCTCCATACTCCTTCCCCCATCTGTGATACAATCTCCCTCCATCTGTCATACAATCTCCCTCCACACTCCTTCCATCCGTCATACTACCTCCCTCCGTACATCATACTCCTTCCATTCATCATACTCCTTCCATCCATACTTCTCCCTCCATCTGTCGTACTACCTCCCTCTGTACTCCTCCCCTCATCCATCTTACTACCTCCAACCGTATTCCTCCCTCCATCCACCATACTACCCCCCTCCGTACTCCCACCATCCACCGTACACCAACATTTTGGTATGCCAACCTCCCACCTGTTGGAAAATTACATGACCATTAAAGAAACATCACAATATTCTAATGCCCTCCCTTAATGGTCATTGTCTAACAATTGTTTTTTGGTCACAAATTCTAAAAAATATTTGGTTGTTGCTGAGACCCTCCCTGGATCTACAAAATGCTAATGACCAAGAAGCCAAAAGATGTCCATAAAAGAACAGAGAAGGGTGTCCCCTTCTTTAGAATGCTTTGCAACAAGAGACAAGAACCTACCAATGAATCTGCCACTGAGATGAGTCTGCCACTAACCCTCCAAAATCAGCCAAACATCTGACCAAAAATCATCAGCCAAACATCTGACCAAAAATCATCACAAAACATCCAACCTGATGTTGGATAAAGAAGTTGCTCTTCCTTGAAGATGGAGATAAACAATGAGAACAGCTTGCACAATGTTGATGAAAAATTGGCAAACCCTCAAAACTTTGCAGATGAGCATAATGCCCCAAAACAGAATGCTAAGGCCTGATTTTTTAGGAAAAAAATTGGGAAATTGAAAACGGTTTTTGAGGTGAAAATTGATCAAAACCTAGCATGATATTTGAGGTGAAAAATCAATCAAAACCATACAATACAAAGCTTTGTTTTTTAGGAAAAACCATAAAACCCACCAGATATTTTTTGAGAAAAAAATTGTAAACCCACAAAAGAATCCCATGCAACTTTACGAATTACAAAATGAGAATTTTTAAAGGAAAATTTATAGAAACCCATAAGAAATTATTGAAGGGAAAAAATTATGAAAACCCATCAGAAGGGCCACAAAACACGAGACTTTGCATGGCAAACCAGCACATGCAAGCAACATACAAGTACAAGCAACCCTAAAAAATCAAAGACTTCTGCTGCAACCAAGAAATTGCGGAAACAAAATCCTTAACCAGGGTTGTGATTTCCAGCAAAAATCCTCGAAGACAAACCACAAAAGTTTCATAAAAATACCTCTTAACAATTTCTAAAATCGAAAAGCAAATTTCTAGAAAAAATTCCAGATCAATAGAGGCTCAATCTTTTCTAAAAACATTGCCAAATTTTATGAAATCCCATCAACCTACTCTAATACCATGATATGGTAAATCAATGTTGTTGTAGTTGTATTAAACAAAGGAGATGAAAGCTACTTATATAGATTTACATAGACGATGTTTCTAAAAGAAATGATCGTGAACTAAAGACGAAAATAGAAACTATTTAATAAAATAAAGACTAACTAAATGACCATTTAAGAAACATCACAATATTCTAATAGGTTGACGTGTTAAGTATATTTCAAGTTAATTTGTTAAGCCAACATAAGTCATGTAATATTGACTTACAGTTAGAGTTTTCTAAAGAGAATATATAGCTTCGTGCAGCTGTATTGAGTTGTAAGGGAGTTGCACATTGTGACAAGTTAAACTTACTGGATATTAGTATTGGAGTCTCTGCTTGGTGGGCATAGCCCAAGATTGGGTCAACCACGTTATATCTTTGTGTCTTATGTTCCATTTATGTGTGCTTTATGCCTTTGTGATATTGGTTATATTTGCACGTAAATGTATTTTCTACCTAAATCATCCTAACAACCAGCAAAGAGGAAGACCAAAAATTTGTCAAAATATCACATTGGGGTAGCTTAAAACTCATATTTGGTGTATCAAGAGGTCCATAATTAGAAAGAAGTTGCATTTCATTTCAAGTTTGTTCTGAGAGGTAAGACTGATTTTTTGTGGTTGTTTATTTCATATTTTCTACGCAAATTACTTAATTTTTTTCAAACATTCAATTCTTTTCCTTCCAACTTCAAAGAAGAACAATCAACAAACCCTACGTATATTTTTAAGAAAGTTACAAACCCTATATTATTTTTTAGAACAAACTGTGCATTTTTTTTATTAGTTTATAAATGACAATGGACAACTGCTAAGTTTTTTTGTAATTATATCTTATTGCAGCAGCCTTTAACTAATAAAGATCATATTCTGTTCACAATGTCTACTCCTAGAACAACTGTAGGTAAAAAGGATGAGGCTTGGAAAATTGAAGATTTTCCTGAGTTAAAACAAAGAGGCAAAATGCAACGACACATTTCCCCTGGAGCCCCATATTTCTGTGAAACACGTGTTGGAGACTAGGGACGGCAACAAAGCATACCCTTCCATCCCGCCACCACCATTGGGACATCCAAAGATGGTGGAGACTTCCAAGCATCCCAAGGATATCTCAAGGATGCCCAAGTGTCCCTAAGCATCTTGGGGACATCTAGAGGTATCCCATCCCTCAATGTTTCAAAGGTGTTTTTTTTTTTAATTTATTTTAATGTTTGCAAGTGAATCATATATTTGGCTAATTGAAGGACATTTCCAGATCATTTGGCTGACTCAAGGACATTTTCAGATCATATGCAAACTAATATGGGTAATATATGCAGATATGCAGTTGCTATTGCATACAATATTGCTGATTATGCTAGTTACCATAAATAAAATCCAGAAAATTGGGGTTTCTATGTTGGTGTTTTCATGTGTATTGCTTACGTAATATTTATCAACAATGCATTGTCAAATTCTAGTTTCATATATGGTTAGTTCAATGTTTAAGGGTTTCATATAAAAACTGATGAATGTCAAATATCAGTTGTAATCAGCAGTCATATTAACACGTACAATTCATACCATAGGACTTAGTATTTGCAATTTGTCATTTTACTATTTTGTCAAAGTTTCACTTGAAATGTAATTCTTATACATATTTCTGTAATTAGTTTTTTAATACTATATGTAGTATGTACTATTATGTTGTTGCAGGTAGACTTTTGATGAAGAGACACCTTAGTATATGTGCCACCCATTGCCTTGACCTCATATTAGAGGGATACTGGCTAGCTTTCATGGGCTGATAATATGTGCAGAGAAGGCCAGAAATATTTGCAAATTTGTGTACAATTTGTCAATTACACATGGATCCTTAGCCTAATTAGGCAATATATGAGGCAGAAGGAGTTGGAGTTGGGCTCGTCTTGTAATCATTAGATTTGCCACCAACTTCATCACATTACAATCCTTGATTCAGTCAATGGCAGCTTTTAGGCGCATGTCTGTTGATGAGGAGTGAAGTTCCTCTTCCTATGCCATGACCACTGCAAGAATTGATGTAGCTAATTGTGATTATGCTAGGCTTTTGGAACCCTTGTGCAGTGATTGTGGATATAAATTTTTTATAAATTCTACTTTTAAATTGTATTCATATTTTTCTTTCATATGCAATTTTACTTATTCGCATTCACACTTAACTGTTAATGTTTCACAATATATTCAGTTCACTAAGCAGCTGGTAGTTCTAGAATATCTGCACACATTCATACTCCCTATCAAATGAAAGACAGATAACAAATCAGCCAAATCATTACGTAATGCATTTCATACCACAATATTTGACCAATATGTAAACTCTTGCTCGCTATGTTAATTCTGAGTTCTGTAATCTTTATCAGATCGAAAGCTGACTGTTACTTGTTTGATGCTCTGTGTTGGTTAATGTTTGAATGTTTTATATTAGACTGACTGAATTGGTGCAAGGATTGATTGCTGTTCTGTTTGTCGGATTCCCAATTGATGGCTGATGGATGAATGAACGATTAACTCTAATTTGTTAATTTGATTATTAGTGAATGGATCAGTCTTATGCTGCCAAAGGAACACAGAACATGCTATCATGGAGAACTAATAAAATGAAACCATAAATGGGTACAATCTACCTGAAAAAAGTGATGAAATAGAAATTCTGGAGTGGAATGTTCTTTTTTCAGTAGATAATGTCCTGACCCCGTCACCAATAAATGCTCTTGCACTCTTTGTTTAGCAGGGGAGTCAAAGGTCACAAACGAACGCCTGCAGTTGTTGAGCACCCAAGTTCAACCTCAGCAGCTAGAGTTCTCCGGCAGGGTGTACACATTACCCAAGATCTTCTTAAGGTAAAAGGTCAGCAGTCACATCTCTGCCGACACGGCAAGATGACTTGCATGAGCGAATCGGCCCTTGATGCAATAAGTATCTATTATCACACATGCATACCCAACAAAATGTATTTGACCTACTCATTCGTACGAAAGAAATTAACAACGCAGCTGGACTGTAAGCTTGCCAAATCCTGTCGGGCCATTTTAATCACTGTTTGTTCTACAAAGGCATCGAAATGCATTTATACGGAAGAAATACTGGAGGATGTTATAGTCCATCTTAGCAAAGCTAACGCCCCGCGATATATACAATGCCGGATTTTTGCTTATCAAGAGCATTAGTTAAAAAATATAGTCCTTGCATTCTATCAAAAAGGAAAAACATGTTCCACAATAAAACTTACCATGGCGCGCCTAATTCCTTTGTGAAGTTTAAAATTATGGCTTCAAACATATTTTCTGCAGGCTTAGGCCGGTGAATTTTCTTTGATATATTCCCTTCCTAATTCTTAAGGCCAACTAAAAGTAAGTATAACGCCCTGAAAAAAACATATACTTTACAACTGAGCCCATTTAATATATGTTCTGCCTATCATGAGCTCGATTCCCGTGGACTCGGATAATTATCGTCATATCCATTTGTCTCAGCTACAATTTCATCTATCTAATTAGCTGTGGAATTTGGAAATGGTAGCATTAAAAAAACAAAAAAATCTAGCAAGTTCGAACAATAAGGAACCAAAATTGGTGACCTTTAGCTAGAAATGAAGGGTTTCAAGCGAAAGAGGTGAATACCACTTCTAAATGTGACGCGTTTCGAACTACTATGACCTCCAGAAAAATGTTGCAGTACTGCTGTGGCATCAACAAACTTGCGTTTGAACTGAATCGATTGAAAGATGCGAAATGCGGATGAAGTATTTTACGGGGCTTTAATATACTTCACGGTCACGCGCAACGGGCTTAACTTTGTATTATTCGCACGCAACGTAACCAGCGTCCGCGGGGCAGGTGACTCTGGCTCCATGACTTCCAACATTTTGATTAACCTGTATATGTTGTTTCATCTAATTATAGAAATAGTTATTTTATGATGTAAGTAACCAACATTGTGGTGAAGGGTATATATGGTTATTTAAAAAAAGGTTAGAGGCTTGGGTTTTTTATCTTTTCAATTAAGAGTTAAGGATTTAAAAGGATCAATTAAGTTAAAATCAGATTTCTTCTAATGATGTAAGAATTTATGATTGAGCCTCATGGGATTTAAAAGGACCAATTAAGCTAAAATCAGTTCAAGATTGAGTCTCACCTTCTAGTAATAATGTAAAGATTAGAGGCTTGGCATCTTTATCTTTTCAATTAAGAGTTAAGGATTTAAAAAGATCAATTAAGCTAAAATCAGATTTCTTCTAATGATGTAAGAATTTATGATTCAACTTCATGGGATTTAAAATGACCAATTAAGCTAAAATCAGTTCAAGATTGAGCCTCGCCTTCTAGTAATGATGTCAAGAGTTTTTGCACTCATAAAGATTTCATTTGTGGTGAGCGTACTCAAAACTATTGAAAAATTTTAATAAAGATATCTTCAAAAAAATGGTGATTTATTTATCTTTTAGTTGTTGTGAAAAGATCATTTAGACTAGTTAAATTAAAATTAATAGAAGATAGATTATTATATACTATCTCAAAAGCATTAAAAAAATAAAAATATGGATTTTATTTAAAATATGAGCATGAATTGATAAATATAAAAGGTGTTACAATAAAGTATGATTTATTATAATGTTTTAAAAAAATGAAGACATTAAATTCTATGAAACGATATTTCATGCCTTGAATAGTATTTCTGGTAGAAACAAAAATATGAGATGTTGTCTTGCTCCTTAACATAACAATTAAGGAAAACATTATGCAATCACTAACTTTGGGGTGGTAAGAAAAAAAATGGAGAAGCAATGGCAGCGAGACAACCAGAGAGGATTTTGAAACAACAATCGGAGATGGTTTGAAAGGGCGGGTAATGGCTAGGAACTTTTCAGGCAGCATGAGGGAAGGTTTTACTGGGGTAACAAGAATAGAAGATGGCAGAGTAGGCACAAAAATTTCAGAAAAAGTTTTCAATGGAGGAAGATGGGCCAGAATAAGGAAGAAAAAGGGCAAAATGAGAGAGCCAAACTAAACAAATATGGAGGAAGAATGCACCTAGTGCAAAGATTTACACTGGTGAATTTGGGCGAGAAGGTGGATTTTGAAAATATAACAACAAAGCTAAGAAGACCACAAGTAGTGGTAAATCTAGAGTGACAAATAGCTAAGGATCAGAAGTGGACATGTTGCACAGTAGAGAAAGTAGTGATAGATAGGTGTATGGTATAGGAGAAATGTGATTTTTTGGAGAAAAATGCTTTATTTCTAAAATGGGGAGTGCCTGAGTTAGATATAGAGAAGGTGAAAGAATGGTGTGATAAGAAATGAGGGGAAGTGAAGGATTTCAAAACTTTGGAAAATGGTTTATGCATGGTGATCCAGGTGGATCTTCAGGACCTGAAATTGAAGTGTTCTAGTTTGTCTCAGAAGTAGTGTCATCGCGTAGAGCACAAAATTTTGAATCCAACACAATTTGAGTGGGTGAAAAATGAGTCCATTTGTGTAAGATATTGTCAATCAAAGGTTGGTCAACTCAGGGACCAGGGACTAGAAAAAAGGTGAAAAATTAATCGTCACCAAATTGGTCAAAATTGGCATCTTCGAAAAGGTCTCATCGTCACGATTCCAACAACATTTGTTTTGTCGAAAAAGGAGTTCATATGCAAAAGTTATGAGTGGTCAAAGTTCGCCCAAGAAAAGGGTTGATCAGTGATGTGGCAAGTACAGTTAGCATGCTCAGCCAGTCAAAAATTGACACATGGCATTATGTAGAAAAATGTGGTGCCACGTGTATGGCAAGGAAGCCCACGTGGCACCTTGGGTTGTACAGCAGGTGTACATGAGGCAATCCACGTGGTGAAAGAGCGAATGGTTTTGTGCCATGTGGCACCTATGTGGCAAATGGGATAATTGATCTCACCAAAATACCTGGACGGATTTGAACCTATGACCTCTGACCTCCAAACCCCCGAAATATGTATTTGGCACTAGTTTTATTTAAACCTTACCTACTGAAAATTGGAGATAAGGGAAGCCGCCGGTAAGGTTGGAACCCTCGATCGACGGCCCAATCAAAACGATAACCGTCGTTGCACCAAATGTGCGGTTTGTTATATTAAGTGGCAAGATTTTGTTTAACTTGTAACAGTCCGCCAAGCACCCCTTTTAAATATAGACAATTGTTAATTGGTGATAACTTATTATCCCCAAATTTGGTTAAGGCCAAATTTATAAAAGACCTAGAGGGGGATTTCGGATATGGGGTTAATTAATAAGCCCCATATTTAAAACAATTTGTTTAAGCCTAATTTTGGCTTATTTTTATGTATAAAAGGGGACTAGGAGGGTCTTCCTAAGGAGGCGATGAGTGGATCATCCAATGCTTTGGATCCAATTCTTCCAACTCTTCTCATAGCAATTCTTCTTGTAAGCCAAGCTTTCCTTGGAGGAATTTTGTAACTTGGAAAAGAATCTGCGTTTTGTAAAAGTTGTTGCAAAGCTTCTTCTTGTTCTTTTGTAAGGACATCTTGCTGACGGGGGAGCTGTTGTCATAGGTGGAGCTGCTTTCTTGAGGCTTCTTGTAAGATGAAAGCTTACTTCTTTTTGTAACCTGTGGCATTTCCAAGTCTTAAAGGCAATAGATCAATTCATTTTTATGGTGAATCTGGAGACGTAGCTAATTTTTGATGAACTCTGTTATCATATCGGTTCTACTCTTTTGTGATTAATCTTACAGTTGTTTCTTTGAGCTTAGTAGATTAGAGGTTTGAATTTACATATTGGATTCAAATTGATAATTAAAAGATCCTGATGTTAGATTTTACTAATGTAATCTTTGTAAGTCTAACTCGTGAACTATTCCGAGTAAGTGCTCGATTAGTTTTATGGATCACATGGTAACAGTGAATATAGCTCAAGATAGAGAATGGATTATGAATAGTGGCCATTACTTCATGGATAGATATGGGTTTTACTTGAAGAAATGGACCATAAACTTTGACCCAACAAAGGAGGTAATAAAGGAAATCCCTATATGGATAGGGATAAGAAATTTGCCTCAAGAATATTGGTAGGAGTAATGTTACAAAATGATAGGTAATAAACTTGGAACTTACATAAAAGTAGTAGAAATGGTGGATAAGGTAACTCTGCAAATGTTCCCTAGGGTATGCATAATGTGGAAGGACTACCACCCAATTTTGGAAATGATTGAATTTTATGTTGATGGGGAGGTATGGAGACAACCAATGTCAATAGAGGAAGGGCTAAAGGTAAGGTATGTGAGTTCTGTCTTTGTGAGAAACATAACTCTGAAGAATGCAAACAAGAAGGATGCAATAAAGAAAAGGAAGAGCAAAAGCTTCTTAGAAGGGCAAGAGAGATAGCAAAAAAAATGAAGATGCAAAGAGTGGGGAATGAAGTTAGATGGAAGAGGGATACAATAGATATAGAGAATGTAATAATGGAGAGAACATGAGCAAACAACTGTCAAGAAAATGGCAGGAAGGAAAATGAGATTTCAATAGGAGTTCAGGTGTTAGAGGAGGATGTGGAAAACATTTATGTAAACAAAAATGGGGAGCAAGAAAACCAAAATGGTATAATAGAGAAAAAAGCAGAGCAAGAGGAGATAATAGGTGAAAAAGGGTCGACTATAGGGATCTGGGATATGAGTGATGGAAGGATGACCAACAATTTTGTAGAAAGGAATGCTAATGGGATTAACTGGGAAGAGGAAGTTAATCTTGAAACTCAAGAGAGGGAGGGTCAATTAAAATTGATGTATGAGAAACTAGCAAAAGCAAATAGAGAATGGGAGGAAAATGAAGGGTATCTAACTGGGCAAGAAGGAGATATGGAAGGTGGGATAGAGGAAGGGTTTAAGGACATAGAAATTCCCCAATTAGAAACCTAAAGAGTAAATCAGGGGAATCAAGCTCTGAGGAAAGTATGAATGGAATGAAGGAAGAAGGGGAGGTAGAAGATGAAGATTTTTTGGACTGGAGGAAAATATGATTTTAAAAGAAAAAAAGAACCATTGAGAAGGCTGGAAGTAAAAAGCATAAAGCTTTGTTTAGGGAGAGTCAAAAGAGAGGAAGAAGACCAATAAATGCTTTGATCCAGATAGCAGGAAGTGCAAGAGGTTAGAGTAAATTGAAATTGGGAAGGGGCAAGAACCCCTCCCAGAAGGGATGAAGATCCTATCGTGGAATGTCAGGGGATGCAATGCCCTTGACAAAATTCACTTGGTCAGGAGAGGTCTAGACCAAGCAAAACCAGATATAATGTTTGTGCAGGAAACAAAAGTAAAGAAGGAGGATGTAGAAGGATTGAAAAAAAAAAAAATTGCAGATGGGAATGTATGGGAAGCTGCAGAGGGAGCTTTTGGGGGTCTTGGTGTTCTTTGGAACAAAGAAACAATAAAGGGAATTTAGGTGCAGCCTGAAAAGAATTGGCAGTGGTTAAAGGTTTCCTCAAAACAATTGAGATATGACTTAAATATTATCAATGTTTATGGCCCAACATAATGCAGAGATAAGAAGAACATATGGAAAACTCTTACAGATCTGCTGGAAATTTTACAAGGGGAAATTACTATAATAGGAGGAGATTTTAATGTGATTTTATACCCAGAGGGAAAAAAGGGGGTAAGGGATGGAGATTACTTCATAGGAGGACTTCTCATCCTTTGTCATGGATGATGGACTGATTAATATGCCTTTTAAATGGGGAGAATTCACCTAGAATAATAGGAGACATGGATATGCCAATATTGCAAAAAAAATGGATAGATTCCTCTTAGGAGGAGACTAGACTAAAGTTGAATGGTATATGGATGTTGAGATATTACCTATTCGTGGATATGACCACTTTCCCATTAGTTTGAGACTATAAGAGGAGATGTCCCCAGATTGATGTCCCTTCAAGTTTGAAGCAATGTGGATGAGGGCAGACAAGTTTAAGGAAATGGTTGAAAACTAGTAGAGAGAAACCCCAAAGAGGGAAGGAAACATGGATTTTAAGATTTTTAAGAAGCTTCAATTCATTAAAGGAAAATTGAAGGTGTGGAATAGGGAGTCCTTCTGAAATATGTTTAAGAGAAAAAAGGAATTGGAAGTTGAATTTAAAATCTTAAATGATAAGATAATTTAGGGAGGAATGGCTGAGGATGATTTTAAGTAGGAAAAAAGGCTAAAAAGAGAGTATGTTGAGAAAAAAATTAAGGGAAATGTGGCTAAAAGAAGGGGATAGGAACACTAGTTTTTTCACAACTCAGCCAAAATTAGGACTCACAACAAAATTTTCTCAATAAAGAATGGTGAAGGGGAAGCGATAAATGATCCAATCCTAATAAAAAAAGAAGCAGTTAAGTTCTTCAAGGATAGAGGCCAAATGGAGGATGGCAGAGAGGATTTAGATGAAGAGGTTCTAGAAAGTATTCCAAAGTGTATAACAGATGAGCAAAATGCAAGGCTATATGTTGTTGTCTCGAAAGAAGAAGTGAAAAATGCACTATGGGGGTTAGGGAAGGACAAGAACCCAGGCCTGATGGTTTCATAGGGAGTTTCTTCAAACTTATTTGGGAATGTATAGAAGATGCAATTTGGGAGATGGTTGAGGAATCAAGGAAAGGAGGGTTTGTTCTTAAAGATTTAAATAACATCTTTATTGCACTGGTTCCTAAAAAAGAAGAATGTAACTCTTTTGAGGATTTTAGACCAATATCTTTATGCAATATTGTGTATAAAATTATATCAAAGGTGGTGGCTAATAGGCTAAAAGAGGTGCTAAATAATGTAATTTTAGAAGAACAAAGTGGATTTGCTCTAGGGAGATCTATTTTTGAAGGGGTGATCATAGCTCATGAAATGATTCACTCGATTAGAACAAAAAACTGAGCAAAACAAAGGTTAAGTTGGATATCAAACAAGCCTATGATGAGGTAAATAGAGTTTTTTATGTAAAGTTCTGAAAAAAATTGGTTTTAAAGATGAATGGATTAGTTGGGTTAAAGATTTTCTAAATTCAGTAGGGTTCTTAATGTTGGTTAATGGAAGCCCCCAAGGTTTTTTTGAATTAGGGAAAGGGATAAGGCAAGGGGATCCTTTGTCCCCTTTTCTATTTATAATTATGGTTGAGGTTCTAGGTAGACTAATCACAGAAAGAAGAATCAAGGGCTAGTAGAAAGGGGTAAAAGTTACAAGAGGAATGGACCCAATCTCACATTTACAATTTGTGGATGACACTTTCCTTACAGGAGAAGCTTCAGAGAGAAAAGCGAGAGTTATGAAAAAAACTCTAGAAATTTATGGGATTGTAACTAGATAGAAGATCAATTGGGCAAAGTCTGGAATTTTTTTCTTTAATACTCCTCTCTCAAAGAGAAGAGATATTGGGCGTATTTTAGGAATAAGACAAGGTGCTCTCCCAGGCAAATATTTAGGAATCCCCTTATTCCATGGACAAAACAAGAGAGAATTTTGAAAGGGATTAGTGGAGAAATGCCTAAGAAGAATGGAAGGATGGAAAGGTAAATGGCTAACTTCAGCAGGTAGTATTCTGATGTTAAAATCAATGGTTTCAGTAGTGCCAATTTTTTCAATGATGTGTTTAAAGATTCCAAAGAAGATGATAAATTTAGTGGAGAGGCAAATGAAGAAATTCTTTTGGAGTGGGGTAGGGGAGGATAAAAAGTGGCTATTACTAAAATGGGAGAAAATATGCAAACCTAAGAAGTATGGAGGAGTTGGTATTAGAGATTGGAATACAATGAATGTGGCTTTAGGGGCTAAATTGGCATGGCAACTGGAAAATGATGATGAGCAGTTATGGATGAGGATTTTGAAGGTCAAATATTTGGATTCTACTAAAAATTTATGGATTTTAACTACCAAAAATCTGATAAAAGGTTCAGCAATATGAAATTTTATATTGTCATATCGACATGTCACTATTGACCATATCTCTTTGGTTATAGGAAATGGCAATAAGACAATATTTTGGGAGGATTAATGGAATGGAAAGAAATCTATAGAGGAGGAATATGGTGATGAAGAATTGAAAAAATTCTTATGTGAGAGATGGGGCAGTAATGTAAGAAACTATTTGATTGAAGCTTATGAGGTTTTAGGAAAAATCTGGCAATAGAAAGATTGGAGAGTGGAGGGGCTTTCAGATAGACATCAACTCACCCTTAAAGAGATCTTCAAGGGAAGAAAGGTGTGTATTTTAAATAAGGAAGCTAGGATAAGCTGGTGTCCAGTAGCCATAGGTAAATAGTCAGTTAAATTGGGATATGAAATTTTAGATTCTAGGATGGATGACTATTTTGAGGTAGGGGATTTGTATTGGAGTAAGGAAATTCTCCCAAAGGCTAGCACATTTGCATGGTTAGCAATTCAAGGAAGAATTTCAATAGGGGAGAGAAGGGGAAGATTTGGTTTTTAAGGCCCTAAAAAATGTTTTATGTGTGAAATGGTTGAGGAAAATGTGGATCACTTATTGCTAAATTGTGAGGTGGCAACAAAGTGTTGGAGTCACCTTCAGGAAAAACTAGGTTGGGAAGGACCATGGAGTCCCTCTCTTAAGGCCTTTTTCATTTCATGGCCAAGGAGAGGAAAAGGAATTGTTTAGAATGCATATGGAGAATATGCCTCTCAATTGTGATATGGGAGGTCTGGAAGGAAAGAAATAGGAGTATCTTTCAAGATAAAATAGAGATTTTAGAGTAGCTTTTAAACCGAATTGATCACTCCATTGAAGAAGTGGTGAATGAAGCATTCTTTAAAAAAATTATTATTAAATAGTGTATTCATGAAAGCGGATATGGCAATTCAAAATAAGTGGCTAGGGATAAAAATTGGCAAAGCTAAAGATTTAGGAAAGGTAAACTCCAAAGCTAGGAAAATGGTTGAGACAAAGTGGGAAGCTCCTAATGTAGGCTGGTCAAAAGTAAATTTCAATGGAGCTTCAAAAGGAAACCCGAGGAGCTCAGGTGCGAGATGCATTATAAGGGATAATTTTGGGAAAATAGTGGCTTATGGAGCATTAAAATTGAAAGATAGAACACACAATGAGGCAGAGTTTCAAGCTACTATGTTAGGTTTAAAATGTATTAAAAGTGTGGAGGGAGGAAGGTTATTTTAGAAGGAGACTCTATGGTAGTGGTACAAGTAGTATGTAAAAATTCAATCCACGCCTAGCATCTAAGAAGTTTTTTGGAATCTATCATGGAGGAGCTAAAGGAATTTGAGGAGTTTAAAGTTTGTCATGTGTTTAGGGAAGTAAATAGGGAGGCAAATGCTTTATCAAATTGGGCGACAAGTTTAATAGAGGATGGAAACCAAATTTATGAACTATGTTGCCATTGGGAGATTGTGGAGGCAATTGAAGGAAGAGGGTTTTAATAAAGGACTTATATAAGGCTGATAGAAGCATGTGAGAAAGAAAGGAAGGATGGCAGATGTCAGTAGATAAAAGGACTGTCAGAAAAGAGGTGGGAAAGATTGAGAAGATCACCAATAATGACCTTCACTATGAGAAGTGATGGCAATCTGTCAGGTCGAAGGGTGTGAAGAAATGATGGGTTAGTAGCCTAATGAACATGGCAGTAAAAACATTATAAATTAATGTGTTGTGGTAATCAAACTACCTAAAATATTAAACTTGAATTAGTGAAAGGGATGAATTTGTGAGAAAATGGAGGCAACATTTACCTTTTAGACAAAGCACCAAAAGAAGGCCCTTTTTGGACCGATGTAGGATAAATGGCTAAAATTGCTAGTGAAATGCCTAACGCTAGAGTCATAGCGGTAGTGAAAGTGACAGTTGGGGAACTTTTCCAAAACTCCAAGCATCATTAGAAAATTAAAGTTGACATTATGGTCATAGTAATGGTGTGGGGACTAGAAATTGCAAGGTCGATTGAGGAAGTAGAGTGGGTGATGAAAAATTTGTTCCATGATGATTTAATAGTAGGGATAGAGTCCCTTCTAGAATGGGCTTGGCTGGGCAAAGGATTTGATCATAATGAATGCTTTGAAGACTGTGAGGAAGGTTTGAAGAAAGGGAGATATGGTTTTCTATGCTGGCTAACTGACATTGAAAAGGAAATGTATAAGGAGAAAGCAAAACAAGCATGGGCCACATTGAAGATGGAAATTTGAACTTTTTCTGGAGGAGAATGGATAGAGAGTAAGGGGTTTCTTCATAAATTACCCTAAGAAGAGGAGAAGTGCTGGCGCAAGAAGAATTAGGGGGATTGTAAAGGAAAAATTCTGGGTAAGGGTGGAAGATATGTGAAAAAGAAGAAGTTGAAGGGAAATTTTACTGAATTTTTGGTGATGAAGTTCTAGACGTAGCAAAAGGCACAAGAAGGTTTTTCGTGTGATGGGGAAGAAGCTAAATAGGGAAGGTGATTAACAAGGAGGATTTGATAATTTGAGGGCAACTCAATGGTGACAATCAAATGGAGAAATGACATATCTGCAAAAGATGACCATGAAGACAAGATCTAATGACAAAGGAAAAGCAAATTTTGCATAGTCAATGATAAAGTTGATGTAACAGGTGTCTTTTAATGCCCTAGTTATATATTCGATAAAGTAAAATTATTAAAGGCTAGGATGTATCTAGATGGTTTTATTCTATTTTAGCGGAGGAGGGATAAAATAGGAATTGTAATTGTAATGGGATCAAGTAAGATAGAAAGTATGTGAAGGAGATAGCTTTTTATGAAACTTGTAAGTATTTATGTAATATTTTTATCTCAATAATAAATACAAGGAACTTATTATCGACCAAAAAAAAGGATGTTAAATTCTATAATTTAGTATCTTTAACTTATGTTGGTTTATAAGTGTCACGACTCACTTATTTCTATTTGTGACCACGTGAAAATGGTTACTTTCACTATTTCAAAACTTCTCAACTTGAATCTCTAACTATTATGTTAACATTGTGTTGGTACCCAATATAGACCTAGTCACTAAAAGTTTTAGTTTATGGTCTTGAACTCCTTTGAATAGTGTTTCGAAGTAGTTTGAAGTGGTTTGAAGCAGTTCAATTTTTTCATGTAGGTTCCATGGTTCTCTCTAAGAAGTTCAGAGGTATAATCCATTGGCTCAATTTTATTAATTCATTTTCTCATTTAGAAATGTAATTTGTCAACTTACATAGTTCAAGTTTCAGATTTCAAAAAATTAGAGCAAATTTGATTGGTAGTCCAAGTTCAAAGATCAAATGCTTTGAACATTCAATCCCAAATACAAGGTCAAGAGTACAAAGATAAATTCAATGGATTCAATTTCAAACACATGATAGATTTGATTGATGATATAAATGTAGAATTTGAAGGGCATGTATTGTGCACAGATTAAAGAAAGGGACCCAAATAGACCCTTAAATACTCACAACAACCCAAAAGTGATTAAAGTATCATGTATGTGGAATGGATATGAATTATTTGATAATACCCCCACGAAAGCTCAATTCATAATAGATGGTGCTACCAAGATAATAATAGGCCTGATTCAATGAGCAATTCCAAATGTCACCCATCATAACCTTTAAGGATGAAAATTGGTGGATGTTATATGTGGAGTTTGTGATCTTTCAAAAGCTCAATCTTCAAGATCAACTAAGTTCCTCAATGAATCATTGTCACTAGCGACAAGGAGATTGTTTACAATAATATAGAGCTCCAAAGACTCAATCCACACCAAGTATTTGATAGAATGTTCAAACATCCTTGTTGGACTTGGCACCCTAGCTCAATTCATGGTAAGTGACTATGTGCATCATTCTTTAATGGAAGTGGTGATCTTGCAAGAATTCAGTAACAAAATTATTATGGTAGGGAGTGATGTTGATAAAGTAGCAACAACATCATACGAGTTTTTGAGATTACTCCTTTACATATAAGTCCTATGAACACATGTACCTCTATGAAAGAAGAGGGAGTCAACTAACTATTCCTCTTTTTCTTACATTCGTGAATGCAAACCTGGGAGGGCCTGAGCCAAATGTGTGCAAACTACTTGATCTGAATGGATTATCATTCTAATCCACATGACCAATGGAGAATCTTGATATATGAAAAGGAAAAGAGGCTATGATTTTCATGTGCTAAGTACCCAATAAAAGAACCAAGATATTTTCTTCTAATCATTTGACAAAATACAATCATCATAATGATTGGTAGTGTTAAGAGGAAACACAGAAGCAAAAAAATAACACTCTGTGGTAATAACCAAGCATGTATTAGGATCTCTGTTGCATAATCATAAAGTGTAGATAAAGTGAAAGGTAGGATCTCATGGACAAGAGTTACATGTATATGAGTGTGTGTGGCCTAAAGTTATTAACACATATTGATGATGCATTCTCATCAAGCTCCTCCATGTAAATATATAGCAAGAGGATGTTGATGTACAATCCACACAAAGGCTCAGTAGAGAAGCATGTAAAAAAAGAACATTTTGTTGCATAATCATAAAGTGTAGATAAAGTGAAAGGTAGGATCTCGTGGACAAGAGTTACATGTATATGAGTGTGTGTGGCCTAAAGTTATTAACACATATTTATGATGCATTCTCATCAAGCTCCTCCATGTAAATATATAGCAAGAGGATGTCAATGTACAATCCACACAAAGGCTCAATAGAGAAGCATAATATCAGGTTACACACATATGAAGTGTATGCTACATTCTACACTCAAGCCAAGAAGGATATGTTTGTAGCATGATGGATTTACTAAGACCATCACATAGAGTTTTCTATGGATGCTTGAATTCATAGAACACTTGGGAGACACAAGTTATGCACAAGAAATGTTTGATGAAACGTCAAGTTCATTGATGGCCCACTCCCCACTTTGATACATCTATGTACATGACAATATAAAGGTTTACTCCCAACATGATGACTTAGCATGATAGCCACAGGTGACCACGGATGGAGACATAGAGAAAATCATACTCATGGGTGTGAGGAAGATCAACATATGTGCATCAGGAAGTAAACATCCTCAATCACATTATTAGATAAAGTTTCTATTATCAAATAATATGACATGTATCAATATATCCTATGTTATAAAGATATTGTTTTTGCATATTTATAAGACAAAGTTTATAGCATCATAAACATATGAGAAAATAGAGGAGCCATTTTCTTGTTCCTAAGAATTGGTTGACATAACCATTTTGTTGGAATTACAATAGAAAAGATAAACTCCAGGGGCGGGGGGTGGGGGCGGCACGAGTATGAATCAGTGCTTCAAAATTTGACCAATAAAATATTCACCACACATCCATCTCACATATTCAATAAATAAATTGAAATACCATGTAAAGCATGTAAACAAGTAAGCATTCACGCATATGACACAAGATATGATTACCTAGAAACCCTTCAATGAGAAGGTAAAACTAGGGTGGGGATGACACCCACAAATCTTCACTACTATAGTAATAAAGTGTATCCAATGAAGGTTACAATGTTTGATCATGAAACATGATCTATCCTATGAAATTTCTAGCCTATTAAAGTCTTACAAAGACTATTAGGTTTACCCTATTAAAGGATTTCAACACCTTGTTAAAAGTGTGCCTTGTTAAAGGACTTCAACTCACAATTAAGTACGTACCTTGTTAGAGGATTTCAATACAACCTGTTAGGACTATTCTGTTAAGAGATTTAACTAATTCACCTATTAAAATGTCTTAGCATTGATTCTATGGTTAGCACTTTTTTCCTTGATGATAGATCACCTCTAAATTGATGTACACTTGATCTGTCTTGATTAGATGTCTCTTTGTTGTTTACTATTTCCTTTCTTTGTTCTCCTTTAACTAATTGTACAATGCAATTTTAGATCATAATACCTTGGTTAGCATGAATGTCCTAGTTTATACATATAAAATTCTCCTTGATCATTCATACATTCCCTTTCTCAATTCTTTTAAATTTAGGGTTTGTCCTCCTTAAGAACACCTAGGTGACTTAGGGTTAGATATGAATCAATGACTATGATTCATCCATTTTTCTACTTAAACCTTCCCTTTACTTCATTGGATGCATGTAATGCATAGGATTCCAACTTAAGATTTGTCCTTATCACCAAAATATTGTAATTCAATCTGTAAGTTGGCTCAAAAATGTTTTACATAGTAGTTTGTGCCAATACAAACAATTATGACAAAACTATGTTACTCAACATCTATAGTCCCTAATGCTTGGCATATATTAATTTCAATACTATGGCTTGACATCTAAATAACTTGACATGCACTACTTGCTTGGTTCCTGAATCACTTGGCATACACTAGCTACTCAGAACTTGAGTGGCTTGGCACATGAGTGACTTGGTGCATGAGTGACTTGACACATGAATGACTTGGCACATGAGTGACTCAGTGCTCACTATTGACTCAGCATGCTCTAACTTATACATGTTATGCTTGGTGATACTACTTGTTTGCCATCAACTAAGTAAATGACTTAAGTGTATAGACACTCACTTATCAAAACCAATCTAAGATCAACAATCCCCCCCTTTGAAATGAGTGTCAAAGACACTTGGTCATGCATTAATACTTTTATTCTTACGAGAATAACATAACTATTGGGCTTCTATACAAAACTTCAAAATATCAAAATTTTGCACAAACTTAGATCTCAAAATCTTATAACTACCCTGAGTTGTTTGATCTATTCTGTACTCAAAATCTTACTCCTGCTAAGTAGATGTGCCTCAACGAATACTCTTTCACTTTCTTGATGTTCTTTTCTTGCTCTCCTAGGCTTGCTCCTCTATGCTCTTACTCTTGCTTAGCTCTTTATCCCCCCTTTTGAGACTAATGTTAATGGGTTAAATACACTAATAGTATGTTTTTCCAAAAAAGATTTATGGACCTCAAGAATAATGTTAAGAGTGGCATCCCAATTCTCACAAGCTACCTCCAAAGACTTAATTTGGACGGTTAGCTCAGTAGCAAGGTGAACTAGGTCATCTAATGTAGAAAGATTGGGGTCTTTCTTCATAATAGTTCCTTCATAGCCTAAATCTTTGTGCAAAATCTACATGTCAGGAATCAATGTAGTCTAGATCTTATCAGTTTGGCCCTTATGTTGGCTTTATCTATAGATAGTGTTGTTAACTGACTCTAGCTTTGCAATAGGGTCCTAAAGAGTTTCTCACTTTGAGTTACAGTCAGGGGCATTTTTGCTCTAGATGACTACATTTGACTCTCTAAGCTTAGGTTGTGATTCCTTATGTCTTGTTTGAAGAGTGTAAGATTAGATGATTTGGTGTATAGGGAGAAAATTTTCTCAAGTATGTTCTTCACACTATCTATCTTAGTTGCCAATGCAACTTGTGTAAGTGCTATCTCGCTGGATATCTTATCATTAAGTTTATGTTAAAATCTATTTTTGGACCATTCAAATAACTTTGTATTAGTATCAATGTTTTCATCACTTACCTTTTCCACTATGTTGGTCAATTGTTCAAGAATTGGCTTGGTTTCATCTAGAGTAGGCAAACTGAATGCATCTAAGAAGATGTCTTTGATATCAAGAAAAGCATGCTTCTACCTATGCTCCCTTCTAAGTAGTTCTTGATGTTTCTTTCTAGCCAAGGTGTCATGCCTATGGCAGGAATACTTATGCATTCGGTTCGGTGCATAAAACTTAATTACTTTAACCAATAACATTTTAGAATTAATTCCTTCCTAAAGTATGTTTAATAGTTTATTGTTTTGAAACATTTTTAAAACTGGAAAATCATTACTAATCTGATTTTTAATTGGCTGCCATCAAAAAAGACAAGGAGAAAAATCTTTTCCAGAATCAAAATTAGACAGAAAATTTAATAAAAAAGAATGTGACATTAATGGATGCCTTTACTTGATCAGATCATTCTCCTCATTTTTTAATATTTCTTTGCCCCCCGCCACATCCACTATCCTTATCTTTCCCCTATTGGTTTCTTCCTTCATACGCCATCTGAGATACGGATCCACTGAGACCCACAAATTCTATAGAGCGACTTGTCCTTCTGTAACTTAGAAGAAACAATCTCTTATTTTACACTAATATTTTCACTTTTTTGCTTGGAGGATCACATATTTAGACTAAAATAGCTGCGTTGAGTCTAGAATCGATGAGCATTTTTATTATTGATGATTTAGAACAAGTATTGTAAGATTTTTTTTTTTCCATAGATTTTTGGAACTAGGTAATGAGAATTTTATGAATGTATTGTTTGATAGCTAGATAGACACATATATTTAAGGGGACTGCAACCTAAGACTACATATAGAATTTTAAGAACATAAATCCATTTATGGCATAAATTTTTATCTCTGTAATAACTTGCTCTCCAGAATCAGAAGGCCTTGGCCAAGATGCATAGACTTATTCTGTAGTTGTATCTTTCCTTTTCCCTTCTATAATTTGTGAGTTTTACTTACATGTACATTATTTGTGTAGCAACTGCAATAAGACAAGACTAATTTGGGAAGTTAATGATTAATATGCGATTGGAGTTTTTATATAATATACACTTTTGTATAATACCCACATGAAAGTTATTCAATAAATTTTTGCATCTCTACTAACCTAGTATGAACATTAATATTAAATTCTTTCATATTACATGGAAAATTTGTTTATTGGAACTTTAAGATATCAAATTCTGAATGTTCTATGCTCTTTTCACTCATCAAATTTGTACATGTACGTATGACTTGAGCAGGAAGCTAATCATTATTTTGTGTTAAGAAATTTCAATTGTTTTTAGTTTTTACACATGCAATCACTTTTTTTTTTGTGTTCTAATCTACTCCAAGCTCCTTTGTAGCATATGGCAGGAACTGTGACGCATCGCGTCCCTTGTTGTTACATGTATTAATATTATATTTTTTTTATTTACTTTTTTCTTCCCCCCTTTTTAAAAAAAAATATATATTTAATATTAATTATGTCTAAAAGAATATTAATAGAATCTTTAGATGCTCTGTTGTAAGGCAAGACCATACAAAATGTAGAGAGCATTTTGGCTCTTGGGGATAAAAAAAAAATTTTGAAGTCCAAAATTTTCTGAGTGTTATTTTCTCAATGCAATTTATTTATTTATTTTTATTTTTTTACAAGGGGGGTGTATTATTATTTTTTAAGGCCTTTTTTTTTATAGTAATTTTTTTTTTCTAAGTTCATCTAGGACTAAAAGTAAAACGTAAATATTCAAGAAGAGCCCCTTTTTAAAAAAAAAATGATTAAACAATGAATATTTTATTTTTTCATATTAGATTATAGAATGCAAAACTATATATCTCTCTTTTTTTTTTCTAATTAATATAATTAACACAAATCAAATGAGTAAGATTTTGAAAACATAGAATTTCCATAGGAAGAGTAAAACATCAATTCATCTTATTTTTCGATACACATACATACATAACTGAAAATACGAAAATCTTACAAGCAAGGATTTTATTATTATTATTAAACCACCTTATTCAAGGCTCTGTTGGGAAAGAACTAGTAAGAAAACCCGACATCCTTGCCACTTCAACAATAACTTTAAAATATATTTTTACACAGGATTTCAATCATGTACATAACTGAAATACAGTAACAAATTGAATTTTCTTCTTGGCCCTTGAGAAGGGATCCATTTCAAATTATGCAAAGCATCATAGAGATCGTGGAGAAATGAAAACTGACCAAGAGACAAATATACATACCATGAAGACAGAATCAAACATTCACTCCCATCCCAGTTTGCACAACAGGTTTGATATTGAACCAGACTAAGGAGAAGGTGGATTTTTCCAACAAGATACATCGGTCACAACACCATAACATATGCCCAATCAGGGCTAAAATCTCAAGAACTTCCATTCTTTCACAAATGCCCTTTCGAGGCTAATATCACAAGAACTTTCATTATTTCACTTCTCAAATCTCAAAACTCAAAACATGGTTTGTGCTGATGAGTAGGGGCCCAAACACCCTACCCTCTCTCCCTTTTCTCTTCCTAAGAAGAGACTCTACACTGTTGGAGTCCAACTAAAGCCCTATCTGAGGGTGAGTAATGTTAATACACCCATACAATCCCTTCAAAATTTCAAGAAAAACACAAAAGAAGACATTCGAGAAAACCTATTTCAATCCCTCCCAAAACATACTTAACACACATACAAACATACAAATGCAAACACAATATCTTAAGCATGAACAAAACATAAACAACATGAGGTAAAGTATTCCTACCTTCAAATTTTGGTTATGGAAAATGAACAAGTTTGAGAAGAGCATTCCCTTCCTTCTCCTTCTCCTTCAATCTTGGATTCCACTCTAAAACTAGAGGTTGGGTGCACACTCAAAACCCTCTCAAAAATGCCTCTAAATAAGTTCAAAACTCAACTACCTCTAAAATGCAATAACTCCCCCCCCCCTCCCCACTTGCCTAAAGTTCTAGAGGTTTCTAACTCAACTAAACCTAAGGCTAACCTCAAGGTGGAGTTAAATTCATTCAACCCATCGTGAAATCATTCAATTTTCGCACTAAAGCAAAAATGGACTTTTTGAGTGGCCATAAAAGTCAACAAAAGGGGCTAAGCAGGTGAAAAATGTCCCCAACCCATCCCCATACCCCTTGGGTACTTAGATTTCATGTTTTTAGGCCTTTAGGATTAATTAGGGACCTATCAGAAGCTAGGAAAATTTTAGGACTTACTAATAACCTTCTAAAATGCAAATTAGTCACTAATCTTGATTAGGGTAATTAATCTCAATTACTCACTAATTAGCAAAAAGATAAATAACCTAATCTAACTTAGATCTTTAGGTTACTTGGTTAACCCTAACTATCATGTTGGAATGCATATACAATTCACTTGTGTCAAACGACACTATAAAAACACTATTATGAAACATTAACATTTAAAGATTATAGAATGATACATTCATTCAATCCATGACACAAATAAAATATGAATGATGAGGTTTGCATCTTTCATTAGATTTAACCTTGGTTTCCACAAATAGTACATAGGGTTCAATTTTGTTTTTTTGTTAGATTTTCCGACTAAAATACCTTGCACACTCATTGCACACATCAGTAGGTCAAGAAAATCACATGCATATATTCAAAAATTATTTGGATAGTCACATAAATCTTTCATTTAAATAATCCCTTTTCTAATTTTGGCACACACACATTTAGTCATCAGTAATTAAATATAGTCAATATAACATAACTTTGTTCATTAATTCAGATTTAAAATTTTAGTATAATCATAGTTAAGCATGCATATACCTAAACATCATAACATCACCAATAGGGCATACTGTACCATTTAAATTGCATATAAATTAATCATCATTGTATCAAAATCAACATCATCATTATCAGGTGAAAACACTTTGTACCATCATTAGTAAAAATTAATGTTTTAAACAGTCAAGGTGATGTAGTAGTTCTTGAATCACTAAGTATCTAAAACATGAATGAATCAGCTAATCTTAGTTTCTTTTAGGACATTCGCAAAATAAAACATTACTTCATTTTTTATACAATCTACTATAATAGTTTTAACAGAGGATTCATATTTGATAAGTACGTATGAGGAGGGTCCTTACACAAGGCTTCTTGAAGTATACCCATCTGCTCAATTGTTATTATTGCATAATCATATTTTGGCAAAACAATTTCTTCATCTAGGCTTACATCTCCATATGTTATTACCTCTTCTACCTTTGATGAACTTGGACTTGGCACTAAGAATTACAAAGGTTTTGCATCTGTGCTCATCCTTTGAAGACTGTGACTAGAAGGAGTTCCAAATACTGATAGTGTTACCTGATAGAGGGCCACACCACCCTTACTCACTCACAATCAAGAAAGCAACAATATGGAGACCAAAAAAATGCTTCACAAGAAATTTTATTATACTTGAAGATCCTTACAACACCCACAAGATGATATCAAGCTTCTCCTTCAACAACTTCTACTTCTCAAGTTTGTACTCCTCGAGCTTCCACTCCTCAAGCTACTCCTTTAGCTTTTTATTACAAATGATAATAAGCCTTGCTTAAATAGGCACTTCTAACCTAAGACATTACAAACACAACCAATGTGGGATAAAAGGTAAATACAACTACCTTTAAATAAATATTAAATTCCCACCCAAATACAACTAAGCACCCAACAAATACTAAATACATGATTTATCCAAAACTTTCTAGAATTTCCACCTACAACCTCGATTAATGGAATGACAACTATTTTTCTTTTATTTTTTTCTATTATGCCACCTATGCACCTTGAAAATAGAAATCCTCTTTTCCTTTCTTTTCTCCTTTTTCCCCTTTTTAATTTTTTTATTATTTCTCCTCTAATTTTCGTCACTTTCTCTCTCCTCCACAATTTTTTTATTTTAAATTTTACATTCAACACGTCTCCCCTTTATTTTGGATGCAAGATGCTCCTGCATCAGACTCCCTAGGTCCGAAAAGATGTTCTAATAGCTGGAAGAACATCTTTCGGGATTCAGTACATAAATCCCAAACTGGTTCTTCACATATATGTCCTCCAAATCTTCAACTTGCACACTCTTTCCCTTGTTTTTCTTCTTCTCCTTTACATCCACCACAGCTGTTCTATAGGTCTGCTTCCCATGCTGATTTTCAATCTTCTCAAAATCTGCCAACTTAACTCGACTGCCAACACTCAAGTTTCTCCTACCAAGCGCTTCATTCTGCAAAGGAATCAAGGAAAACTTCCTACCACCTTTCTCAATAGTAAACACATTCCTAACACAATCATGCATAGCCCTGCAATCATACTGCCAAGGTCTACCAAGTAACACATGACAACTGTTCATATCCACAATATCACACAATACTTGATCCTTATACTGCCCAATCTGAAAATCAACAAGGCATTGTTCCCTCACTTCCAAAGCATGCTCACCTTGCAACCAGCCAATTCTATAAGGACAAGGATGTCTCAATCTCTCCAAACCAAGTTTTTGAACCATCTCCTCAGCAACAAGGTTATCAGTACTACCACTATCTATAATCACCTTACAAACTTTCCCACCAGACTTACAACAAGTTTTGAACAAACTAGTCCTCTGACAAGAATCCAATGTCTTCTTACCCATTAGTACTCGCCGAGCCAACAAACTTTCTCCTTCCTCAGGCTGATTTTCCTAGACTTCAACCTCATTCACAATAGTAGCTGTCCTACCAATAGAACATTCAAAAGATCTATGCCCTTCTTGACCACACTTGAAACAATTACCTTTGAATACAACTCCACTTGTCCTTCTTCTTTGTTCCATAGGTTTTGGTTCACCTTCTGCTTTTGGTTTAGCTTGTACTAAACTATCCTGCTTCTCCTTCCCTCGAGAACTACCTTGATTCTTCCTCTTTAGCTTTTCCTCTGCTCTCAAAGCATACTGATAAGCATCCTCCACTGTGGAATTATTTAGCATACCAACCTCATCCTGAATATTGAATCTCAAACCATTAATATACCGTGCTACCTTCTCCTTTGACAATTCTCTATGCCCAGACCGAATAGTCAACTTGTAGAACTCCTCAGTGTAACCTTTCACAGTCATATCCTTCTGTTTCAGATTCTGCAACCTCTTAAACAATTCAAGTTCATAATCAGCTGGAATGAACTTTTCCTTTAACTTAGTCACCATCAATTTCCATCAATGATCTTCATTCCACCTTCCTCTTCTCTGTCTCTTTGCAGTTCCTTCCACCAAAGAGCAGCATGTCCCTTCAACTTAGTTTGTTCCAACCTTACTCTCAATGGATCTTCAATACCCTCAAGCTCAAAGTAGTCCTCTAATTCACCAATCCAATCAATCAGGTCTTCAGGATTCAAAGTACCTGAAAAATTAGAAACCTCCATCTTATGCTTCAGCTTCAACTGAGATCCAAGTCGAGCAAACTGAGTAGTCCTAATTCCAATAGGTCTCTCCTCATGATCATTTCTATCCTCACTAACAGCTTCAAAGTCTTTGGCAACTTTGTCATATCTGTCTTCAGTACCCACATGCCTAGGTACACCACCCAAAGCACTCACAATTTCAGCAATCATGTCACTCTTCATCAATGCAATCTCTGATTTGACCTTTGCTCTTATCTTCTCTAAGATTCTTTCTTCCATTGCTTCACTAAGGTCATCATTTTCCTTGGGGTCCAATCTTCTTGGAGGCATCTTCCAAAAATTTAGCAAACCCTAAGCAAGAAAAATTCACCAATCTAAAAGATCAACCTTCTTTGCAAATCTTGGTGTAAACTGCCTCACATTCGACGATCTGTCTACACACTCAGGAGCTCCCGCTCTGATACAACTTGATGAAGGGCCACACCACCCTTACTCACTCACAATCAAGAAAGAAACAATATGGAGACCAAAAAAATGCTTCACAAGAAATTTTATTATACTTGAAGATCCTTACAACACCCACAAGATGATATCAAGCTTCTCCTTGAGCTTCTCCTTCAACAACTTCTACTTCTCAAGTTTCTACTCCTCGAGCTTCCACTCCTCAAGCTACTCCTTGAGATTTTTATTACAAATGATAATAAGCCTTGCTTAAATAGGCACTTCTAACCTAAGACATTACAAACACAACCAATGTGGGATAAAAGGTAAATACAACTACCTTTAAATAAATATTAAATTCCCACCCAAATACAACTAAGCACCCAACAAATACTAAATACATGATTTATCCAAAACTTTCTAGAATTTCCACCTACAACCTCGATTAATGGAATGACAACTATTTTTCTTTTATTTTTTTCTATTATGCCACCTATGCACCTCGAAAATAGAAATCCTCTTTTCCTTTCTTTTCTCCTTTTTCCCCTTTTTAATTTTTTTATTATTTCTCCTCTAATTTTCGTCACTTTCTCTCTCCTCCACAAATTTTTTTTTTAAAAAAAATAAAAATTTTACATTCAACATGTCTCCCCTTTATTTTGGATGCAAGATGCTCCTCATCATTACCAATGCTTGAATTGTTGCTTACTCCTTTAGCTTGGGTGTCAACTCAGCCTCTTCAGGCTTATCCATTTTTGTCTCATTGCTTTGAATTGTAACTTGAACTTGTGCTAGAGGTGTAGATGAATCTATTTGACCTGTTTGACTTTGTTTCTCCACCTTATCTTCTCCAATTTTCTCAACCTTATTTTTTGCATCCTTGGTCTTTTCTGTGCTCCACCTTCTTGCTCTATAGACTTGGCTTTCTCTTTAACCTTTTGTGCAATGACACGTGTGCTAGTTCTTCTAGTAGGTGCTATAGGTTTTGTCTAGCTTGGTATAGCAGCCTTCTTGGGTCTTGTCATAGCTTGTACCTTAGCCTTTCTTTTCTTTTGATCAGTAGGAATAGATGCTTCCTCAGTTTCTTCTTCCTTTGCACCTTCTACAATATTTTTTTGTTTCTCTTGTTGATCCTCACCTTGACCTTGTGTCAATGCAAGTGGTGCTTTAATTTGAGTGTGTTCTTCCTCTTCACTGTCTTCCTCTTCATCTTCCTACTCAGCACCTTCACCAAATTTTTCTTATAATTTCTTTCCTAGTTTCTCCTTCTTTTTGATAATATAGGCAGTCTTCAATTCCATGGTAATCTTTGATTTGGCCATCTCATAGTTACCAAAAGCTTTGGCATCTTTGTCTACTTCTTCTACAAGTAATTTTTCTATTACTACTAAGGCCTCATCAACTTTAATTTCATCACCCAATCACCTTAGCCATATTATTGTTGAAATTGCTACTTAAATTAATGTGTGATTAACATCAACTAGGAAACAAGCATCATTATAATATCTTTCAACTAATGATACTAGAATCATTAATCTCTTCTTCATGGATTGTTTTAAATCCTCAAAATAACTAGTGATTACTGACTCAACATTTTTACCTAACTAGTCAATGAATTCTCCTATTTAAACTACAACAGACCTATTTGTCTTCCATGCAATAGCACCAAATGTAGGAAATGTGTTCTGAACATAAAAAAAGAAACATATCAAAATAGATTTGAATTTACACTAAAAACTCTTTGTTTTTGTTATTGCTCCTAAGTTTTTAATTAATTGTTGTAGTTATAGCTTGGTCATATCATATGTATGATCCTTCTTCATGATCTTGTAGCCCATATCTATTGTAATGCACGGTGCACTGTTCAATCTACTTGATTGATAAAATTTATGAGCAATTACCCTTACTGTAAAATCTATTAGAGGATATGTGATGGTGTTTATGGTCATTCCTCTCTTGTTCCACTCAGCTCCCATGTTATTTTCAATGACTTCTTTGGACTCACTTCTCATAGTCTTTGGCTGATCTAGGACTAGATATCCTATTACCCTATGTGTTATTTTCTTTTTGGTTTTGACTAGCCCATTATCTAACCACACACTGAACTATCATGAATTCTACTCAAAACATTCATGATCCATTTAATTTTGAAAACATAAAGGAAATCTAGGGCACCAATTAACCCTTTCTTTTCTACTATCTTCTATTCTTCCCTTAACACACCATTTTCACATAGTTTTCCATATGCTTCTCTGATTTCCATGTCACCAATACTACCAATCTAACAATTATAACATTTTCTAACATCTTGAACCATTAGAACTTTTGGTGGTATCATAGATAGCACACTAGAGGGATCTTGTTTTAATGCTATCTCTAGAATGGCCTTGAAAATAGGTTGATTTACCTTATTGCTAACCAATTGAACATCTAAAACTTCTTTTCTCTCTACACCTTTTGAACTAGATGCCATTTTACAAATCTAGGGTTCACAAAATTTGTAGTATAGCTCGGTGCATGATAAACACCTTACAAAATCTGAGAAAATGATGTTGAATAGCTTTTCAAATCCTACAAATGCCTCAGATGAAATTTCTAGATTGCCTTTAGTTGTTCTCACTCTCTATCAATTTTGAATGATGTTAAGTGAGTAGAAATTGATTAGCAATTAATGCTAAGTGCTTACATAGTTGTAAGCTTAGCATCAACTAATAGTTGGCTCATGTGACATCCACTTATTCCCTTCATTCGTTTTCAAACCATTATGAGCTTGGTAACAACTATCTAATCTGTTAGCTCAACATCCACTAGAATTTCTCTTGAAAAGCATGGGAAACTTTTCATGCATGACAGGAACATGAAAATAAAACTTAAAGATTTGTTTTTGATTGCTAATAACACCTTCCATATTTATTCATGCTTATGTAATCTTTTTAGAAATAAATCATTTGGAACTAATGTTTGATATAACTTTTGAATATCAGTCCCACATACTTTTGATTTCTTATTTTGATGAGGTGTGATCACCTTACCCATTCGATGAAGTGATCCCTTCTCCACTTGATGTGTGCAATCCTCATTTCTCTTCCATGTCTTGTTCATTTTGTTGCTAAAATTTTTAATATCAAACTTGCCTTTTCTTTTATTGAATTCACAACTTGGTGCCTTTAACCTTGTTGGGCAATATTGACCAATGTGACCAGTCTTCAAATAGCTAGAACATGTGGTTTGACTCAACCATATTTTGTAGTCACTTTTAAAGTGTTTTCTAACACAATTCTTAGGAATACATCCATACTCTTGACAGTAGTGACAACTATACCTTGTATTATAGTCCTAGTTGTAAAATTCTCCATTGTTCTTTACCTTTGTACGCTTGTTTGATGACCATATGGGGTTGGATCTGCACTCAAAAGATCTATGTCCATACTTCTGATAGTTGTAACAATATCCTTTAAATCTTTGAGTTTGGATGGTCTTGGTTCTGTATTCATGTTCCTGATGGCCTGTTTATTGTACTTATAGTAGTGACCCATGCTCTTCTGCATATCATTCACATTTATAGTTTTTCTCCTACACACGTTGGTAGTATGTCCTTTCTTACCACAATTATGACAAGTAGGTTTGGAATTTTTACCTTTTTTGTTCCTTTCTTCAACACTTTTAGATGATTATCCTTCGTCAGTACTTGTGTATCCCAGTCCAGATCTATCATTGTTATATCTAGGGGATCTCATCAATTGTTCAAAGTACTTGATGACTTCACTAGGTTTATTGAAACTTTTAGCAAACTCCTTTTTTCTTTTTAGGTCATTGCTCAATTGTTCATTTTATAACTTCAGTGTTATTATTTCGATATCCTTTGTTTTTAGTTCATGGTTGGCATTCATTAGTTGACCCAAAGTTTCTAACTGCATATTAGCAATCCTAGTTACCTCAGATGATCTCTCTTCCAATCTGCAAGTCAAAACTCTTTGTAATCTTCAATCATGGCTTTGTCTTCCACTACTTTCTTTTTCTACTTAGTCACCTCACATAACAATATGGCTTGTGATTCTTGCTTTAACTTGAGATTTTTGATTTCTTCAGTTTGGGCTCTATTTGTTTCCATTAAATCTACAATTGGTGTATCAAATTCATTGGAGTCTCCCTTTGCAAATAGCTTATTAGTTTCCATCTCTCTATATTGTCTGTCATTCTCCTCAATGGAAATTTCCTTCCTTCTCTTCAATAATTTCTTTAGATCATCTCTTGCTTCATTCAACTGATGTAGAATGATTTGTATTTCAATTCCATGATTCTCAATGATTTTTCCCAACTTGTAGACTTCCATTTCTAAGATCTTTCCTCAAAACTAAAAATCTTCTATTTAGAGACCAATGCTCTTATAAAAATTATTGGAATTATGATAGGAAAGGTTTTAAAAAAAATTTGTGGAGGGGGGGGGGGGGGGGGGGGGGGTGTGAAATTAGTGTTTCAAACTTTGAGCCATAAAATATTCATCTCACATATTCAATAAGTAAAGTAAAATACCATGTAAAGCATGTAAATAAGTAAGCATTTACACATATGACATAAGATATGGTTACCCAGAAAACCTCCAATGAGAAGGTAAAACTAGGGTGGAGATGACACCCACAAATCTTCACTACTATAATAATAAAGTGTATCCAATGAAGGTTACAATGTTTGATTATGAAACATGATCCACCCTATTAAAGTCTTACAAAGACTATTAGGTATTACCCTATTAAAAGTGTGCCTTGTTAAAGGACTTCAACTCACAATTAAGTAAGCACCTTGTTAGAGGATTTCAATACAGCCTATTAAGACTACTTTGTTAAGAGATTTAATTGATTCACCAGTTAGAATGTCTCAACATTGATCCTATGATTAGCACTTTGTTTCTCGATGGAAAATCACCTCTAAACTAATGTACACTTGATCCTTCTTGATTAGATGTCTCTCTATTGTTTACTATTTCCTTCCTCTGCCCTCGTTTAATTGATTCAACAATGCAATTTCTGATCATAATACCTTAGTCACCATGAATGTCCCAGTTTGTGCATGTAAAAATATCTTTGATCATTCATACATTCCCTTTCTTTCTTCTTTTGAATTTAGGGTTTGTGCTCCTTAAGATGACCTAAGTGACTTAGGGTTAGCTATGAATCAATGGTTGTTATTCATCCATTTTTCCACTTAAACCTTCCCTTTACTGGATTGGATGCATGTAATGCATATGAATTCAACTTAAGATTCATCCTTATCACCAAAATATCGTAATTCAATTTTTAAGTTAGTTCAAAAATGGTTTACATAGTAGTTTGTGCCAATACAAACAATTATGACAAAATTGTATTACTCAGCATCTGTAGGCTCTAATGCTCGACATATACTAATTTCAATATTGTTAATTAACATGCACTACTTGCTTGGCTCCTAAATCACTTGGCTTACAATATATACTCTACACATGAGTGACTTGGCATGCTTTATTTAATTGGTATGCTCCAACTTATACAAGTTGTGCTCGACATATACTACTTGTTCGACATGAACTAAGTAAATGACTTAAGTGTATAGACACTCACTTGTCAAAACCAATCTAAGATCAACATGTTTTTCAATTATAGAAACTAAAAAGAGATTTTCTAGAGGGCTATTTAATGAAGAAAATGAATCTATGCAGGGATTCCAGTATTTTGGCTTTCAAAAGCAGACATAGTGTTGTAAACAAAGAGTCAAAAATAGCAGAAAGAGAGTGGGGGAAAAAGTATATTTCTATGGATTTTGTGCTATAAGAGGATATATAATTCTTTGAATGAATAATCAGTGTGTATCAAAGGGCATATTTTTCTTTGTTCTATTGTTTTTAGAGGAAGAGAGTTTTAGTATATCAGAACTTTGGGTTTGTGTACTACCTTTCTGGATAATGTTAATTTATGTGTCAGCTTAATTGTCTCTAAATGTAGTTTTGATGCATAAAATTATTGTCATGATTATTATTTAGAATTTGGGCTATGTTTTTCATGTGTTTGGAGAGAATAATTTGTCTTTCTTTCTACATTTCTTCTTTAATGTAAGGATTGGGTAAATGAGCTTTGTATCATTTGCTTTTTTAATTTTCTTGTAGTTTATCAGTTTCTTCGCATCTACATCATGTTTATGAGTGGATGTTTGTATACCTTTTGTGCTTTCTAGTTAAAAGCATCCATTTTAGTATGTTTGTGAATTCATTTTAAATTATACATGGTGAGTTGTATGTAGATAAATTTATAGGGCATTTACACTTTTCAATAGCAAAGTGACCTAATTGTTAGTGTATATTCAGTCTTCCTATTTAGGCTTTTTGGGGTTAATTTGTATGTTTTTACTTGAAGGAAAATTTGTTTAGTAACACATTGTGATGATGAGATGACAATTCAATCTCCGCTTTGCAACTTTATTTTTTATTCACCATGTTGGCCTATGAAACAACAAACTCTTCATTCAAGCATTTATTGCAACATTGCTATTGTTTACTATTTCATTTCATTGATTGTGCCAATCAAGAGAAACTACTACTTAACATTTCTCCACATCATCGCTGCCTTAGAACCAAACTATGGCTTAACCCTTGCAAACTAGCAAAAACCTTTAGATTGATCTTTTTGAAACTTCTCCATTATTTATGGTTTAATTCTTTTATCACCTGTGATATCGTGATGGCCCAAACTTTGACCTTGTCGCCTCTTCACAACCAGTAGACATACAAATCCTTTAAACCATGTGATCTTGCAATGAGTATTTCATTAACTATTAGATTCTCTTCATGGCTTTGCAACTATAAACTTTAATTCATATCTAAATCCTATGACAATGCGATGATGTGCTTTCACTACTTCTCTACCTTAACCTCAAGTCAAGTTTAACCACATGTGATGAAGTGATAGACTTAAACTTAACTATCCAAATCACCTTTCTCTTGATTGTAACTTAAATTTCATTATGTGGAAGAGATGCTTCAACTTTGTGAATTAGTCCTTATCTCTTCTTTGCAACTTAAAGTTGAGTGTCTATCTTACTACTTGTGATGTCATGATCACCTTTTGGAGTTAATTGTTGATATCTTTTGTGGCTTCACAACTATAAATCTTTAACTCACCTATTGTTAGTGTAAATAATTATTATTTATGCTTTACTTGAGTTTACTTAGATAAATGCATAATTTTATTATTTCTTAGGTTAGACACCTAGGAGTTTGCGTACTCATTTGAGTTGTCATGTTGAAAACACTAGAGTAAGTAGCTCCATTTAGGACATGGTGTCTACAATACTAGAGTTTACATAATCAATTGAGTTGTCATGTTGACAACATAACTTTTTGCACTATTATTTTAGCACATGGTGTCTACAACACAATTCTACATGCTACACATTTGTATTAGTCTTATCCTCTCATCATCATACTAACTCATATGCTTAATGAAGGATAATCCACACCTGGTGGAGATGTGTCTGGTTGTAAGATTTATCATGTTGCTAACTCCTAGATATTCTAGATGCATCATAGAAGCCTTTATATATGGTCTCCTCTAGTGTAATATACAATGGAATTGAATATTATATTGTTATTATGATCATACTCTATTGGTCTTTTGTGCTAGTTTTTGTGCTTATTGGTCTTGGGTGAATTCTACCCTAAGGAAAATTATTAAACCTATTAATGCCACAAAGCTACAAAACAAAGTTATCTCCTCTTTGCTACAATAACCTTAGGTTAATTTTAACTTCCCATGAAGTTTCAATGGCTTAGATTTTGACTATTGTAGTTATAATTCACATCATTGCAACTTAAAAACTTTTAAGCTCAATGCAAACCATGACCTTACAATTTTCACTTAATCTTTTCTTCACAGCCCAAACTTAAAAGTCAACACTAACACCTATGACATTGTGATGACCCTATTCATGACTATTTCATGACTTCATAGTCACCAAGATAGTTGGAGGAAAAAGTGAGGAGATGTTGCGATTAAAACAATATTGTGATATCACAACTAAAAGTACTTTAGAGACATGACTTATAATATATGAAAATGATAAATAGACTTAGGGATATAAAAATCAATGCATAAAAATAAATTCATGTATCACTATTTTATACATGATAGCAATTTATCAATAATTCACCAAAACATAAGACACATATATTTTCTATGGTTTGTTCATGAGGAACAGAATATTCTAAGAAACTCTAAGTAGTAGAAACATAATTTCTTCCTAATTTTCATAGGATGTTAAGAAATTTTGGTTAGCTAAAAAATCAAGCCATCATACAATAAAGGAGAAAAGATACAAAAATATATTTTCAAAGATAAAAAATAGAGTCCATGTTAGCCAAGTATCAGTAAGAGTAGTCAGAACCAAGTTACAAACCCAAGCACATTGATAGGGGGAGTTTTGAATTATCATTTTTGAGCATTCAAAATTTTTGGTATGATAAGTGATTTTGTCACTAATAAAAAAGGGGGAGATTGTTGACCATATAATCAAAACTGTTTGTCAGTTAATACCAAAACACTTAATCATTTGGTTGTTTACATTGTTACCAAGCTTTAAGTGTAAACCAAGTAGTTGCAGTGTCAACCAAGATTCTTAGTGTAAACAGAGTTGTTGCAGTATAATCCAAGCATAAATTAGGTGTTAACCGAGAGATAGTGTCATCCGAGCTAGCCATGTTAACCAAGCAGAGCTAAAGTAGTGTTAATTGAGTTGCAGTTAATTGAGTTCATGCCTTCTGTTGAGCTATTAATGTTGACAAAGCACTAGTTTCAACTAAGTTCCAAAGTTTTATGAGTTCACTATGTTTCTCAGTGTTAGTATACCACTCAAGTGGTCTTTAGAATCCAAGCATCAACATTGACTCTACTTGGTGAAGATTGTTGAATATGGTATTGTAGCCAACTTCATTAAGGTAATTATTTGGATTGATATAAATGTAAGATATCTTGTCATTTCCAAAAAAAGAGTGGAACAAGTAAGAAGCATTATGAATGTGAATTAAATGACTAAAGGCTACAAGTAGTGAAAGGAAAAGTAGACTCTCATCCATCACATTAAGGTGATCATTCTTCATTTGATCCGATTAGGATGTAGGAATATTATAGAGGAATGCATTACTTAATTACATAAAGTTAATTCAAAGAACTAATTAGCAAATTAAATTAATTTAATTGCTTAAATGATCAAAAGAATAATAAGGTAATGAATGGAACAAAAAGAGTAGAGGGATATGTTGTTGTGTGATTTAACAGAGTATGGATAACCAAGTATACAAGGAAAGAATGCATCTATGGGTAGCTATCCACAATAATGGACAGAATTCACCAAGAACCTAGGCCAACTATAAGGCTACACTCCTTCACTTTGGGCTCCACAAAACCTAGGTAGGTGAACCTCTTAAGATCTAATTATGTGACTAGTGCAATGAGCATAATCAGGATCTAGAATAATAGATGAAACCCCTAAATCTTCTATACTTAACCAAGAAATCACAAGCATGAAATAGTTAATAGCACGACTCATGAAACTAGTAAGCTAAGTGAGGGTTAGACTTTGACTAACCCTCAACATAAAAGTGAAATACAATTGATTAGTGATGTTGAATATTAGCACAACCCCAAATATGTAGCAACATAAACAAGTGATATTGTAACTGATTAGTGCCTTATCTATTGGGCAATTCCATGAGTTCAATACATACATCTATGATATCAAGGACATATTTCATACACCCAGACATCAGATCTATCCTATAAATTTCTGAATTAGACATTAGTGTTCATAAAGACCTCATTCTCATGAGATATCCTTCTCAAAATAACTAACAACCCTATCAAAAACATCAAGCATTTACTTGGCCCTTTGTTCCAACAACAAAACATATCTGACATACAACCTTAAAGCGATGCGAATGAGTCTTAGTTCTTTATTCCTAGACCACAAAAGACTACAGATTACTAAGATAGGAGATGAGAATCACAATGAAACTAAAGAATTTCTTGCTCATATTTATTTATTTCCTTGAAAGTATACATTCAGATGCATGAAATCAAAACATAAAAATACTTAATAGATCTAAACTTTCTATATTATCTTAATTACTACTATCATACAAGAGAAAATATGCTAAAGAGTGAAGATGGCATCATAGTTCTAGATCAAACAAAGTGGTCTCACCAAAAGACTAAAAATTTCCAACCAACAATGGTCTCACAATGAAAAAATTGGAACAAACACAATGAGAAAGAAAGAGAATGATATAGAGGAAAGAATTCCCAGTTTTGCTCTATGTCTGATATCTGTCCACTTGAAAAACCTCCTTAAGAAGATAAACAAATCTCTCTAATGTCTCTTAGTAACTAGATATCAAATCCTTAATCATTTTACCTCCCAAAAGCATAAAGTGATTCAGATATTTCATTAAAAAGATGACTGGTTTTGATGCCAGATTTGAACTCAAGGCAAAAGTAAAAAATCAATTAAATAACCTCAAGAAGCTAAGAAAACCTTTTAGAATTGATTTTCTCCACATTTAGACTTCAACAAGCCTTTATATCTGTCTCCTGACCAATTTTGATGCTCAATGGTGAAATCTGCCTATTTTGTTGAAAATACCCCATAAATTATAGATTTACTTATAAATTGAACTAGTGAGTTCCTACATGAAAAAGGACTCCATAATTGGAAATTTCATCTTCTCCCAATTCCAAGGATATATAATATGCCTATGTTTTCTTACCGAAAACCCCCTGAATCTTAGTTCGAAAAACATACCCCTTATTAGGCTCTGTTAGTGAAATTTAAAATTTCAAAAATTTAAAAAACTTCTAAAGTTCAAACTTCAGAAAATATGCCTCTATGCATTTAAAAATTCTGTACGTGATCCTTTTTTGAAAAAACATTTAAAATCACACTTTAAAATATTTTATTTTTCCCTCACACTTGAAATTTGGGTCAACCCTTTTTGACTGAGCTGCCATATGGAAACACTTGATTGGCCTGCCTATACAATCATTGTCCACATCATCTCTGAGTGCGGCTCACTGACATGTGTTAGCTAGGTGCTTCCCTATATTACAGTTAGCAACTACTGACTGTGCAAGTGTTGAAGCACCATCATGAGACATCTCCCCCATGCCACATTAGCACCTCAAATATTGCATCAGGATGGAGCCTCTCACCACTTGTCACTTTAAGACTCATTCAACAGATGCAACATGTCACACTTATATTTGTTTCGATATCCACATCACTTCTAACAAGATTCCCCACCTCACCACTGGCTTGGGCCCACTACCACGTGGCACCCAGGTGCATTCCCACATTACTGAATTGCCAAGCATCTTCCCAAAGTAAGGAAGTGCCCACCATACGATTCACCATGTGGTGCAATCCTATACATCTAGATCTAAGCCCACCATGTCATCACACTATCATTGCCTTGGTTCAAAATTTTACCCATGATTAGATCTAGCTGTCATCCATGTCTGGTGTGCACTGGGCACACCACATTAGCATGTGACCTTTCAAAAAGGTCATGTCTTTATGACATATGACATATTGTGCTAAATGGTATTTAAACATATAAAAGCTTCCCAATATAAGCAATATGGGATATATGCTTGAAAAGAAAACTCCTCTTTGTTCTACGCCTCTACCATGATACTGATGGTGTCATCAAACTCAAGTTTGCTCCTCTACCTGAGGCTCTTTTTTATGGTCGGAGCAAGGTAGATTCAAACTTGGCACCCCATACTTTCAAATGTAATATCTATTTTTCCTGTCACAGATCTAAAACATGATGGCGACTCTCTTTAAAACATGAATCTCTCTCTACCATGATGTGGGCATCTCCTTGTCTACCTCAACCTCTTTCTTTTTAACTATGGGGACTATGGGCATGAGGCTACTCCATTTTTGCCTTCACCACTACCTTATTCTCCCACATACTCCCTTGCTCGTGGCTTCCTTTTTTATGCATGGAGATCTTACATCTTTTCTACTCACATGACTTTTATGGCTTTCTCCCCCAAAATGGCTCCTTACAATAGTCTAATGGTGTGGATTCCTTTGCCTTTATTTTTAACACTTAAAGCTACTATCACTGCTTTACTCCCCTTGCATGGGATTCCCTAGACTAGCGGCTTGTTAAATATTCATCTCCTCCATTAATAAAGAGACATGGTTACTCCCTTTCTTGCAATGTGTTGCCTTGGACATAGAATTAACAACAACATTTACTTTTAAAGAACCCACACAAAGCCACTTTGGAATTTGATGGTGTCTCATCATCTCACCTAGCCAATTCAACTAGAGGCTAATAGAAATAACAGCCATTGAAACATGCCATGAGTATCACAAGAGGTTGTAGCTATTGGAGTTTGGGCACAATGGAAATCATTAAAATGTTAAACAACTCACAAATGAGAGGGACAATTTTGTACATTTCAAACATAAGCTTTTGTAAAACTAAAAATTCTATAATAAGAGAGGTATGAAAAGCTCATTAACAAAGACTTGAGAATTGCATGCATGTAGACTTTAGACAATTTTTTGTAATCATTTCCTTCCTAGAAAATTCACTTTGGAGGCTCATTTCATAAACAAAGTTTGCATTTGACCAATGGGGAGAAGAAGCACTCAGGACTAAGCCATCCAACAATTTCCACCATGCACCTTAGTATTTCTTCAGATGTCATCTCCATGATTGAGTTGCTCTTCTTCCATGGCTACTCCCCCTTCCCTTTTGAAAATAAAAAATGGCTCTAACAATTTTTTTAGTTTAGGTTAGTTAAAACTTTGTTACTACCAGAGCTGCCATTTTTTAGTACTATTCTAGATGAACTTTCCACCATAGTTGTTGATTCACACCTATTAAGAGTTTAACCCTCTCTACCATCATGGTCATATGTTAATCTCAAACTCTTTGGTTCACACCCTAAATTCTTGAAAGTTGTATTCCTCTCTATTGCCCACAGATGTTGTCTTCTTGTTCTTCCTTCATTTTTACCTTAATTCTATCACTCGAGCTCATAAATCCACATTACCAACACAAGCTGGCAGGTTACCCATCCTACACAAAGTTTCCAGTATTAACTTGGTTAATTTTTGATGTCAAAAAGACATCTCTTTCTCAATATCCTAGTATAAGGTTTTCCCACAAGCTCTACTAAGGATATCCTCCCCTTTACAAAGAAAATCTTCATGAAATAGCTAAAACTTATCTACATTTGCCATAAGGCTAAGATTCTAGAGGCAATCATTTTAGAACTACTCCATACTTAGCTATCCAATCCAAGTGGTCCTCTCCTTTGCATGATATAGAGCAATTGAAACTTTATTAAAATTATAATGATTACAATCATTATAATCCTCTTATTTAGAAGATTTTTAATCCCCAACATACCTTATCAGTTTGAAACCATTAAGTCGGGCCCCAAAGTAGGTTCGACTAAAAAACATTTTGTTTTCAAATTCCAGATGTCTCAAACTAATCCACTGATTGCCTGATACTAAATAAAATCAAGTTCAACCACTAAACAATCAATTAAAACTTACTTTACCATTAATCTACAAACTGTTGACTTGGTGCCAAGAGGTCCTTTGACCGAATTTAAAAACTAATTCAAACTTTTGACTGAGCTCTGGAAACAAACACATTGAATCTCTATTCCACATACTCCTACCCTATCAAATCTCATCTCATGATGAATTCTTAGTCAAAATACATTGACTATCAAAGTTGCCCTCTCAGAATTACTTGCATGAAAACATGTCAAAAAACACTAAATCATGTTTTGATTTGGCTTCAAAAATTGGGTATACTAGCACTTGGGGAAACAAAAATTAGGGTGTTAGTTCATTGTCATGAGGAAAAAATAAATCTTATATTTGGGCTCATGATGAATAATAGGACACATTTGGTGAATGGTCAAAGTAGGCTACTCAAAATTTGTAGATTGGAAACACTGGTAGAGAAGCATTTTTTGCAAATGGAATTGACCTGGGAAAGTGGGCAGAAAGATTCATCAAGATTTCAAAATTGGCACACTTGAAGTATTTTCAGAGGAGAACAAAATGGTAAAATCAATTTGATCTCACCTATCACAAACTTCAAGTTATAACATCCCAAAAAAGGGTATTGACAATTTTGCACTTACTAACATCAATAAAAAGTTACAAGTTGCATTTGGAATCGTTTTCAAAAGCTGATCAAACAGATTCTTCATAAGCACAAAATTGAAACATAGAAATTCTTTGACCTTTAAAATGCAACGCAAAAGGAATTTTATCATTTTAGTCAACTGGATCAAAATTATAACAAGTCAAATAGGGCTTCCCAGAATTTAGAACAAACTACATCAGCATGACATCAATAAATGACCAAATTTGAGGGATTCAAAACCTAGTCAAAAATATTCAAAACCACTCAAAATCTAAAACATAGGTTCTCTCGTATGGACACTAAACACTCTTAAAGAAATGAGTCATGAAACATAACTGGGTCCAAGATATTCAATTGTAAACACAACCTCCTGTCACTATTTGACACTTGAGCAAAAATGCAAAATTGGATGTTCAAAATGGGACTTCACGGAATGGCTCAAAATAGCAATCTATCATCACAAAATGAGTGGATATGCTGAATGGAATGTGTTAGAAACATTAAACACCTTACGGTCCACAAATAGATAGTCAAGAACTTATGCATCAAAGAGCACTTATAGGGTTTAATTTTCCAATGGTACTCAAAATTGGGGCTTCAATTTTCAATCCCAACAATGGCTTTGTCTAGGGATGCATGTCCCTTGTAAGCACGACAAGGATTTAGATCTCTGGAAGAAGTAGACCACTCACAAAAACTTCTCTTGAATAACTTTACTGAAAGCAAGAAACAACTATTCTTACTATGTACAAATGATGGCCCTGGGCGACCGAACTTCAAAAAAATTTACCTCTATCAAAAACCTAATTTTCATCTGAACATGCATGAGGTAAACTAAAAATACTCCTCCTATTAGTTTCACCAATTAGGTTAGCATATTGAATCAACTCACTTAGCCGAACTGAATTTACATCCTCACTTTCATAATGTGTATAAAAACTAGCTTCACTTTCAACCACTTGCTCATTATGAAAGTTTTGATCATCATGCCAAAAATATTTGACTCAAACTAAAAATCATCTTCAACAAATGAATCATGCATGCTATCAGTTTTGAATATGAAATCTTCATACTCAACTTGGGGAAAGGGATCACACATACCTTGAAAATGTGCATCCTTATGTATAGCTGGATTGTATTCAAATGAACAATCAGATTTTTAGTCACACCTATCATCAATGTCATAATTTGAAACTAATGTGGGATCATCAAATGCTTCTTTAAAATCAACAAACGGATTAGTCATCATATTAGAATATCCATCATAAAACCTAGTACAAGGTGCATGTTGATTTCCAACAATAACTTTATCAAACACCTTATCATCAATCTCATGAGATGCAACATCATAATCATTTTCACTATCATATCTAGAAGAATAGCAATCGAATCTCTTATAGTAGTAGGATAATGTATCATCATTAAGATCATCCTCAACTAAATATGAACATTCAATGTCTTCTTCAAACAATGGGTTAATAATTCCATGTAATGATCCTCTTTGAACATTTTGACAAAAATAGGCTGATCATCATCAAGATCTTCATCATATAAAGCATTAGTATATATTTTAAATTCACTACCCATTTCATTTTCATGCAAACTTTCATCATGTGAAGAAAAATTAGAACTATATGAAGACTCACTTTCTACTCCATCAACGAAGCATATAGAATATAAATCAAAGTTACGTTCATTGTCTTCATGAAAGTGATTCAAATGTATTGCAAACCAATCATCGTTAGGTATTGATGCATTAACCTCCAAATTATGTGCATACTGATTATCATTGCATGCATCCTCAAGACATTAATCTAATTATGTGACCAATACAATGGGCATAATCAGGATCTAGAATAACAGATGAAACCCATAAATCTTCTATACTTAAACAAGAAATCACAAGCATGAGATAGCTAATAGCATGATTCATGAAATTGGTAAGCTAAGTGAGGGTTAGACTTTGAATAACTTTCAACATAAAAGGGAAATAAAATTGATTAATGATGTTGAATATCAACACAACCCCAAATATGCGACAGTATAAACAAGTGATCCTGTAACTGATCAATGCCTTATCTATTGGGCAATTCCATGAATTCAATACAAACATCTGTGATATCAAGGACATATTTTATACACCTAGACATTAAATCTATCCTATCATTTTGTAAATTAGTCATTGGTGTTCATAAAGACCTCATTCTCATGAGATATCTTTCTCAAAAACATCAAGCATTTACTTAGCCCTTTGTTCCAATAGCAAAACATATTTGACATACAACCTTAAAGGGATGCAAATGAGTCTTAGTTCTTTGTTCCTAGACCACATAAGACTGAATATTACTAAGATAAGAGATGAGAATCAGAATGAAACTAAAGAATTTCTTGATCATTTGTATTCATTTCCTTGAAACTATACATTCAGATGCATGAAATCAAAACATAAAAACACCTAATAGATCTAAACTTTCTATATTATCTTTTCTAATACTATAATGCAAGGGAAAATACACTAAAAGAATGAAGATGGCATCATAATTATAGATCCAACAAAGTGGTCTCATAGACAGACTAAAATTCCCAACCAACAATGGTCTCACAGTGAAAAAACAGGAACCAACACAATGAGAAAGAAAGAGAATGATATAGAGGATAGAATTCCTCAATCTACTTTATGTCTAACATTTGTCCACTTGAAAAACTCCCAAAGAAGTTAAAAGAATCTCTCTAATCTCTCTCTATAACTAGATATCAAATCCTTAACCATTTTAGCTCCCAAAAGTGTAAAGTGATTTAGATATTTGATTGAAAAGATAATTGATTTTGATGCCAAATTTGAACTCAAGGAAAAAGTGAAAAATCAGTTAAATAACCTCAAGAAGCCAAGAAAACCTTTTAGAATCAATTTTCTCTACATTCAAACTTCAACAAGCCTTTATACCTACCTCCTAACCAATTTTGATGCACAATGGTGAAATCTGTCTGATCTATTGAGAATGCCCCAGAAATTACAAATCTACTTACAACTTGAACCAATGAGTTCATGTGTGAAAACAAACTCCATAATCTAAAAGTTCATTTTCTGCTAGTTCTAGCAATATATAATATGGCTATGTTCACTTACCGAAAATCCCCTAAATCTTAGTTTGAAAAATGTACCCCCTTGCTATGGCTTTGTGACTAAACTTTAAAATTTCAAAAATTTAAAAAACTTCTAAAGTTCAAACTTTAGAAAATATGCCTCTTTGCATTTAAAAATTAAGTATGTGACCCTTTTTTGAAAAAAATTTAAAATCACATTTAAAAATATTTCATTTTTCCCTCACCCTTGAAATTTGGGTCAACCTTTTTTGACTAGATTGCCACATGGCAACCCCTGATTGGCCTACCTATACAATCACCATCCACATCATCTCTAGGTAGGGCTCACTGACACATGTTAACTACATGATTCCCTACATTGCAGTCAGTAGTTGTTGATTGTGCAAGCGAGGAAGCATCGTCGAGACATGTGTCCCCCTTGCCACTTCAACACCTCGAATCTCACATCAGGCTAGAGCCTCCTACCACCTATTACTTTAGGACTTGTCTAATGGATGCCACATGTCACATGTCTATTCATATGGATATACACATTGCTACTGATGAGATCCCCCACCTCACCACCAGCTTGGGCCCATTGCCACATGCTACCCAGACACATTCCCACATTACTTAACTACCAAGCATCTTCCCAAAGTGGGGAAGTGCCCACCATAGGATGCACCACGTGGCACAATCCTATGCATCCAGATCTAAGCCCACTATTTCATCACATCATCATCGCCTTTCTTCAAAATTTTACCTATAGTTGGATCTAACTATCATCCACATCTAGCATGCATGGGCCCCACCACATTAGCATGCAGCCTCTCAAAAAGGCCATATCTTTAAGACATATAAAATATTGTGTTGAATGATATTTAAACATATAAAAGCTTCCAAATATAAACAATATGGGATATATGTTTGAAAAGAAAACTTCTCTTTATTCTACACCTTTGCCATAATACTAATGGCATCTTCAAACTTGGGTCTGCTCCTCTACTTGAGGCTCTTTTTTATGGTTGGAGCAAGGCTGATTTAAACTTGGCACCCTATATTTTCAATTGTAATATCTATTCTACTTGTTGTGGGTTCAAAACATGATGGCATCTTTCCTTCAAATGTGAATCTCTCTAACATGGCATGGGTGTCCCCTTGACTACTACAACCTCTCTCTCTTTAACCATAGTGACTATGGGCATGAGGCTTCTCTATTTTTGCCTTCACCATTGCCTTGTCCTCCCAAATACTCCCTTACTTGCATCTTCCTTTTTTATGCATGTAGAACTTACCTCCTTTCTACTCAAATGGCTTTTTTGGCTTTCTCCACAAAAATTGCTTGTTGCGATAATCTGATGGCACAGATTCCTCTATCTTTGTTTGCAATGTTGGAAGCTACTATTGTTACTTTTCTCCCCTTGTGCAGGATTTCCTAGATTGGTAGCTTGTTAAATATTCATCTCCTCCATCAATGAAGAGACATGGCTGCTCCCTTTCTTGCAATGTGTCACCTTGGACATAGAATTAATAGTAGCATTTAATTCTAAAGAACCCACATGAAGCCACTTTAGAATTTGATGGTGTCCCATCATCTCACCTAGCCAATTCAACTAGAGGCTAACATAAATAGCAACCATTGAAACATGCCATGAGCATCACAAGAGGTTGCAGCTATTGGAGTTTGGGCACAGTGGAAATCATTAAACTGTTAAAAAACTCACAAATGAGAGGGACAATTTTGTACATTTCAAACATAAGCTTTCATGAAATTAACAACTCTATAATAAGAGAGGTATGAAAAGCTCATTAACAAAGACTTGAGAACTAGATGTCTACAAACTTTAAGTAGTTTATTTTAATCATTTTGTTCCTAGAAAATTCACTTTGGAGGCTCATTTCATGAACAAAATATGTGTTTGACCAATGAGGAGAGGAAATGCTTAGGACTAAGCCATTTGGCAATTTCCACCATGTGCCTTAGCATTTCTTCAAATGTCATCTCCATGATTGGGTTGCTCTTCTTCCATGGCTACTCCCCCTTCCCTTTCAAAAAATAAAAATGGCTCTAATAGTTTTTTTTAGTTTGGGTAAGCTGAAACTTTGTTACTACCAGATTTGCCCTTTTTTATTACCATTCTAGATGAACTTGCCACCACAGTTGTCAATTCACACCTATTAAGAGTTGGACCCTCTTTGCTATCATGGTCATACATTAAACTCAAAATCTTTGGTTTCCCCCCTAAATTCTTTAAAGTTGTATTCCTCTCTATCACCCAAGGATTTCATCTTCTTGTTCTTCCTTCATTGTTATTGTAAGTCTGTCAATCAAGCTCATAAATCTACATTACCAACACAAGCTGGCAGGTCTTGGTTAATTTTTGATATCAAAAAGACATCTTTTTCTCGATAACCTAGTATAAGGTTTCCCCACAAGCTATACTGAGGAGCTGATATCCTCCCCTTTACAAAGAAAAACTTCATGAAATAGCTAAAACCTATCTATATTTGCCTTAAGGCTGAGATTCTAGAGACAAACATTTTGGAACTGCTCCATACTTGGCTATCCAATCCAAGTGGTCCTCTCCTTTGCATGATATAGAGCAATTGAAACTTTATTTAAATTATAATGATTACAATCATTATGATCCTCTTATTTAGAAGATTTTTCATCCGCAACATACCTTATTAGTTTGATACCATTAAGTTAGGCTCCAAAGCAAGTATGACTAAAAAAGAATTTGTTTTCAAATGCTTGATGTCTCAAATTGATCCACTAATTTCTTGATACTAAATGAAATAAAGTTTGACCATTGAGCAGTCAATTAAAAATTACTTTACCATTAATCTATAAATTGTCGGCTTGGTGCTAGGAGGTCATTTAACTGGCTTTAAAAACTGACCCAAACCTCTGATCGGGCTTTGGAAATGAACATATTGAATCTCTATTCCACATACTCCTACCCTATCAAATATCATCTCATGATGAATTCTTAGTCACAAGATGTTGACTGGCAAAGTTGCCCTCTTAGAATTACTTGGATGAAAACATGTCAAAAAACACTAAATCACGTTTAGATTTGGCTTCAAAAACTGTGCAAATTGACACTTGGGAAAACAAAAATTGGGTGTTGGTTCACTATTATGAGGACAACATATATTTGAGATTTAGGCCCATGACAAATAATAGGACACATTTGGTGAACGGTCAAAGTAGGCTACTCAAAATTTGTAGATTGGAAGCACTAGCAGAGAAGCATTTTTTGCAAATGGAATTGACTTGGGAAAGTGTGTAGATAGGTTCATCAAGATTGAAAAATTGGCACACTTGAAGTATTTTTAGATGACATAGTGGTACAATCCATTTGATCTCACTTATCATGGATTTCAACTTATAACATCCCAAATAAGGGTACTGACAATTTTGCACTTACTGACACCAGTAAAAAGTTACAAGTTGCATTTGGAATTGCATTGAAAAACTAATCAAATAGATTCTTCATATGCACAAAATTGAAACATAGAAATTCTCTAGCCTCTAAAATGCAATGTAAAAGGAATTTTATCATTTTAGTCAACTAGGTCAAAATTATAAAAAGTCAAACAAGGCTTCCTAGAATTTAGAACAAATTGCATCAGCATGACATCAATAAATGACCAACATTGAGGGATTCAAAACCTACTCAAACAGATTCAAAATAGCTCCAAATATAAAACATAGGTTCTCTGGTATGGACACTAAACACTTCCAAAGTAGTGATTCATGAAACATTAATGGGTACAAGATATTCAATTGCAAACATAGCCTCTTATTGTCATTTGACACTTACGCAAAAATGTAAAATTTAGTGTTGCTCCAAATGGGACTTCACAAAATGGCTCAGAATAGCAATTTACCATCATGGAATGAGTGGATATTTTGAATGGAAGGTGTTAGAAACATTAAACACCTTAGGGTCCTTAAATAGATAGTTGGGTACTTATGCATCAAAGAGCACTTATAGAGCTTAATTTTTCAATGGTACTCAAAATAAAGGCTTCAATTTTGAATCCCAACTGTGGCTCTGTCTAGGGATGCATGTCCCTTGTAGGCATGGTAAGGATTCAGATCTCTGGAAGAAGCAAACCACTCACAAAAACTTCTCTTGAACAACTTTATTGAAAGCAAGAAACAACTACTCCTACTATGTACAAACGATGGCCCCGGGCCATTGAACTTCAAAAAAAATTTACTTTTGTCAAAAATATAATTTTCATCTGAATGTGCATGAGGTAAACTAAATATAATTCTCCTATCAATTTCACCAATTAGGTTAGCATATTGAATCAACTCACTTGGCCAAACTGAATTTACATCCTCACTTTCATAATGTGTATAAAAACTAGCTTCACTTTCAACCACTTGCTCATTATGAAAGTTTTGATCAGCATACTCAAAAATATTTGACTCTAACTAAAAATCTTCTTCAACAAATGAATCATGCATGCTATCAGTTTTGAATATGAAAGCTTCATACTCAACTTGGGGAAAGGGATCACACATACCTTGAAAATGTGCATCCTTATGTATAGCTAGATTGTATTCAAATGAACAATTAGATTTGTACTCACACATGTCATCAATGTCATAATCTGAAACAAATCTAGGATCATCAAGTGGTTCTTTAAAATCAACAAATAGATTAACCATCATATTAGAATATTCATCATAATACATAGTACAAGGTGCATGCTGATTTCCAACAACAACTTCATCAAACACCTTGTCATCAATCTCATGAGATGCAACATCATAATCATTTTCACTGTCATATCCAGAAGATAACAATCTAATCTCTTATAGCTATAGGATAATGTATTATCATTAAGATCATCCTCAACTAAATCTAAACACTCCATGTCTTCTTCAAACAATGGGTTGATAATTCCATGCAATGATCCTCTTTGAACATTTTGACAAAAAATAGGTTGATCATCATCAAGATCTTCATCATATAAAGCATTAGTATATACTTTAAATTCACTACTCATTTCATCTTCATGGAAGCTTTCATCATGTGAATAAAAATCATAACTATATAAAGACTCACTTTCTACTCCATCAACGAAGCATGTAGAATATAAATCAAAGTTACTTTAATTGTCTTCATGAAGGTGATTCAAATGTGTTGCAAACCAATCATCATTATGTGCTGATGCATTAACCTCAAAATCATTTGTATATTGATTGTCATTGCACGCATCCTCAAGACATTCATCTCCACAAATAGGTAATCTGTCCTTATAGATAATCTGTTTATCTCCATATTGTGTAGACAACTCTTCTTCACCACTTTTAGATTTAGAAAAAGAACTCATAACTTTTATTTCATAAGAGTATTCACTTCCATCATTGCTTTCTTCTTCCCAATTTGCATCAAATTCTTACGAAGATGAACATGTACTACCATTGGCCTCTTCCTGACTCGAGTAGAAACTCTCATCATTGTCTTTGAATGATGCTTCTTCAAAATATGTCAGATCAAAAACTTCATCTTCATCACATAAAGATCACTTCTAGCTTCTTCATCCTCATATTTAGATGAGTGCCTTTCCTCTTCATGACTAGTTATGTTTTCAATATAATGCAAATTATCAATAGAAGAATGAATAACTGAATTTATATCTTCCATGTATACTTTGTCAAATGAATCAACTCTATCATCTACTATTGTAATACTTGAAACATGTGCATTACATTCTGCAAGAATAGACTCATATTTTCCTTGAAACCAATAAACTTCATCTGCACATATCTTTAGTTTTGAATTTTCAACAAAATCATCTACCACAATAGGGGTACCTACTTGTAGATCTGAATTTTCCACTTGATTAAAACTTATAGTAGGGGTATTCATAAGCTGATTTGAAATTGAAGTATCAACACCACATTCATCCTTTCTTTCAAACACATTATACCAACACACATTTCTAGCAAAATGACTTCTAGTCAATTCATATTTCATATTGTTTTCAATCTTTATAGTAGTCATAAAAGCCTAATATAATGCCCTAGGTTCTTTATCCCTTAATAAATAACTCATTTTGTTGTCAAATGCATCAAAATAGACAACTAAACACATTTGATCATCTAGTCTTTAATTCTTAGGGATACCATTCAAAACTTTTGCAAATCTAATATTGAAATGAGGTGCAAGTTCATCACACTTAACATGAATCTTCAAGAACTTATCATAAGGATCAAATATGCTTACTCTTTCTCCAAATTGCTCCATGAAGGTAGAATGCAACTCACCCCAAGATGAAATAGAACATGCTGGTAGAAAAGAAAACTAGTCTCTAGCATTGCCTTCCAAAGTTTGAACAAATAACTTCATGTGCAAGTCCTCATGAGCAATCTCATAGTCACTCATCAAATAACTGAACAACTCAACATAGTGACTAGCTAAAACAACATGGTTCCCACTAAACTTAGGAAATTTATTGACATTCAGGAAACCATGAATACCATCCAAACATAATGGCATATACTGCTTGGTAGAAATAGATCCAAAAATTTCAGTAATAGGCTGCATACTAGATGAAAGGAAACTTGACATTATTCAAAGATTTGAAACTCATTCACCAATAATAAAATCTCAAATTCATAACTTGCAGTGGATCTATACAACCTTCTACCAAATAAAATTTCTTTAGATACACTTCACAAACTTTATACAACAAGTTGAAACTCAATCCAATGAAGCATATGAAACTTGTCAAACTATTCTCTTCCTCTTAGTGCTGAAACTCACTTGATGGAGAATACTTCCTTTTAAAAATCAATTTTCATGAAAAGATAATACAAAAAAACAAAAATACCTCAAGATCCAAATGGTTAAATTTTCTCTATCCACTATTTACCATAGCAAACCCAAAATCTCATCAATTCTTTACTGAAATATTTGAACTAGCACATCACAAATCTTACCAACCTTTTGAATGTTTCAACCTCTTCAAATCTACTCTTCTCCTACAAAAACTAATCACAATTCATGTATAGAACTACACTAGTACAGAGATTAACTTTGAGTCACCACTCACATTAAGTGAGACATGAATTGAATTAGTCTTGAAGATAACACAAACTGATTGGAAACAACAGTAGATAGAAGACACCTCTTTAGATTTATCTTGAATTTGAAACCTTTGCACAAAGTTGAAACATAACTTTTTGGACTCTAAAATTACAACAACAATTCACATCAAATTGAACTAATTGAAGGCATACTCATTTTGCAACACAATTTGCATCCAATTTAAGAACTATTATTGTAAGAGAATAAAGTTTACTGGGGAATGTAGGAAGGAAATGGACTAAACACATCAACTTACTACTATATAAAGACTTTCTCCATGTATTTCCTTTTGTTGTGTTGAATCCCTTTAGATTCTCAAGGTTTGTCTATCATGAATCTCAACACAATTCCCTAGCAGAGTCACCATTTTGTTGCTATCTAATTTTAAAAAGTTTGAATAACCAAGTATGCAAGGCAAGAATGCATCTATGGATAACTATCTCCAATAATAAACACAATTCCCCAAGAATCTAGGCCAACTATAAGGCTCCACTCCTTCACGTTAGGCTCTACAAAACATAGGTAGGTGAACCTCTTAAGATCTAATTATGTAACTAGTACAATGAGCATAATTAGGATCCAGAATAACAAATGAAACCCCTAAATCTTCTATACTTAACCAAGAAATCACAAGCATGAAATAGCTAATAGCATGATTCATGAAACAAGTAAGCTAATTGAGGGCTAGACTTTGAATAAATTTCAACATAAAATGGATATACAATTGATTAATGATGTTGAATATTGGCACAATCCAATATATGCAATAGTATAAACAAGTGATCCTATAGCTGATTAGTACCTTATCTATTGGACAATTCCATGAATTCAATACATACATCTATAATATCAAGGACATATTTCACACACCCAGACATTAGATCTATCCTATCTCTTTGTGAATTAGGCATCGGTGTTCATAAGACCTCATTCTCATGAGATATCCTTCTCAAAATAACTAGCAACCCTATAAAAAAATCAAGCATTTACTTGGCCCTTTGTTCCAACAACAAAACATATCTAACATACAACCTTAAAGGGACACAAATGAGTCTCAGTTATTTGTTCCTAGACCACATAAGACTAGAGATTACTAAGATAGGAGACAAGAATCAGAATGAAACTAAAGAATTTCTTGCTCATTTGCATTCATTTCCTTGAAACTATACATTCATATGCATGAAATCAAAACATAAAAACACCTAATAGATCTTAACTTTTTATATTATCTTCACTACTACTATCATAAAAGAGGAAATACACTAAAGAATGAAGATGGCATCATAGTTCTGGATCAAAAAAGTGGTCTCATGGAAAGACTAAAAATTTCCAACCAACAATGGTATCACAGTGAAAAAATTGGAACCAACACAATGAGAAAGAAAGAGAATGATATAAAGGAAAGAATTCTTAGATCTACTCTATGTTTGAGATCTTTCCACTTGAAAAACCTCCTTAATAAGTTAAAATAATCTCTCTAATCTCTCTCTGTAATTGGATATCAAATTCTTAACCATTTTACCTCCCAAAAGCATAAAGTGATTCATATATTTGATTGAAAAGATAACTGATTTTGATGCCAAATTTGAACTCAAGGAAAAAGTGAAAAATTAGTTAAATAACCTCAAGAAGACAAGAAAACATTTTAGAATTGATTTTCTCTACCTTCAGACTCCAACAAGCCTTTATACCTACCTCCTAACCAATTTTGATGCGCAATCATGAAATCTGTTCATTCTGCTGAGAATGCCCCAGAAATTACAAATCTACTTATAACTTGAACCAATGAGTTCATGTGTGAAAACAAACTCCATAATTTGAAAGTTCATCTTCTCCTAGTTTTGGCAATATATAATATGCTTATGTTCACTTACCAGAAACCCCCTAAATCTTAGTTTGAAAAATATACCCCCTTGCTATGGCTCTGTGACTGAACTTTAAAATTTCAAAAATTTAAAAAACTCTAAAGTTCAGACTTTAGAAAAGATGCCTCTTTACATTTAATGATTATGTACATGACCCTTTTTTGAAAAAAAAATTAAAATCACATTTAAAAATATTTTATTTTTCCCTCACCCTTGAAATTTGGTTCAACCCTTTTTGACTAGGCTACCATGTGGCAACACCAAATTGGCCCTCCTATATAGTCATTATCCACATCATCTCTGAGCAAGGCCTACTAACACATGTTAGCTAGGTGCTTCCCTACATTGCAATCATTAGCTATTGATTGTGCAAGTGGGGAAGCACCGTCGGAAAATGTGTCCCCCTTGCCACACCAACACCTCGAATCTTGAATTAGGCTAGAGTCTTCTGCCACTTGTTACTTTAGGACTTTCCTGATGGATTCCACATGTCACACTTCTATTTTTTTGGATATCCACATTGCTACTGACAAGATCCCCCACCTCAACACCAACCTAGGCCCACTGTCATGTGACCCCTAGGCACATTCTCGCATTACTTAACTGCCAAACATCTTCCCAAAGTGGGGAAGTATCCACCATAGAATGCACCACGTGGTGCAATCCTATGCATCTAGATCTAAGCCCACCATGTCATCACATCATCATTGCCTTGGTTCAAAATTTTACCTGCAGTTGGATCTAGCTATCATCCATGTCTGGTGTGCATAGGGTCCACCACATTAGGATGCAGCCTTTCAAAAAAGTCATGTCTTTAAGACATATGAGATATTATGTTGAGTGGTATTTAAACATATAAAAGCTTCCCAATATAAGCAATGTGGGATATATGTTTGAAAAGAAAACTCCTCTTTGTTATATGCCTTTGCCATAATACTAGTGGCATCTTCAAACTCGGGTTTGCTCCTCTACCTGAGGCTCATTTTTATGGTTGGAGCAAGGCAGATTTAAACTTGGCATCTTGTACTTTTAAATGTAATATATATTCTACCTACTATGGGTTCAAAACATGATGTCATCTCTCTTTCAAACGCGAATCTATCTCTAACATTGTGTGGGCATCCCCTTGACTACCACGACCTCTTTCTCTTTAACTCTGGGGACTATGGGCATGAGGCTCCTCCATTTTTGCCTTCACCACTACCTTGTCCTCCCACATACTTCCCTTCTCATGGCTTCCTTTTTTATGCATGGAGATCTTACGTCTTTTATGCTCAAATGGATTTTATGGTTTTCTCCCCCAAAATGGCTCTCTGTGATAGTCTAATGGTGTGGATTCCTCTACATTTTTTTTTAAACATTGGAAGCTAATATCGTTGCTTTACTAACCTTGTGTGGGATTTCCTAGACTAGTGGCTTGTTAAATATTCATCTCCTCCATCAATGAAGAGATGCAGCTATTGCCTTTCTTGCAATGTGTCACCTTGGACATAGAATTAACAATGACATTTACTTGTAAAGAGCCCACACAAAGCCAGTTCAAAATTTGATGGTTTCTCATCATCTCACCTGGCCAATTCAATTAGAGTTTCTTCATAGCCTAAATCCTTGTGCAAAATCTACATGTTAGGAGTCAATGTAGTCTAGATGCTTATCAGTTTTCCCCAAGTTATCTTGGCTTCATTTGCAGATAGGGTTGCTAACTCAGGCTTTGCAATAGGGTCCTAAAGAGTTTCTCACTTTAAGCTAGAGTCATGGGCAATTTAGCTCTAGATGACTACATTTGACTCTCTAAGCTTAGGTTGTGATTCCTTATATCTTGCATGAAAAGTGTAACATTACACGATTTGGTGTACAGGGAGAAAATGTTCTCAAGTATGTTCTTCACACTATCTATCTTAGTTTCCAATGCGACTTGTGTAAGTGTTATCTCACTAGATATCTTATCATTCACTTTATGTTAAAACTTCTTTTCAAACCATTCAAATAACTTTGCATTAGTATCAATGTTTGATCACATACCTTTTCCACTATGTTGGTCAATTGTTCAAGAATTGGCTTGGTTTCATCTAGAGTAGGTATATTAGATGCATCTAAGAACATGTCTTTGATATCAAACAAAGCTTTCTTCTACCTATGCTCCCTTCTAAATAGTTCTTGATGTTTTTTTCTAGCCAAGGCTTCTTGAAGTATACCCATTTATTGAATTTTTATTATTGCATGATCATATTTTGGCAAAACAATTTCTTCATCTAGGATTACATCTCCATATGTTATTACCTCTTCTACCTTTGATGAAATTGGAATTGGCACTGAGAATTGCAAAGGTGTTGCATCTGTGCTCATCCTTTGAAGAGTATTACTAGAAGGAGTTCCAAATACTGAGAGTGTTATCAATGCTTGAATTGTTGCTTGCTCCTTCAGCTTGGGTGTCAACTTAGTCTCTTAGGGCTTATCCAGTTTTTTCTCATTTCTTTGAATTATAACTTCAACTTTTGCTAGAGGTGTAGATGAATCTATCTGACCCATTTTTTCTGACTCCTTTTTTTTGTTTAGGTCATTGCTCAATTGTTCATTCTACAACTTTAGTGTTATTATTTCAATATCCTTGGTATTTAGTTCATGGTTGGCATTTATCAGTTGAATCAAAGTTTCTAAATGCATGTTAGCAATCCTAGTTACTTTAGATGATCTCTCTTCTAATCTGCAAGTCAAAACTCTTTTGTCACCTTTAATCATGGCTTTGTCTTCCACTGCTTTCTTTTTCTGTTCAGTCACCTCACATAGCAATATGGCTTGTGATTGTTGCTCTAACTTGAGATTTTGGATTTCTTCAATTTGGGATCTATTCATTTCCAATAAATCTACTATTGTTTCATCAAATTCATTGGAGTCTCCCTTTGCAAATAGCTTAGTAGTTTCCATCTCTCTATATTGTTTGTCATTCTCCTCAATGGCCATTTCCTTCATTCTCTTCAATAATTTCTTTAGATCATCTCTTTCTTCATTCAGCTGATGTAGAATGAGTTGTAAATTTCAATTCCCTAATTCTCAATATTTTTCCCACTTTGTACACTTCCATTTCTAAGATCTTTCCTCAAAACTACAAAGCTTCTCTTTTAGAGAACCAACGCTTTGATACCAATTGTTGGAATTATGATAGGAAAGGTAATCTTCTAGAGGGGCGGTGAATTAGTGCTTCAAACTTTGACCTATAACATATTCACCACACATCCATCTCACATATTCAATAAGTAAACTAAAATACCATGTAAATAAGTAAGCATTCACACACATGACACAAGATATGGTTACCCAGAAACCCTCCAATAAGAAGGTAAATCTAGGGTGCAGATGACACTCACAAATCTTCACTACTACAATAATAAAGTGTATCCAATGAAGGTTACAATGTTTGATCATGAAACATGATCTACCCTATGAAAGGTTTTCCCTTATAAAGGCTTACAAAGAATATTAGGTATTACCCTATTAAAAGTGTGCCTTGGTAAAGGACTTTAGCTCACAATTAAGTAAGCACCTTGTTAGAGGATTTCAATACAAGTTGTTAGGACTACTCTATTAAGAGATTTAATTGATTCACCAGTTAGAATGTCTTGACATTGATCCTATGGTTGGAACTTTGTTTTTTGATGACAAATCACCTCTAAACTAATGTACACTTGATCCTTCTTGATTAGATGTCTCTCTATTGTTCAGTATTTCCTTCCTCTATCCTCCTTTAATTGATTTAGTAATTCAATTTAAGATCATAATACCTTGGTCACCATGAATGTCCTAGTTTGTGCATGCAAAAATCTCCTTGATCATTCATACATTCCCTTTCTCTCTTCTTTGAAATTTAGGGTTTTTCCTCCTTAAGATGACCTAGGTGACTTAGGGTTAGCTATGAATCAATGGCTGCAATTCATCCATTTTGCAAGTTAAACCTTCCCTTTACTTGATTGGATAGCATGTAATGCATAGGGATTCAACTTAAGATTCATCCTCATCACCAAAATATTGTAATTCAAATTGTAAGTTGGTTCAAAAATTATTTACATAATAGTTTGTACCAATACAAACAATTATGATAGAATTGTGTTACTCATCATCTATAGTCCCTAATGCTAGACATATACTAATTTCAATATTGTGAATTGGCATGCACTACTTGCTCGAATCCATAATCACTTGGCATACAATATATACTCTACACATGAGTGACTTGGCACTCACCATTGAATTGGCATGCTCTAACTTATACATTTTGTGCTCAATATATACTACTTGTTGAATATGAACTAAGTAAATGACTTAAGTGTATAGACACTCACTTGTCGAAACCAATCTGAGAGCAACATGTTTATCAATTATAGAAAATAAAAAGAGATTTTCCAGAGGGCTATTTAGAGAAGAAAATCAATCTATGTAGGGGTTCTAGTATTTTGGCTTTCGAAGGCAGACATAGTGCTGTAAACAAAGAGTCAGAAATAGAAGAAAGAGAGTGGGGGGAAAATGTATTTTTCTATGGATTTTGTGCTACAAGAGGATATATAATTCTTTGAATGAATAATTAGTGTGTATCAGAGGGCATATTTTTCTTTGTTCTATTATTTCTAGAGGAAGAGAGTTTTAGTATACTAGAACTTTGGGTTTGTGTACTAGCTTTCTAGTTAATGTTAATCTATGTGTTGGCTTAATTGTCTCTAAATGTAGTTTTGATGCATACAGTTATTTTTATGATTTTTATTTAGACTTTGGGCTATTTTATTCATGTGTTTGGAGAGAATAATTTGTCTTTCTTTCTATATTTCTTCTTTGATGTAAGGATTGGGTAAATGAGCTTTGTATCATTTGCTTTTTTTATTTTCTTGCAATTAATCAGTTTCTTCACATCTACATCATGTTTATGAGTGAATGTTTGTATACCTTTTGTGCTTTCTAGTTAAAAGCATATTTATTATTATTTCTATGAATTCATTTTAAATTATACATTGGGAGTTGTATGTAGATAAATTCAGAGGGCATTGATACTCTTCATTAGTGATGAGACCAGGCTTTTCATGGTTAATTTGTATGTTTTTATTTGGAGGACAATTTGTTCACTAACAAATTGCCATGATGAGATGACAATTCAATCTCCACTTTGCAACTTTATTTTTTATTCACCATGTTGGCCTATGAAATAACAAACTCTTCATTCAAGCCTTTATTGCAACATCACAATTGTTTACTATTTCATTTCATTGACTGTGGTGATCAAGAAAAATTGCTACTTAACATTCCTTCACATCATCACTGCCTTAGAACAAAACTATGACTTAACCCTTGCAAACTAGTGAAAACCTTCAAATTGATCTTTTTGCAACTTCTCTGTTATCCATGGTTTAATTCTTTTATCACCCCATGATGACCCACACTTTGACCTTATCACCTTTTCACAACTAGTAGACATACAACTCCTTTAGACCATTTGATTTTGCAATGAGTATTTCATTAACTATTAGATTCTCTTCATGGCTTTGCAACTATAAACTTTAACTCATAGCTAAACCCTATGACAATGTGATGATGTACTTTCGCTACTTCTCTACCTTAACCTCAAGTCAAGTTTAACCACATGCGATGAAGCGATAGACTTAAACTTAACTATCCAAATCTCCTTTCTCTTGATTCCAACTTAAATTTCATTATGTGGAATAGATGCTTCAACTTTGTGAATTTTTCCTTATCTCTGCTTCACAACTTAAAGTTGAGAGTCTATCTTACTGCTTGCGATGTTGTGATCACCTTTTGGAGTTAACTATTGTTATCTTTTGTGCCTTCACAACTATAAATCTTTAACTCACCTATTGTTAGTGTAAATAATTATTATTTACACTTTACTTGAGTTTACTTAGATAAATGCATAATTTTTTTTTTTTAGGTTAGCCAACTAGGAGTTTGCATACTCATTTGAGTTGTCATGTTGACAATACTAGAGTAAGAAACTCTACTTAGCACATGATGTCTAAAACAATAGAGTTTACATAATCAATTGAGTTGTCATGTTGACAACACAATTGTTTACACTATTATTTTAGCACATGGTGTCTACAGCATAATTTTAGGTGCTACACCTTTGTAGGCTTATCCTCTAATCATCACACTAACTCATGTGCTTAATGGAGGATAATCCATGCTTGGTGGACATGTTCCTAGTTTTATGAATTATCATCTTGCTAACTCCTAGATATTTTAGATGCACCATAGAGGCCTTTATATATAGTCTCCTCTAGTGTACTAAACAATGGAATTGAATATCATATTGTTATTATGATCATACTCAATTGGAATTTTGTGCTAGCTTTTGTGCTTCTTGGTCTTGGGTGAATTTTGCGCTAAGGAAAATTATTACACCTATTAACCCCACAAAGCTAGAAAACAAAGTTATCCCATCTTTGCTACAATAACCTTAGGTTAATCTTAACTTCCCATGAAGTTGCAATGGTTTAGATTTTGACTGTTGTAGTTATAATTCACATCATTGCAACTTAAAAACTTTTAAGCTCAAAACAAACCATGACCTTACAATTTTTAGTTAATCTCTTCTTCATAGCCCAAACTTGAAAGTCAACACTAAAACCTATGACATTGTGATGCCCCTATTGATGACTATTTTGTGACTTCATAGTCACCAAGACAAGTAGTGAAAGGAAAAATAACTCTCATCCATCACATTAAGGCAATCATTCTTCATCTAATCTGATTAGGATCTAGGACTATTGTAGAAGAATGCATTACTTAATTACATAAAGTTAATTTAAAGAACTAATTATAAAATTAAATTAATTTAAATACTTAAATGATCAAAAGAATAATAAGGTAATGACTGGAATGAAAAGAGTAGAGGGATATGTTGGTTTCTAATTTAAAAGAGTTTGAATAGCCAACTATGCAAGGCAAGAATGTATCTATGGGTAGCTATCCAAATTAATGGACATAATTCACCAAGAACCTAGGCCAACTATAAGGCTACACTCCTTCACTTCGGGCTCCACAAAACCTAGGTGGGTGAACCTCTTAGGATCTAATTATTTGACCAGTGCAATCAGTATAATCAAGATCTAGAAGAATAGATTAAACCCCTAAATCTTCTATACTTAACCAAGAAATCACAAGCATGAAATAGCTAATAGCATGATTCATGAAACTAGTAAGCTAAGTGAGTGTTAGACTTTGAATAGCTTTCAACATAAAAGGAAAATAAAATTGATTAATGATGTTGAATATCAGCACAAGTGATCTTGTAATTGATCAATGCCTTATCTATTGGGCAATTACATGAGTTCAATACATACATCTATGATATCAAGGACATATTTCATACACCCAGACATCAGATATATCCTATCAGTTTGTGAATTAGACATCAGTGTTCATAAAGACCTCATTCCCATGAGATATCCTTCTCAAACAAAAACAAAAAAACCCTATCAAAAACATCAAGCATTTACTTGGCCCTTTGTTCCAACAACAAAACATATCTGACATACAACCTTAAAGGGATGGGAATGAGTCTTAGTTCTTTGTTCCTAGACCACAAGAGACTATAGATTACTAAGATTGGAGATGAGAATCACAATGAAACTAAAGAATCTCTTGCTCATATTTATTCATTTCCTTGAAACTATACATTGAGATGCATGAAATCAAAACATAAAAACACCTAATAGATCTAAACTTTCTATATTTTCTTCACAACTATTTTCATACAAGAGAAAATACAATAAATAATGAAGGTGGCATCATAGTTCTAGATCCAACAAAGTGGTCTCATAGAAAGACTGAAAATTTTCAACCAACAATGGTCTCATAGTGAAAAAAATGGAACCAACACAATGAGAAAGAAAGAGAATGATATAGAGCAAAGAATTCCTGGATCTGCTCTATGTCTGACATCTTTCCACTTGAAAAACCTCCTTAGGAAGGTAAAAGAATCTCTCTAATCTCTCTATGTAACTAGATATCAAATCCTTAATCATTTTACTCCCAAAAGCATAAAGTGATTCAGATATTTGATTGAAAAGATAATTGATTTTGATGCCAGATTTGAACTCAAGGCAAAAGTGAAAAATCAGTTAAATAACCTCAAGAAGCTAAGAAAACCTTTTAGAATTGATTTTCTCCACATTTAGACTTCAACAAGCCTTTATATCTACCTCTTGACCAATTTCAATGCCTAACGGTGAAATCTGTCCATTCTGTTGAGAATGCCCTAGAAATTATAGATCTACTTATAACATGAAGCAGTATGTTCTGGTATGAAAAAAAACTCCATAATCAAAAATTTTGTCTTCTCTTGATTCCAATGATATATAATATGCTTATTTTCGCTTACTGGAAACCCCTAAATCTTAGTTTGAAAAATGTACCCCCTGCTATGGCTTTGTGATTGAACTTTAAAATTCCAAAAATTTAAAAAACTTCTAAAGTTCAAACTTCAAAAAATATGCATGTTTGTATTTAAAAATTCTGTATGTGATCCTTTTTTGTAAAAACATTCAAAATCACATTTAAAAATATTTTATTTTTTCATCACCCTTGAAATTTGGGTCAACCCTTTTTGACCAGGCTACCACGTGGCAACACTTGATTGGCCTAACTATACAATCATCATCCACATCATCTCTAAGTGGGGCTTGCTGACACATGTTAGCTACGTGCTTCCCTGCATTACAATCAGTAGCTATTAACTATGCATGTGAGGAATTGCCATTGTGACACGTCTCCCACGTGCCATGTTAGCACCTTGAATACCACATCAAGCTGGAGTCTACTACCACTTGTCACTTTAGGATTCATTCAATGGATGATACATGTCACACTTCTATTCAATTGGATATCCACATTGCTTATGAAGAGATCCCCCACCTCACCACTGGCTTGGGCCCACTACCACATGGTGCCCAGGTGCATTCTCGCATTACTTAACTAGCAAGCATCTTCCCAAAGCAGGGAAGCATGCACCATAGGATGTACCATGTGGTGCAATCCTATGCATATGGATCTCAGCCCACCATGTAATCACATCATCATCACCTTGGTTCAAAATTTTACTCATAGTTGGATCCAACAGTCATCCACATATTGTGTTGAATGGTATTTAAACATATAAAAGCTTCCCAATATATATAATATGTGATATATGTTTGAAAAGAAAACTCCTCTTTGTTCTAAGCCTCTGCCATAATACTGATGCCGTCTTCAAACTTGTGTCTGCTCCTCTACTTGAGGCTCTTTTTTTATGGTTGCAGCAAGGTAGATTTAAACTTGGCACCCTATACTTTCAAATGTAATATCTATTCTACCTACCATGGGTTCAAAACATGATGGCATCTCTCTTTCAAACACGAATCTCTCTCTAACATGACATGGGCATCTCTTTGACTATTGCGACTTCTTTCTCTTTAACCATTGGGACTATGGGTGTGAGGCTCCTCTATTTTTGCATTCATTGCTGCCTTGTCCTCCCACATACTCCCCTACTCATGGCTTCCTTTTTTGTGCATGGAGATCTTACATCTTTTCCACTCACACAACTTTTATCACTTTCTCACCCAAAATGGCTCCCTACGATAGTTTGATGGTGTGGATTCCTTTGCCTTTGTTTTCAATGCTTGAAGCTCCTATTGCTACTTTACTCCCCTTGTGTGGGATTCCCTAGATTGGCAGATTGTTAAATATTCATCTACTCCATCAATGAAGAGATGCGACTACTCCCTTTTTTGCAATGTGTCTCCTTGGACATAGAATTAACAACAACATTTACTTCTAAAGAACCCACATAATGCCACTTCAAAATTTGATGGTGTCTCATCATCTCACCTGGCCAATTCAACTAGAGGCTAATAGAAATAGCAACCATTGAAACATGCCATGAGCATCACAAGAGGTTGTAGCTATTGGAGTTTGGGCACAGTGGAAGTCATTAAACAAATAAATAACTCACAAATGAGAGCAACAATTTTGTACATTTCAAACATAAGCGTTCATAAAACTAACAACTCTATCATAAGAGAGGTATGAAAAGCTCATTAACAAAGACTTGAGAACTACATGCCTATAGACTTTATGCAATTTGTTGTAATCATTTCCTTCTTGGTGAATTCTATTTCGAGGCTCATTTCATGAACAAAGTTTTCATTTTACTAATGGGGAGAAGAAGCACTTAGGAATGAGCCATCTGGCAATTTCCACCATATACCTTAGCATTTCTTTAGATGTCATCTCCATGATTGGGTTGCTCTTCCTCCATGGCTACTCCCCCTTCCCTTTCGAAAAAAAATGGCTCTAATAGTTCTTTTAGTTTGGGTTAGCTGAAACTTTGTTACTACCAAATTTGCCCTTTTTTTATACCATTCTAGACAAACTTGCCACCGTAGTTGTTGATTCACACCTACTAAGAGTTGGACCATCTCTACTATCATGACCATACATTAAACTCAAACTCTTTGATTTGCACCCTAAATTCTTGAAAGTTGTATTCCTTTTTATCACTCATGAATTTTGTCTTCTTGTTCTTCCTTCATTGTTGCCTTAATTTTGTCACTCGAGCTCATAAATCAACATTACCAACACAAGCTAGTAGGTTACCCATCCTCCACAAAATTGCCAATATTAACTTGGTTAATGTTTGATGTTAAAAAGACATCTCTTTCTCAGTATCCTGGTATAAGGTTTTCCCACAAGCTATACTAAGGAGCTGATATCCTCCCCTTTACAAAGAAAAACTTCATGAAATAGCTAAAACCTGTCTACATTTTCCATAAGGCTAAGATTCTAGAGATAATCATTTTGGAACCACTCCATACTTGGCTAATCAATCCAAGTGGTCCTCTCCTTTGCATGATATAGAGAAATTGAAACTTTATTAAAATTATAATGATTACAATCATTATAATCCTCTTATTTAGAAGATTTTTAATCTCCAACATACCTTAACAGTTTGATATCATTAAATTAGGCCATAAAGTGGGTCTAACTTAAAAACATTTCATTTTCAAATGCCTAATGTCTCAAACTAATCCACTGATTGCCTGATACTGAATAGAATCAATTTCGACCACTGAAGAGTTAATTAATACTTACTTTATCATTAATTTGGAAACTATTAACTTGGTGCCAAGAGGTCCTTTGACCAACTTTAAAATCTGACTCAATCCATTGATCGAGCTCTGGAAAAAAATCATATGGAATCTTTGTTCCACATACTCCTACCCTGTCAAATCTTGTCTAATGATGAATTCTCAGTCAAAAGACATTGACTGTCAAAGTTTCCCTCTCAGAATTACTTGCATGAAAATATGTCAGAAAACACTAAATCGTATTCTGATTTGGCTTCAACATCTGGGCAAACTGACATTTGGGAAAAGAAAAACTAGGGCATTATTTCACTATCATGAGGAAAACATAAATTTAAGATTTGGGCTCATGATGAATAATAAGACACATTTGGCGAATGGTCAAAGTAGGCTACTCAGAATTTGCAGATTGGAAACATTGGCAGAGAAGCATTTTTTGCAAATGGAATTGACTTAGGAAAGTGTGCAGATGGATTCATCAAGATTTGAAAATTGGCACACTTGAAGTATTTTTAGAGAATAACATAGTGGTACAATCCATTTGATCTCACCTATCATAGATTTCAAGTTATAACATCCCAAACAAGGGTACTAACAATTCTGCACTTATTGACACCAGTAATAAGTTACAAGTTACATTTTGGAATCACGTTTGAAAACTAATCAAATGGATTTTTCATAATCACAAAATTGAAACATAGAAATTCTCTGACCTCTAAAATGAAACACAAAATAAATTTTATTATTTTAGTCAACTGGGTCAAAATTATAACAAGTCAAACAGGGCTTCCCAAAATTTAGAACAAATTGAATCAACATGACATCAATAAATGACTAACTTTGAGGGATTCAAAACCTAGTCAAATAGATTCAAAATGACTCAAAATCTAAAACATAGGTTCTCGAGTATGGACACTAAACACTCCCAAAGTAGTGAGTCATGAAACATTACTAGGTCTAAGATATTCAATTGCAAACACAACCTCCTATCACTATTTGCCACTTAAGAAAAAATGCAAAATTAGACGTTGCTCAAAATGGGACTTCACAAAATGGCTTAGAATATCAATTTATCATCATGGAATGAGTGGATATGCTGAATGAAAGGTTTTAGAAACATTAAATATGTTATAGTCCTCAAATGGATAGTCAGGTACTTATGCATCAAAGAGCGCTTATAGAGCTTAAGTTTTCAATGGCACTCAAAATTAGGGCTTCAATTTTGAGTCCCAATAGTGGCTCTATCTAGGGATGCATGTCCCTTGTAGGCATGGCAAGGGTTTAAATCTCTGGAAGAAGTAGACCACTCACAAAAATCCTCTTGAACAACTTTATTGACAGCAAGAAATAACTACTTCTACTATGTACAAACGATGGACCCGACCACCGAACTTCAAAAAAAAATTACCTCTATCAAAAATATGATTTTCATCTGAATGTGCATGAGGTAAACTAAAAATACTCCTCCTATTAGTTTCATCAATTAGGTTAGCATATTGAATCAACTCACTTGGCCAAACTGAATTTACATCCTCACTTTCATAATGTGTATAAAAACTAGCTTTAGTTCCAACCACTTGCTCATTATGAGAGCTCTAATCAGCATGCTCATAAATATCCAACTCAAACTAAAAATATTCTTCAACAAATGAATCATGCATGCTATCATTTTTGAATATGAAAGCTTCATACTCAACTTGGGGAAAGGGATCACACATACCTTGAAAATGTGCATCCATATTTATAGTCGGATTGTATTCAAATGAACAATCAAATTTGTACTCACACATGCCATCGATGTCATAATCTGAAACTAATCTAGGATCATCAAATGGTTCTTTAAAATCAACAAATGGATCAGCCACCATATTAGAATGTCCATCATAAAACTTAGTACAAAGTGCATGTTGATTTCCAACAACAACTTCATCAAACACATTGTCATTAGTCTCATGAGATGCAACATCATAATCATTTTAACTATCATATCCAAAAGAATAAAAATATGATCTCTTACAGTAATAGGATTGTTGGTGTTTGAAAATGTTGGAGGGTTTTCAATTATCCCAATGAGAATATGACATATCTAGGGGTAGCTAACTCCCATTTTCAACTTGCCATTTCAGACATTGGGCCAACTATAAGGCTAGACCCTTCTTCTACTTCAAGCTTTGCAAGACCTAGGTGGGTGGACCTCAGATTCAATTGATATGGTACCAGTGCAAAAAATACTCCTAAATCTAACAGTGTAGATAACAACCCTTATATCTCCTAAAGACTTATGTAGTAGCAAAGAAGTGTAGTAGCAAGTTACAACTCTATGGAATGCACAAGCTGAGTGAGGGTTAAACTGTTCTAGCTCTTCAACATAAAATGTAAAGATGATTTGAATTTGATTTTGATTTTATGTGGGTGGGGAAAGTGGATGAAAACTAGGTATAGACAAAAAACTAATGATGTTGTAGCTGATCAGTGCCTAATCCATTGGGCAAATTCATGAATCTCCCTCATGCATTTTGGATATCTAATACTTATTCGTATATTCAGATATATGATCTATCCATTCACCTTGTAAATAGACATCAATGTTCAATTTAAATCTCATTCTTACCTGATATCCTTCTCAATAAATCTGCAACCCTGTTGATTTCTATGAAGCATTTACATAATTCTTTGAATTACAAGCAACAATGAAACAACATACAACCTTAAGGGATTACAACTATGACCTAGGCTCTTTGTTCAAAGATCATAAAACATTACAACTCACTGAGAATGGATACAAGATTTAACATGAAGCTCACATCTGTTATTCTTTGTATTGATTTCTTTGAAATAATACATGAAAAATGCATAATATTGACTCACAAGTTACCTAATAGACCAACCTGTACAATAACAAATGTTGTCATACAAGAGAGAAAATGGTGGGAATGAGAAACTAATGGGATGGGAAAGGGGTATCATAGCCAAAGCAAAGCTTCATGGTCTAGAACAAGCACATCCTAGATCCTTCCATTTAGATTTCACCAATTCTAGAGCCAATTATACTAAATGCCTTCATTCCAAAGAAACTTTCCAATATTTTCCAACCCTTACAAAAGAGAAGAAGAAAGGATAAATATCAAGAGGGCAATTCTCGAACTAAATCTACAACTGACATGTGTCCCCTTTGAATTCCTTCCTAGGAAGCTGAAAAAAGCCTCTCTCTACCTTCTCTCTATAACTACATATCTAATCCGATCATTTGGCCTCTACAAGGTAGAAATATCTAAGAAATTTTATGATGAAAGAATGTAATTGATTTTGGTGTTAAAAAGATATCACGGTAAAAGTGAAAAACTAGTTACAATAACCTCAAGAAGCCAAGAAAACATCTTAGAATTGATTTTCTTCACTTTCACATTTCACCAAGCCTTCATATCTATCCTTTAACCAATTTTGATGATCAATGTTGAAATTTCCTTGTTCTACTAAGAACACCCCAAAATTCACAAATTGGCTTATAGCTCAAACCAGTGAGCACCTATGCACAAACTGACTTCATATTTGGAAAATTTAGATCTTCTCAGTTTTGGTGGTATATTAGAATGACCATTTTTGATTTAAAAAATGTTTCTGTTATGGCCCGCTGAAGTTCAAGTTCTCAATCAGAGCTTCTCATTAAAAAAATTGCAAAAAATTATCCTTATATATAGTTTCAAACTATATGATAAGTCATTTTTTATTTTAAAAAATCTACCCTTGCATGTGAAAACTTTGAGAAAAATAAACTTTTATTTCAGACCTTTGAAATTTCCTAGTCTTTCAATCTGGGTCAAACTTTGTTGACTAACCTTAACACGTGGCACATTTTGATTGGTTTGCACCTGTACAACTAGGAACCACATGTCACCACATTATATGTCATGCTCGTCGCCACATCAGTACGCCACCTCATACTTGCTATTTCGCTATACTAATGAGTGAGCAACTTCCCTATAGCGAGTTAATGACAACCACACAATCTGCCACATGTCAAGATCTCAGTAGTTGGATTCCACATTAGCTCTCATCATCTTGCCGGCTGCCATTTGTCAATTTTTGGTTTGCTGACGCTACCACATCACTAAATCATTCTGTCAAGCAGGCCCCACAACTCCTCCTGCCAAATTTTTGAGTTTTTTTGGCAACTCGCTACCTCGCTAACCAAAAATCCTTGGATTTTTTTGCTAGCGACATAGCGACTAGCCAAATTTTAAGCTTTTTTGGTGCGTTTGAATGCTGATGTCATCTATTTCTTATGCATGTTTGTTCAAAATTTATGCCTTGATAGCTGACCACAGGCCCACCTGCTCATGCGCTCTGCTTTAAAAGCTGACATATTGTAGATGCTTAGTGTTTATGCATTTAGGGTTTAAAAAAAAAATATTCCCACTGCGTCCTCAATGTGAGATTTAAAACCCAAAACAAAACTGCTTTCCCTGCAGAACCCGTTGTTGCCTTGCTTCTTGATTTTGAGCATCCCTGTCCTATCTCAATATCATGCTAGCAAATGTCACATGTACTTACAATAACAAGTGTAGTTGGATCATGAAGATGGTAGAGTACCATCATAGAAGAGTGTTTTTCATGACACAAAGTATCATACTGGTAGTGATTTCATCTTCGTCCTTCGTGTCTGTTAGAACATTCATCAACTCAATCTGCAAATTCACAATAGAGAATCACTTGGTTCATTAGATGCAAAGAAAATACAAGCCTTCCTCTATTGTATGGACAACCTCCCTTTTTGTGTTGCTTTCTCCTACTAAAGGTGTCCTCTCCTTCCAGCCACGGTGGGATGCCCTATTTTTCCCTCTCCACATGAATACTTTGTTGTTGAGCCACTAGATTTTCCTTCCTACACCTTTTCCCCTTGCACGAAGTTTCCTTTTATGTGGGAAATTTCTTCATACACATGCATGGATGGTGGCTATGGATGCTCAAACATTCTCATGCCTTAGCTCCCTCTTCCCACACAAAAGATTTTGGGCTTCTATATCTGCCACTTTGAGCATGAAACGACTCCTCATTTAGCGCAAATGCTACTCCTTATCTTACTTTTCATTTACAATGTTTGAAAATTAATTTTGGAAATCATAACTAATGTTAACATTGGGCACAAAGGATACTCGGTAGACATTATGAACTGAGCCCCATTGAAGGCCTATGAAGAACAAATGCCCTTTGATCTCATCAACTCAATTGGAGAATCTGAGCCTCTTTTGAGGATTTTTCTCTTGTAGTCTTAGAATTAGATCATGGAGTGGAGTTGAAGGGCCCATGAGCTTAGGGTTCATCAGGAGTAGTTTGCTAAAGGTCTCTTTCTTGTTACATCCCTTGAATGGTATGGTTCCATACAACAATTTGTAGAGAAAAATGCCAAGGGACCACCAATCCACTGAGATTTCATGACCCTCCCCATTTATAATCTCTGGTGAAGATCTAACATTCAACTTCCATCAATAAAAATGATCATATTCACCATTTATTCATAATATGAAGTCATGTTGAAAGCCAATGCTAAGAGATATTGCTTTCTTCTTGTAAGTCTTTGGCATTTAACTTTAAGAAAGTTCAATAGAAAGATTCCTTGCAATACTAGATCATGGAAGGCTACTCAGATGGCCAATTGTAAATCATGAGCATCATCTTTCCTTTTCTCATAGCTTATCATGTCCACTCAATACAATTTTAATCTGCAAGTATTACTTTGCATTCTGAGGAAATTAGTTGGGCCCTAAAGTGGGTCCGACTAAAAAATAATTTGTTTTTAGACAACTAAAGTATCAAACTGATCCACTAGTCCTCTGGCATTGATTTGAAATAAATTTGACCACTGAACTGTCATTAAAAACTCATTTTATCATTTTATTACAACTTGTCAATTTAATGTCAGAGGGTCTTTTGATTGGCCTTAAAAACTGATCCAAACACCTGACCAGGCTCTGAAAACTAGCACACTGAATCTCTATTTTTCATTCTTGCATCCTATCAAATCTCATCTAATGATGAATTCAGGGTCAAAAGATATTGACTGTCAAAATCACCCTTTCAGAATCACCTACAAGTAAACAAGTTAGAAAACAATAAACTAGGTTCGGACTTGGCCTCGAAAATTGGGCAAATGGATACATGGGGGAATGAAAATTGGGACATTGGTTCTCTATCATGAGGACATTATGGATCTAAAATTTGGGCTCATGATGAATAACAAGATGCATATGGTGATCAGTCAAAGTGGGCTACTTAGATTTTGCAAACTGGAAACGTTGACAAAAAACATTTTTTCCAAATAGAATTGACTTGGAAAAGTCTGCAAATGGATTCGTCATGACTTGCAAACTAACACACTTAAATTATTTTTAGAGCACTACATAGTAGTATAACCCATTTAATCTAGCCAGTCATGGATTTTGAGTTATGACATCATGAACAGGGGTACTAATCAATCTACAAATATTGACACCAGTAAAAAGATAGAACTTGCATTTGGAATCACGTTTGAAAATTGATCAAACAGATTTGTCATGAGCTGAAACTTGAAACATAACAAGTCTCTAATGTCTATAATGCAATGAAAAAGGAAATTTACCATTTTGGTCAACTGTGTCAAAATTATAGCACGTCAAATAGGGCTTCCCAAAATTTTGAACATTTCTCATCAGCATGACATTAGCAAATGACCAACTTTGAGGAATTCAAAACCTAGTCAAACAGACTCAAAATGACTCAAAATATGAAACATAGGCTCTCAAGTATGGACACTAAACACTCCCAAGTGGCAAGTCATGAAACATTTCTGGGTGTGAGACATTGAATGACAAACATAGCCTCTTGTCGCTATTTCACATTTAGGTGAAAATACAGATTTGGAATTGCTTAAAACGAGACTTCACAAAATAGCTCAGAATCTCAATTTAACCTCATGGAACACTTAGACGCACCAAATGGAGGGTGTTAGAAACATTAAACACCTCTTGGGGCTCAAAGGCACAGTCAGGTACAAACACATTTAAAAGCGCTCATAGGGCTCAATTTTGTCAAAATTCTCAAAATGTGACTGAAAATTGACCATGCAATTTTCAGTCCCAACAAGATCATCTTCAACTAAATCTGAACATCCCATGTAATGATCCTCTTTGAAAATTTTGACCAAAAATAGGTTGATTGCCATCAAGATCATCTGTATACTGATGATCATTGCATACATCCTCAAGACATTCATCTACACAATTAGGTAATGTGTCCTTATAGATAATCTCTTTATCTTCATATTGTGTAGACAACTTTTCTTCACCACTTTTAGATTTAGAAGAAGAACTCATACCTTTGCTTTCACAAGAGTATTCACTTTCATCATTGCTTTCTTCTTCCCAATTTGCATTAGATTCATATGAAGATGAACATGTACTACCACTGTCCTCATGTTGACTTGAGCAACAAATTTCATCATTGTCTTCACATGATGCTTCTTCACAATATGTTAGATCAACAACTTTATTTTCATCACTTAAAAGATCACTTCCAACTTCTTCATCCTCCTATTGAGATGAGTGCATTTCCTCTTCATGACTAGTTATGTTTTCAACATAATGTAAATCATCAATAGAAGAATGAATAACTGAATTTATATCTTGCACATAGACTTTTTTGAATGAATCAACTCTATCATCTGCTATTGTAATAGTTGAAACATGTGCATTACATTCTACAAGAATAGACTCATCTCTTCCTTGAAACCAATAAACTTCATCTACACATATCTTTAATTTTGAATTTTCAACAAAATCATCTACTACAACAGGGGTACCTACTTGCTGATCTAAATTTTCCACTTTATTAAAACTTACAATAGGGTTATTGATAAGCTGTTTTGAAATTGAAGTATCAACACCGCATTCATCCTTTTTTCAAACACATTATATCGGCACACATTTCTAGCAAAATGACTTCTAGTCAATCTATATTTCAGATTGTTTTCAATCTTAATAGCAATCATAAAAGCCTAATATAATGTCCTAAGTTCTTTATCCCTCAATAAATAACTCATTTTCTTGTCAAATGCATCAAAATAGACAACTAAACACATTTGATCATCTGGTCTATAATTCTCAAGGATATCATTCAAAACTTTTGCAAATTTGATATTGAATTGAGGCACAAGTTCATCACACTTAACATTAATCTTCAAGAACTTATCATAAGAACCAGATATGCTTACTCTTTCTCAAAAAAGATTCATGAAGGTGGAATGCAACTCACCCCAAGATGAAATAGAACATGCTGGTAGAAAAGAAAACCAGTCATTAGCATCACTTTCCAAAGTTTGAACAAATAACTTCATGTGTGAATCCTCATGAGAAATCTCATAGTCATCCATCAAATCACTAAACAACTCAAAAAGGCATCTCTTTCTCAATATCCAGGTATAAGGTTTTCGAACAAGCTATACTAAGGAGCTGATATCCTCCCCTTTGCAAAGAAAACCTTCATGAAATAGCTAAAACCTGTCTACATTTGTTTTAAGGCTGAGATTCTAGAGGCAATCATTTTGGAACTGCTTCATACTTGGCTATCCAATCAAAGTGGTCCTCTCCTTTGCATGATATAGAGCAATTGAAACTTTATTAAAATTATAATGATTACAATCATTATAATCCTTTTATTTAGAAGATTTTTAATCCCCAACATACCATATCAGTTTGATACCATTAAGTCGGGCCCCAAAGTGGGTCCAACTAAAAGAAAATTGTTTTCAAATGCCTGATGTCTCAAACTAATCCACTAATTTCTTGATATTGAATAAAATCAAGTTCAACCACTGAAGAGTCAATTAAAATTTACTTTACCATTAATTTTCAAATTGTTGGCTTGGTGCCAAGAGGTCCTTTAATTGGCTTTAAAAATTGACCCAAATCTCTAATCAGGCTCTAAAAATGAACATATTGAATCTTTGTTCTGCATACTCCTACCTTGTCAAATCTTGTCTCATGATGAATTCTCAGTCAAAAGATATTGACTGTCAAAGTTGCCCTCTCAGAATTACCTACATGAAAACATGTTAGGAAAGACTAAATCACATTCGGATTTGGCTTCAAAAACTCAGCAAATTGACACTTGGGGAAACAAAAACTAGGGCATTAGTTCACTATCATGAGGGTGTTAGTTCACTATCATGAGGACAACATAAATCTAAGATTTGGGCTCATGAAAAATAATGTGACACATTTGGTGAATGGTCAAAGTAGGCTACTTAGAATTTGTAGATTGGAAACATTGGCAAGGAAGCATTTTTTGCAAATGGAATTGACCTAGGAAAGTGTGCAGATAGATTCATCAAGATTTAAAAATTGGCACATTTGAAGTATTTTCAAAGGAGAAAATGGTGGTGTAGACAACTAAAAACCTTTAAAAAATAAAATATTTTTATTTTCTGAAAAATTCCTGATGACATCATCATTTATTAATTAATTAATTAATTAATTTATTTATTTATTTTTATGCCATTAAATCCCTTTATCTTAATTAAAAATATTTAATTAAGGAATCCCTCCCAAAAATGTTTAAATCTTATTTAAACATTATTTCCTTATTTATTAATTATTTAATTAATAAATTGACCAAAAAAACCCAAAATAAATAAAAAAATTATTTTTTGCCCAAAACTTGGCCAATTTTCTTAAAACCACTAACCTCTTCCAAAATCTTCTAATCCTTCTTTAATTTTGATTAAAGGCTAATCCCATCATTTCCTACCACTAATCCCAACTCAAAATATTTAATTAAGATTAAATATTAATCCTCATGTTTATTAAAAAAGTTTTAATAAATATCTCCTCAACCCAAACCCTTGAAATAAATAAAACTTTATTTATTTCCTAAAAATCTAATTTATCCTCATCCTAAGAAGTTCTAGACTCTTCTAGAAAGTCTTCATCCTCATCCTAGGAAGTTCTAGACTATTCTAGAAAGTCTTTATCCTCATCCAAAGTCTAGACTCTTCTAGAAGATCTCTTTAAACCTAATCCTAATCCCCTCCTAACTTTGTCACATTCTCTAAACATGGGTTAAGACTTACTAACCCAAGCCAAAGTTAACAAATATCTCCTCCTTCACCCACCCTCATTAAATGCCATCCACTTGCCTATCCCTAAGCTAATCCTAAACCATCCTAATCCATCCTCTAATCATTTGCACAATCCTAAGCAAGCTTAAAACCCTCCTAATCAAGCCCAAGTCAAAATTGCTCTCATCTCCCTCAAAATATCTCAACCATAAAACTTTATGAAGCCCACTAGGCCATAAATGACTCTTCCAAGCCCTTTTATTGCTCTTACAAGTCATTATGAGGGTCTTTATGAAGATTTTATCCCTTGAGCCTCCTTTGTTGACTCATCCTTCCCCTTTCCTCCATCCTCTCACCCTTTGACATGTGTCACTCCCTGATTGGCTCTAAGGAAGCACAATCCATGTGCTCTCCTCTCATGCAATCTGAGCCCTCCATGAGCTTTTTCCCATCCTTGCATCTTAGCCCTCAATCCCTCAAGCCTCTTGCCTATAAATTGGATCCTTCCCCTTTGCAAAATAACACAATCCATGAAGTAAAGTCATAATGCCATTTTAAGAAGCCATTTTACATCAAAACCATACACTCACACCCAAATTCCAACTCCATTTGAAGCCCTTTTTGAAGCATAAGCTTGAGCATACATCCTATCTATTTAGACAAAGCCACTCAACAAGAGAGCTTCTTATTGAGAGAGCCCATTAATGGCTCATATTCTTAATTGAGAGCTCATCTTAGTCTATCCTGAAGTTTATGAATTTTGTTTAGTTTGTAGAAGCTTTATTTAAATTTGGTTTCTATTAGCATACTAACATTGCTCATATATAGGTGGTACAATCCATTCAATCTCACCTATCATGTATTTCATATTGTAACATCCCAAACAGGGGTATTGACAATTTTGCACTTATTGAGACCAGTAAAAAGTTACAAGTTGCATTTGGAATCACTTTCAAATATTGATCAAATGGATTCGTCATAAGCTCAAAATTGAAACATAGAAATTCTCTGACCTCTAAAATGCAATACAAAAGGAATTTTATCATTTTGGTCAACTAAGTCAAAATTATAAGAAGTCAAATAGGGCTTCCTAGAATTTAGAACAAATTGCATCAGCATGACATCAATAAATGACCAATCTCGAGGGATTCAAAACATAGTCAAACAAATTTGAAAGGACTCAAAATCTAAAACATAGGTTCTCTGGTATGGACACTAAACACTCTCAAAGTGGCGAGTCATGAAACATTATTGGGTGTGAGATATCCAATTACAAACACAACCTGCTGTCACAATTTGACACTTAAGCAAAAATGCAGAATTGGACGTTGCTCAAAATGAGACTTCATGGAATGGCATGGAATAGTAATTTATCATCATGGAATGAGTAGATATGTTGAATGGAAGGTGTTAGAAACATTGAACACCTTACGGGCCTCAAATGGATAGTTGGGTACTTATGCATCAAAGAGCGCTTATAGGGCTTAATTTTTCAATAGTACTCAAAATCAAGGATTCAATTTTGAGTCATAGTAGGATAGAAGAAAAAACACAATTGATAACAGAGTTCATCTATAGGTTAGACTACATCTTTGGGTCCTACTCCAATAGAGCAATCGATCTAATTAGCTCCAAAATCAATTACAAGTGTTTTGAAATAATTCTATTTTAGCACAATTGTGAAATTATTCTCCAATGTGTAGGAATAATCATCGAGTCTCCAAAATCATAATCTCCTCCTCATTACCTAGATGTTTTTTCAAAGAGCTTCTACCTCCATTTTATACATGAAATTAGCCATAGTGAGGTTTTAACCATCAAACAAACAAACAATCTCCCTTGGAAAAATAATCCCTAAAAATATCCCCATTGGCATTTTACAAATATGGCCTTATTTCATTTTTATGGGCTATCTTAACAAATAAACCTTATTTAACTAAGGTTGGTAGCTAAATCAAGTTCAAATATAACTAACCTCATTTACCTCTTTGAATCTACCAATGATGTTGTGGTTGGTATTGATTTTAGGAGATGGTTAGTTAGAAGTTCAACTCCCATCGACCTCTATTTTCTCTTGATGGTTTCTTTACTAAATTTAAATACATTTCCCATAGCGGTTAAGAAGGAATGTTGAGATATGGAGGTTAGGAGTTTAAATCTTTTAACAAAATTTTTGCCACCCACTACCAAATGTGCCACATCACCATGCTAACTATTCTAGCGATGTCATCAAAATCCATATTTTTACCTGAGCTCTAAAGTATCATAACTTCTACATCTAGTCTCCATTTTTTATGAAACAAATGTTGTTGGAAAGCTCTCGATGAGTTCTTCAATTTGAAATCTATTTTTACCAATTTGGGGATGATTAATATTTCACCTTTTTATGGCCTCAGTTTCTAGTTTGACCAAACTTTGAGTAGCCATAACATGGTCATCTACACTCTAATTTTGCCCATTCAGGTTGTGTTGGAGTCATAATTTTGAAAACTTTGTAATGAGCATTGGGGAAATTTAAATTTCTAGTGATTTTAATACCCTAAATTAAGCCTCCTTACTAAAGAGTTTTTAGACCTGCAAAAGTTTGATTACTTAGAAAGTAGGTGAGGGTATAGTTCCCTCACTTTACCTATCTCCATACATCTTGCCTTACCTAGATGCATCCCCTTCAATCCCACTCAGATATATTTAACTGGTCCTCTTTGTGAAGTTCTAACATTCCATCAAGGATAACATCTTTTGGAAATTTTGATATGTACTCTAGTGAAAGATTATCAAAAGATGGAACCTAAATGTCTTTGTCTTCATCCAAGATCATTGGAGGCTCACATAACTTTTGATTCTCAACATTGACAACTAAGTAAATTTGCATGTATGGAGGAAAATTAAGGTAGAAGGCATTGGTACAAATCTTTTCTAAGATCTCAAAAGGACCATATGAGATAGGCTTGAGCTTCCTTCATTTACCTTGCATTCTTTCCATGCTGATATATAACCAAACTCTATCACCAACTTGTAAATAGTGATCGATGTGATTCTTATCATGGGGAGCCTTGTATTTTGCTTGGCTCCGCTCCAACTGGTCTTCTACTACCTGGTGGATTGCTTAGACCTTCTAGATGAACTTTAAAGCCTTTTTTGCATTATGACATCCATCTACAACATTGTCCTTTCCAAAATAAAAATCCATTGGTGTCTTAGGCAAGTAACCAAAGCAAGTCTCAAAAGAAGACCTCTTTGTAGAAGAGTGTGTTGTATGGTTGTGACCATGCTACACATAATGAAAACTTCCATCCCACAAGTTAGGATGCTTTTTACCATAACCTCTAATTATATGAACAACTATGTTGTTGACTACCCCTATCTATTCGTCTATCTGTGGATGGAAGGCTATACTCTTCTTTAGTTTAGTGTTTATGAGTCCCCACAAAGATGACCAAAATTCCCCCAAGAATCAAGAATCTTGATATGATACAATAGAACTAGGTAACCCAAAACGAACCCATACAAATTGAAAGTACAAATGAGTTGTTAGTTCAATAGTGACCTACTTTTTACAAGGCATTTAAATATACTTTTCTTTTAATAGGTCACCTACTACATACAAATAACCATGACCCTTCCTAGACATAGGTAAACCCCCCACAAAGACCATAGATACACTTTCCCATGGATGGGATGGTATAGTTAAAGATGTGTACAAACCCAATTTTCTATTACTTGGTTTTCTAATTACACACATTACACATCCTTTGATATACCTAGTGATAGTTTCTTATATACAAGGCTAGTAACAATGTTTTTGCAATTGAGACAATATCTTACTTACCTTGAAATGTCCTACAATCAAATGGGTGTGTGCTTCCCAGATTACATGTGCTTGTTTATCTTTAGGAATGCATAATTTTCCCAAGTGGTACAAAAAATTTGTTGGAAATATAAGATAGGCTAAGTTATTGAGAGGGGAGGGGTGAATCAATAACTCATAAAACTTAATCTTAATTCACCAATTAATCTTTCATATGTATTCTAATCTAGTTGCATGCATGAAAAATTGAAAGCATCAAAACATTCATAACACTTTGACACACAATATGGTGAACCAAAAATGTTCCAAATAGAAAGTAAAACTAGGGTGGGGATGATACCCACAAGCTTTAGTACTATAGTATAAAGTTGTCTTGTTAAGGATTACATTGATCACTTCTGATGATCTGCCCTATTAGGAGCAATAGGGACTGCTAGGTCCACCTTGCGAAAGGATTTACAAACATACAATGAAGTATGCACTCGATGAAGAGATTTACAAAAGACTATTAAGTCTACCTTGTGAAAGGATTTAATTATTTCACCTATTAGGTTCAACTAGTGGCTTATCTCTAATCTACAACTTTGATTTTCTGAATGAGATTCCTTTGGAGTGTAATGATCACCTTGTTGTGATTGATAAATCTTTTTTGTTCCTTATACAACTTGTAGCCTTCTTACTTCACACTTTTGTTCTTAGTGTGTCTCATATACATTACATTATTAATCATGCTTTGGATATGATACAATACATTACATATATACCAATCCAAATTATAATTCATCAAAGTCAACTACAATATAAGTTTTACCAAAATACACAAAGTCAACCCATTTATAGGTACTTAGGTTCTGAAGATAAACTCGGTGAGGTTTTGACACTTGGCAACCATTATCAATGCTTGGGATCATCATGAACTCAGTAGATCTAGAAGCTTGGCTCATACTAATCACTTCCAAGTGGTCTAAGTTCAGTTAGCACTGGTGACTCATTGAATACTATGATACTCAACATATAATCTAAATCACTTGGTTGACATTGCATAGCTTGGACAACACTATCATTGTGAGCTTGGTATAAATTGAATCACTTGGTTGACATTGTATAGATCGGTCAATACTAGATTCACATTGTTGAAGCTACAAACTCAATAAGCACTAGAAAAATTAGTTTGCATAGAGAAACTTGGTAAACACAATGAAACTTGGTTTACATTGATAATCACCAACTTGGTAGATATTGCTTGATTCAAATTGAATATTGTTCCTGGAACTTGGTAGCAACTATAGAACTTGGTATGGCTTTGAATTACTTGGTTAACATAATAGATTGCAAGATATGCTTAGTAGCTACTAATTATCTAGTTATGTGTGTGTGTGACTAATAAACAAACTTGACTGTAATGTCAACAATCTCCCCCTTTGGTATTAGAGACAAAAACACTTATCAATCAAAATTGAATTCAAAAAGTTCAAAACAATCTTTAGTCTCCATCTTGTATCTTCAACTTGGTGACATACTCTATATTTGAGATTTTTTTAAAATGCTTTTATGAGAGATGTTTATCTGAATATTTCTACATATTATGATGCTCCCCCATACATATATAGTCAGCATACCTTACATATTATACATCTTCTCATCTTCTCCCTTTTTATTGCATCATCACATATTCTCCCCCTTTTTGACATAAATCCCAGAGGTGTATGACACATGGTTATTCCAAAATGTGACAAGAAGTCATGATATACTTTTAAAATCAATGCCATTTTCTTCATCCAATTTTCTTGCAACACCTTGCTTGCATGTAATGCAATCTAAACTTCTATTCATAATTCCATCATATGATTAGCTATGGAGAAGTTGTTATCGTGGATGAGAGTTCTGGCATGTGCAATGTGTTTTTGCAATGCATCCATGTTTGGAAGAATCATGCCTTGTATATCTAAAAATGTGGACCCTATCTTAGATTCTTCCCTTATTAATCCTACTTGCATATCAATCAAAAATTTGATCTTTGTGTAATGAGTAGAAGTCTAGCTCAGATCAAGTGACAACTAGTGTGCACTTGCCTTTAGATCTTCATATATCTTGGATAGTTTATCTTTGATTTCCTACATAAAGATAGATGTATTACATAGTTTACTAAATAGAGAAGTGACATTGTTGGTAGAGGTTTCCAATGAGCTAAGAATAGTAGACAAGTCTCCTTGGTATAGTGCAATCTTTTGTGCAACTAGCTCTAGTACTTTATTTTCAAATTTCTTCTCTACTCTTTGCAATAATTTCTCTTGCCCATTCAAATATTTATTCAATTTTTGACCCACTTCTACTAGTTGAGCCAAAATAGGTTGAGAAGTATCAACCTCAGTACTGAGTGCATCTGCAATAATGTTCTTTGTAACTTCTAGCACTTGATGTTCTTTGTTTCTCTCCTCTCTAAGCCTTTGGTGCTTAGCTTTCTTCTACAAAAGTTCTCCTACTATATGCATTTGATTGAGATTCAAAGTAGAGATATATGAATTTGGAATAACTATATCTTCATCAAGATCAATGTCTTCTTCCTTATCTTTTCCTTTGCTAGAAACCTTAGTACTCAATTGAGGCTTACTCTCAACCATCTTTGTACTAACTATTTGCATACTTAGAATAGTAACAATAGTGGAAATGGAAGGACTACCAAAAAAAGTAGATATTGTACTAATTAAAGAAATACCTTATTTTAGAGTAGCTAAAATTGATGGTGGAAGCACTAACTGCTTGATAGATGAAGTATTGATCACTTCAATTAATGAAGTACTAAGCCAAACAGGTGCAGAGATTGGTTGAGTGCTTGAATTTGCAGTGTTTGTTACAACCAACTTGGCAGAATCTTTCTCTGAGCTTGATGACTTTAAAGATTTTCTTGTAGAGTGAGGAAGTGAGGCTATAACCACTACTACAATCTTTTTAGGGTCAATTTCCTCAATGCTCTGAATCTCAAGGAGATTCTCCTCAGTGGCCTCTTATTCTTGCTCCTCATCATCTTTATTCTCATCAATTGTTTCTTCTTTATCATCATTATCCTCTTCTTCCTTATCATCTTCACCATAATATTTGACATGAACAACAAAATCAATCTACTGATGAAGATTGAAAATATTCTTCCATGTATTAGTGGCATTCCTCACCACATGTTCATTATCATTGATCAGTATCAAGCAAGTGGTAAATTTCAAGGTAAGTTTTTCTTCATTTTGCTTCATGGTTTCTTTTACTTCTTTGTCATTAAATCTCAGCATGGGTTGCCTCAGAGTCTACTCATATATGTCCTTTGCAATTTTCTTAGCATGTTCTCATCTTGGCTTGATTATTTCCATCTATTCATTGGGAATCTACTGTGCAAGTTGGTCAGTTGAATATTTCTATTTTCCTAGCTTAGACATAACCATGTCTTCAATTTGCTTCTTCTCTTCTATGTTTCTAGTCTCATACCTCAATGATTTGAAATTTTCCATGCCCACTCTAGAATGATTCTCCTTCAATTTCTCTTGAAATGTGAGTGGAGGCCATTTGAAAACAATATCCTCTACTTCTTCACCCAATTTCAATTTCTTTCTAGATGTTCTTCTTGTAAATACTATAGTAGATGACTTGGTAGGTTTGGTTATGATAATCTTGCCTTTCTTCTTAATTGGTTCTTCTTCTTCTAATTTTGTTTCATCTGCTTCATCTTTTGTATCATTTTCAATCATGCTATCTCCTCTACCTTCTGTCAATAGGAGAGTAGAACTAGTTTGTCTCAATTTTGCTATCCTTTTCTTTCCTTTGTTGATAGCCTGAGAAATTTTTATCTCTAGTTCAATTCTAGCTTTTGCTTCATCATGTGTACCAAAATATGTGGCCTTTGGATCCATAGGCTCATTCAATAATGCCTCAATAATGTCCCTGGTATCATCAATATTAACCTCATAGCCTAGAGGCTTGACCCATACCACTTTAGGTTTTATTGATTGAATGTATACTTTGTCATAATCTACCATAAAAAAATATCATCCTTGTAATCTTCTACAAGTTTATTTGGAATTCTAATTTTGTTATTCATTTTATCCTTGAATGAATAATATAATTGTCCATAATACTAATGTAATTTTCACCCATCTCTACTATATACTCATTGATTTGAAATAGTATAGGTACACCTTTTCTCCATACAACTGTACCTTTTAAAGGGAAAAAATTTTGTACAAAAAAGAATAATAGGTTGAAAGTGAACCAAACTTACATGGGTTATTCTTTGAAGTTCTAATGCTTTCCATGTTTTTGTTGAATTGGTTCAACATCATCTCAGAAAGGTCAAAGGACATGTTCTTCTTCACCACTTTAAAAGTGAGATCTACTGCCTCACATGATATGTTATTGAGGTGACTAGAGCTATATATTTTGTGTGCAATTACACGAATTCCAAACTTCAACTCCATGTCAGCTACACAATTGATCTTCATACCTCTTCCATCCCATTCGGCAAGAGTTTCCTTTCTGAGTTTTACCCAACTTAGGGTTTTGGTGGTCTTTTCCTCGGTCAACATCGAGAGCCCTATGATATGATGAATCATTTTATTTGTTATGAAAATAGGCTAGTCTAGCCATAAATGCCTATTGTGCACACAGATAAGTAAAAAACTTATCCATTTTATCTAAAATTCTTGGGGCATGTGTGGAATGTAGGTTAAACCCTTGGTTCTCAAGTGTTGATGCATGGATTTTAATATACCATTCACACAAATTTTCCAAAGTTTCATCCATTTCTAGGGTTCCTATGTCTTGAATTAAACCAAAAATGTGTGAGAAAATGTCATTAACTAGTAGTAACTTTGGACAAATATGTGACTGAGCTCCATTAGGATTAAGAGTTTCCACAACTGTCTGACTCAACTTGAAATTTGGTGATTTCCACTCAACTCCTTTAACCAATATTTCAGACCCCTTATTAGTTTTGCTACTAGAGGATTCCATTGCTTGGTAGGATTTATGAAAACATGAAAAAAACTTCAACAATATAACACACAAATTGCTTGGATGAATAGAAATTGCTCTTTGCATATAGCTCTTGAAAAATTATGGTGACAAATGAATTTAATTTCACCCTTTTTAGAAAATTCCACTTTCCAATTGCCATAAATTCTTGGTACATTCACTTTCTTGATGACAAACTATCTTCCACTTGGTTTAAATTAATTTCTCAATAGAGCCTTTCATGACTTAGTGTCCATACAATAACTTAGTTACTCCTGACCTTGCTCAACAAGATCTTTCTATATGACCTAGCTTGGTAAGGTCCATAATTTCGGTAGACACTTAGTGATTGATTTGCATCTTGAATGTTGATATGGATCTTTCATTTTTGCTAACTAGAATTGATGTGAGATGCCTACTTTAGAATCTTAGTTCCAGTTATCCTTGTGTGAGATCAAGTAGAAATGTTTAAGTCACCCAATTCTTGAGTGACATGTGCTTTATTGCTCATCCTTGCATTCTCAGAAGATTTTGTAATCCACTGCTTTCTAATGTTATTAGTCTTGGTTTTTGTTTCATCATTAATTCTTCCAATGTTTATATAGTTCTTGGCAAGATGGCCAAATTCTGTACAAATGAAACATCTTCTAGTGGAGTCTCTTGTCCTCATGTGATGTTTTACACAATTTATTCCAATGTGTCCAAATTCTCCATAGTAATGACATCTGCACCATGTATTATAGTTTTGGTTTTCTTTTCATCTTTAATTATTCTAGTGTTCATATAGTTCTTGGCAAGATGGCCAAATTCTATACAAATGAATTATCTTCTAGTAGGGTCTCTTGTCCTTAGGTGATGTTTTAAATAGTTTATTTCAATGTGTTCAAATTCTCCACAGTAATGACATTTGCACCATGTATTATAGTCCCAACTAAATATATCATTTACAATCTATTCTATGGGATTCAATATCTTGGTTTTGCATTTAGAAGATTTGTGCCCATGCTTCTTGCATTTGTGACATTTTCCTTCAAATTTAAGTTTCTCTTTGCATTTATTAGCTCTATGACCATGCTTATTGCAATTATAGCATTTTCCATTGAATTTAGCTTTAAATTGCTCCAACATTTGTTTGATGTATGACCTAGTTTACCACAGTGATTGCAAGTAGGTCTTTGATTCTCTTGAGCTCCTTGCTTAGATGATTCACCATCTTCTGTATATCCAATTCTTACTTTGCCTTTTTGTCTGTATTAAATTTTCTCATTTAATTGATCCATGTCTGCTTGAGATTTCATTATCCTCTCATTGGTTTTCTTTTCAATATTTAGATCATTATGCAATCTTTCATTTTCTAATCTTAGATTCATGATTTATATATTTGCATTAGTAAGCTAATCAATGAATTTTTCCCGTTGAAGGAATAGATGTTGAATTTCTTTATTATTTCCTTCTAATTCTTCTTTTATCTTGTTTTTCTCTTCCACGACTTCACACAATCTTACTGACTAAATTCCTTGTTCTCTTTTTAGCTTCCTTCTTCTTGAAGTGTGCCATTCTTTTCTAATAGTTCTATGATTGCTTCATTAGCTTCATATATATAACTTTTTGAATGGATATCTTCAATTCTTTCTTCAATGTAGATTTTTCCATTCATCTGTACTACAAGATCTTTTCTTCTTTTTAGAGATTGAGATAGTTTCTCATTTGCTTTCTTTAGTTTTCCAATAGCCAATTCCAAATCTATCTTTTCATTATCAATAGCTTTATCAAGTTTGAATACTACTGTAGACACCTAAAAATCCTTTAGAAAATAATATTTTTATTTTCTGAAAAAAATCCCTGATGACATCATCATTTATTAATTAATTATTTAATTAATTAATTAATTAATTTTTATGCCATTAAATTCCTTTATCTTAATTAAAAATATTTAATTAAGGAATCCCTCCCAAAAATGTTTAAATCTTATTTAAACATTATTTCCTTATTTATTAATTATTTAATTAATAAATTGACCAAAAAACCCAAAATAAATAAAAAAATTATTTTTTGCCCAAAACTTGGCCAATTTCCTTAAGACCACTAACCTCTTCCAAAATCTTCTAATCCTTCTTTAATTTTGATTAAAGGCTAATCTCATCATTTCCTACCCCTAATCCCAACTCAAAATATTTAACTAAGATTAAATATTAATCCTCATGTTTATTAAAAAAGTTTTAATAAATATCTCCTCAACCCAAACCCTTGAAATAAATAAAACTTTATTTATTTCCTAAAAATCTAATTTATCCTCATCCTAAGAAGTTCTAGACTCTTCTAGAAAGTCTTCATCCTTATCCAAAGTCTAGACTCTTCTAAAAGATGTCTTTAAACCTAATCCTTATCCCCTCCTAACCTTGTCACATTCCCTAAAAATGGGTTAAGACTTACTAACCCAAGCCAAAGTTAATAAATATCTCCTCCTTCACCCACCCTCATTAATTGCAATCCACTTGCCATCCACTTGCCTAGTCCTAAGCCATCTCTAACCCTTCCTCTAATCATTTTTACAACCCTAACCAAGCTTAAAACCTCCCTAAACCCTCAAATTCGAATTTCATGGTATCTCTCACAAATATCTTCAACCACAAAACTTTATAAAGCCCACAAAGTCATAAATGTTCTTACAAAGCACTTATGAAGGGTCTTTATGAAGATTTTATCCCTTGAGCCTCCTTTGTTGACTCATCCTTCCCCTTTCCTCCATCCTCTCACCATGTGACATGTGTCACTCCTTGATTGGTTGTAAGGAAGCACAATCCATGTGCTCTCCTCTCATGCAATCTAAGCCCTCCATGAGCTTTTTCCCATCCTTGCATCTTAGCCCTCAATCCCTCAAGCCTCTTGCCTATAAATTGGATCTTTCCCCTTTGCAAAATAACACAATCCATGAAGTAAAGTTATAATGCTATTTTGAGAGCCAAATCCATACTAAAGCCATCTATCCACACTAAAAATCCACAATCATCCATTGAAGCATTTGGAAGCATATTGAGCATACATCCTATCCATTTAGATAAAGCTACTCAACAAGAGAGCTTCTTATTGAGAGAGTCCATTAATGGCTCATATTCTCAATTGAGAGTTCATCTTAGTCTATCTTGAAGTTTATGAATTTTGTTTAGTTTGTAGAAGCTTTATTTAAATTTGGTTTCTATTAGCATACTAACACTGCTCATATACATTTTGGCACGCCCGGTGGGACCCTGCATGGGTCATCTTCATTAGCTTTTTAAGTCAAATTTTGTATGTCATTTGCTAATTTTGGCTAATTTTGCTTGTTTTTGTGATTGGTAGGATTGTATAAATTGGTTTTGTAGGTCCACATGAGCATGAGGAAGACAAAGGAACTCATAGTCTATCTCATAGTGTTTGCAGATTTTTCAAGCTTATAGGTGGACAAAGCACTTGGAATTCTTCTTTCTCTTCTTGTCTATATTCTTCTTATTCCATCTACTTCTTCTTCTTCTTCTTGTGGGAGATCTTGGCCATTTTTTTTAAGGAAGCAAAATCATACACACTTCTTTTTAGTGCTTAAAATGAACCCCCAAATCATACTTAAATCCATTAAAAACTAAAAATTTGCCAAAAAAAAAATATAAAAATCTTTTAACAAGTGAAACTAAATCAATCCAATCATTTGCATCCTTGCAACATCAAGGTTTTAGATGCATTCATGCAAAGTTAGGAACACTTCATTTTTAGAATTTCAAAAGAACTTCAAGTTTCCATTTCAAAAGGTTCAAAATCAACACTAAGTGCACACTAAAATCTAAATCAAACTCAAAGCATCAATCAAGGATAAAATGAACCTCATTTGCAAATATTTTAAAGTTCTTTTAAGAATCTCATGAAAACTAAGAGTCCTAAATGGTTGCCAAAATTGTCCTAAAAAGCTTTGTTATTTGTTCCAAACAAATGTCTTGTTGCAAAATCTTGAATGTTGCTTAGGTTTTTCATGCATCAAAACAACCTAGGAATATCATTTTTGGGCTTAAAACATGCAAACTAGAACACAAAATCTTGAATGAAAACCAAAGTCCAAAGAGTCATTTTCACTTTTGAGTCCAAAACAATCTTGAATGATCTAAGGTTAAAACAAAGCACTTCAAAGTTCTTAAAACAACACACAAAATCTCAATCTTGAATGCTCAAAGAAAAAAACTTGAATGTTTAATCACTTGTCTTTGAATGCATGTTGCTAAAATCACTCTTGAGTGCCATGGATTAAAATCAAGTTTTTTTTTTTTTATGAATGCATGATTAAAACAACAAATCCAATCTTGAATGCCATAGATCAAATAATCATCTTTTGGGGCATAAAAAGAATCCACATTTTTGAAATCTTCTAAGTTATAAAAACTAATAAAGACGCTTTGAGTAAGTTTGTAGTTGGACTCACCCTCTTTAATCACCCATCAATTTAACCATTGGTTGCAATCTCAATGCCATCTATGGGGATGGGTCTACCTAAGAGGGTGTTAAGTGCTCCACAAAGATCAAACTCCACTCACTTAGGTCTTTAGTGGTTTTTCTAAGTTAGAAAATTTCTTGAATGCGCATTAATCTCGCTCACACTTCATTTGGACAAATCTTGACATGGAGGGCCTCCGGGCACGCGCTTGGCAATCAAGTTTCACACATCTTTGTTTTGGGCTTAAAAAAAACTCACACTCAATCTTGAATGCCTAACAATCAATGAACATTGCATGGTTTGGATGCATTTTCAATGGCACTTGCATTTCTTATGTTAACAATCTCTCAACTTTCATTATGCTGACGATGCTGTCAAATTGGAATGAACATTGTATGCCATAATCACAAGTGTCTTCAATCATAGCTTACAAAATCTAAATCATCAATTTGAATGAACGCTTGTCTTTTAAAGCCCAAGATCATGTATGTGGTCTTGTTTTACACTTTTTAGGAGGCCTGCTTGGGGATTTCATCACCCCTTGGGATGACTTCAACTCCAGCATTTTGGCGGAGTATAAAGATCGGGAGGTGAATCCAAAGACACCTCTCTTGGGATCAAAATTTTGTCACTCGAGCTAAGCCTCAAGGAACTTTATACCCTTGAGAAGTGAAAGAGGAGAAGTGGGTTACCGCTCCTCTCGGCTGTGTGACATTTTTTTGGTTTCATCTACAGATTTGGGCCTCACGTACCTTGTGTATATCAAGGACTCCCTAGCTAAACCAAATTTCATCCTTGTAGAAAGCTTCCTAAGATGTTGGTGTGTTTGACGTGCTTGCTCAAAACTTTTGTCTGCTTATTTGTTCATAGCTTTTGAATGAATGTTTGTCAATTTTGGTTGAAATCCCAAAAAAGTAGAAATCTCCCAGCTCAAGGCATACTTAGCGTAGTCACTGCCTTATCAGAAAATTATCCAAGCTCCCCCACTGCAACCGAATCTATCTAGTTCTTTGCCTTAGAACAATCCCAAATCCAAAGTCCATCCAAATCATCCCCCCAGCCAGCTAGCAACCTAATCCAAAATCACCCAAGCCTTTAAAGAGTTGTTGTCACTTTGCCAAAATTTGCTATCCAATCAATATATCCTACCAATCAACCAATCTCACCAAGGTTATCCCTCTGACAGAGAATTGTCTAGGGTAATCTAGCTTTGTCACTTGCATCCCTCATCACCTTGAGCTAAAGGTTGGGATCCACAAGTGGTCAATCTCGTGCCATGCCCATAGGATCATTAGTCTATCCTCAAGTTGACACAGCCACCACCAAATCCAGCGCATAGGAAAGAAAAAATCTCACCTTTTGACAACATGCCCTTGAAGTCTTCCATCCACAGGAAACCCAAAAATCTCCAGCCAATCCTCCTTAGGTCTGTCATGCAGCTTTGACTCTCCCTAGGAAATCTTTCATCAGCCAATCCAAAATCTGTGCTTAATCCAAATCCAACCATGAGCTTCCGTGTTCATCCATATGCAAGACCCCATCCCCATCAAACTCACCATCAAAGAATGAAGTACCAATCCTATCATGATGTGTTTGGTCGCATTGTCCTTGCTCCCACCACCTCCTATTCCAATGATGATGAAAATCTTGTTGACTATGACAGGTATATTGAAAGCCTTAGAAACATTCCCCCAAGCATCCCCCAAAATCCAAGAGTTATTCCAAACTATCTAGTCATGCCATCTGATACTCCAGCTTCTCCTCCATCACCCCATCAACCAAGCTTCCAATCTTCCACCCCCATCACAATAGCTATTCCTGTCAATCCACCTCCACCTTCAACACATGAGTCTCCAAGGAATCTCCTAGAGGAAATACAAGAAAAGTTGCCTCCAACAGTCAATAAGCCATGTCATCTAATCCAACCATGTGAAGTAGTCAGTGATGAAGCTTCCCCATCTATAATATCACCTCCATCTCCCATAGCTATCATCCCCATACCATCCATCAAATTGCTTAAAATCCTTCCACTTCCCGCAAGCATCAAAATTCCACCACTTGTCAAATCCCTCCAAATCCTATCCACATCGCCTCCAAGAATTTCCCAAATCTCTCATAATGACCCTTATGCATCCATCTTCTACTCACCCATCTCCACTACTGAATCTCCCATCTATCCATCCGCTGCCTTTGAAGAATCCATCCCTTCACCTCCTATCGCACCATCCACTCCAAACCAATCCTATCAAGATGAACTAGTGCCTGATCTCTGATTGAAAACTTTGATTTGTTGAATGAGATTCCTTTGGAGTGTAATGACCACCTTGTTGTGATGGATAAATCTTTGCTGCTCCTTATACTGCTTGTAAGTTTCTTACTTTGCACTTCTGCTCTTAGTGGGTCTCATATATATTCCATTATTCATCATGCTTTGGATTTGATAAAATAAATTTAATATATACCAATCCAAATTACAATTCATCAAAGTTGACTGCAATAAAAGTTTTACCAAAATACACAAAGTCAGCCCATTTGTAGGTACTTGGGTTATGAAGAAAAACTTGGTGAGGTTCTGATACTCGGTAGCCATCATCAATGCTTAACATTGTCATGCACTCGATAGATGTAGAAGCTCATCTCATACTAATAACTTCCAAGTAGTCTAAATTTGGTCTACACTAGTGAGCTAGTGAACATTGCAAAACTCAACATATAAACTAAATCACATAGTTGACACTACATAGTGTAGTCAACACTATCACTATAAGCTCTATATAAATTGAATCACTTGGTTGACAATGTATAGCTTGGTCAACACTAGGTTCATGTTGCAAAAGCTATGAACTTGATAAGCACTAGAAAATTAGTTTGCATAAAGAAAGTCAATAAACACTATGAAACTTGGTTTACACTAATAATCACCAACTTGGTAGATACTGCTCGGTATGAACTAAATATTGTTCCTAGAATTGTATAGCATCTGTAGAACTTAGTATAGATTTGCATTACTTGGCTAAAATAATAGACTACAAGATATGCTCAGTAGCTATTGATTATCTAATTAAGTGTGTGTGTCACTAATAAAAAAACTTAACTATAATGTCAACAAAATTATCCTGCACATACTAATATTTCTCTTTTACATGTTTATATTGGATTAAAGCTACATAGATACCATTCAAGTTCTCATCATCACTATATTGTTCCTAAAAACTTTCATGAACCATAGAACTACTCTGAAGGATTATCAAAGCATTCTTAAGAGGAGGCCTAGAGAACATATCTGCTACTTTTTTATGAACACTCTTCTTATATTTAATTACCAAATGAAATTGTTGTAGAAAACCCATCCACCTAAAGTGCCTACTTTGTTACAACTTAGATTGTGAGTGCTACTATTGAACTGGTGGTGATCAATGTGGATTAAAATTTCCTTCCCCATTAAATAATGCTTCCATTTTTTAACACTTTAAACTATAGCATAATGTTCCTTATCATAAGTGGGATAGTTACTTACTGCTCTTGAAAAAGTTTCAAGGTGGTAGCAAACTAGATTACCTCCTTGAATTAATACAGCTCCCATGGCAAACCCACTCACACCTATCTTAATTTTGAATGGTTGATGTAAATTAGGTAGAGCTAGAACTGGTGTAGTGCTCAACTTTTCCTTCAAAGCATCAAAAGCTTTCTATTGTGGATGTCCCCATTCAAAAATTGCCTTTGTACTAGTTAATGCATGCAATGGAGATGTGATGTAAGAAAAGTTTGCAATGAACTTCCTCCAGTATTGAATTGCACCTAAGAAGCTCCTGGCTTCTATAACTGTATTTAGCTTAGGCCATTTAACAATGCATTTAACCTTTGTAGGGTCTAATTGTTGACAATTGGCTAATAGTGATATATAATTATTGTCATTTATGGAAACACATGATGTACATATTCACAAGAAACCCTAGTAATAAAGATACTTAGTGTTTGGTAATTAAAAGATTGGTTTAGTATAGAATTTGGTTTCCAGTGGTGTTTATAACTTGTTGTTGATGTCATATTATGACTAGCAAAGTTACATAGAGATAGTCTACATGTTGGTGATGATGTGTATAACCTCAGAAGTTAGTATGCACTGTATAGAATAGAGATAATCATGTTTGAAGCTAAACAAGACAGTGGAATTGAAGAAAAGAAGTATTTTGTTTACAAAATAATTACTTGCCCATTTAGGGTTGACATATGAGATGTTTACTCTAACTTGGAAAAATGAATAATGGTCTTAGCCAACCCAGTAGTAATTTGTGTAAAGAAATGGTATTCATACAAAGGACATTTTCCAATAAGAAGTGAGCTATCTTGTATTTGTGATGTGCGAGCTTATTGTGAAAGTGATATGCAAATTTTTATATGATCTATTTGGTGATCCAAGATCAAGCTAAAGTTCAAAGATCAGTCAAGAAAGGAATATAACAGTAAATTACTTATTTAGGCAGTGAGCTCTTATTGTAGTTGAAATTGCATGTTTGAGGAGTGGGATTTTCTTGCATACATTGTACTACAACTCCTAACAAGGTTGGAATCTCCTAATAGGGATTCAAAGTTTCCTAATAGGGACTCCTTATAATGAATTTTCTCATTGACTCCTAATAGGGTCCATTCTCTAAGAAGAAACTTATACATTAGTATATTATCTAGTGGGTATCATCCCCACTAGGGTTTTCCCTTGACCAGGCTTTCCTAGTTAGAAAAATATGATGTTATGAGTTATCTTTGTGCATTTTTATTATTACTGTTCATCATTACTTTACTACTTTGTTATGCATGGTTTAAAGTGAGTAATAATATCTAGTTGGTGACTAATGTTTGTAGATTACTGATTCCCCTCGCCCCATCTTATTAATCCCTATTTCTAATGACTATCCCCTATGACATAGCCTAAGTACACTAATGATGTCTACACAAATTCATATTTAGACATCTTTATATAAAGTTTTTCTTTTCTCAATACACCAATGATTCTTTTTACATGAACTACATGATCATCCCAAGACTTACTGAAAATAAGGATATCATCTAAATAGACTATGATAAAATCATCAATAAAGGGATGCAAGACATCATTCATGACTCTCATAAATGTAGCTAGTGCATTACAAAGCCCAAAAGGCATAACCAACCACTCAAATAGTCCCTATTTTGTCTTAAATACAATTTTCCAAATATCATTATCTATAATTAAAATTTGATGATATCCACTATGCAAGTCTAACTTAGTGAAATAAATTGCATGTTTCAACTAATCAAGTAAATCACCTATTTTGAGAAGAGGATACTTTTTCTTTACCATTATCTTGTTCAAAGCCTTGTAGTCGATGCACATTCTCCAAGTCTAATCCTTCTTTGGAACCAACATAAATCTCAATGGTAAGAGTAAAAGGCACTTCCACCCAACCTCATGGAACCTAAATGGCCCACTCCCACTGTGCTGAGGAGATAGTCTCAAGTCCAAAACAAGATATCAATCCAAATATCAAAAGTACTCTCTAAGTTCAGGAAGTCCTAAAAGTAATCTAAGTCAAAGGTTCCAAGATAAATTGACATCTAAACCCAAAGGCAAACAAAGAAACATATGAAACCTACTATATAAGTGAGCAAGTGTCATCACACGAATCATGCTAGAGTTACCCTGGCAGTCTCTCAGGACCTCGACCTCCTAGTGATCCTTATGCAGCGCTAGTATCCTCTTATACTGGCAAGGCATACTAACTATGCAAGGTTGCAACCAAGTGTTCTCTCTACTCCTGTCCTAGTCTATACTAGCACTCAAGGCATGTGTAAGAACATACAAAGACTCTTATTAGGTTCATTTTACTCTCATTTAGTGTAGTGTTTTTACTTATTAAACAACTCACAATGGGTTACCCTAGTAACCACTTAGGGCCCCGACCTCCATTGCAAGCTACTTCTCAACATTATATATAGATAACCTACCCTAAGCTCATGAAATCACACATTAAAGAATCATAGAAAATCACCTCAGTCCTATACAAGTGACTGAAAAGCATTAAAAATAAATCTAAACACCCATCAATTCTCAATGAGCAACTAGAAAGTATCCCAATAATACTAATCAAAGACTCAAAATGGTTAAGTCAAACATACTATAGCACTTATCACACTATCCCATAATGACAATAAAAAATAATAACCAACAATATAATCACACTCATCATAGAGCATACCAACACATTACCATGGTTGAGTTAAAATAATCAAGATCAAGTCAACATACTATCACACTCATAGAACTCCCAATCCTATGGTAGACGTCCTAGAACTGGTCAACACTCTAGTTTGGTTTGATTTGAAACTATATTGTTGAGTTAAATGTAAGATTTTCAGTTTTTGTTTCGAGTACATAAGTTTCTCAGTTTGCCTTACCAGTTAACTCATTCATTTTTCTCAATAAAATATACAATTACCCCCATTACATATTGATTTATTTTCCCTAATATACCCTAAGGATATTTTGTATATTTTATTTTTAAAAATTATTAAAATAATCCTCATTGAATTTCAATAAAATAATTGCAATTTAAAACATCAGAATTAAATACTCTCCACCTTATTATCTAATTTTCATTATTAGTTTAATTTAATTTAATTTAATTTAACTAGTAACTATATAAATAACATTTAATTAATTATTAAAAATTAAACTAGTTAATAAATTTTATTAATAAAAATAATATTAAAAATTAATAATAAATAATAATTAAATATTTAAATAAAATTAATTTTAATAAAATTCAAAATTTAAAAAATCATAACATATGAAAGTGTTTTAAGGCCGTCGACTTTAAAACTAGCTACAACCCCATTGCATCTGCGTAGGGCCTGCGACCGCAATAGTATGCAGTATTATCACTGCTGCAATACATGCCATAGTGGCAATGGTTGCATCTATTAAAGATAGAGGGGGAGTATGGGGTTATTCCCACCCCTCCCAATTTAATTTAATTTCTTTAATTTCTTTTTTTTATATATAACAATTTTTTATTTTTATTTTTTGGAAGAATTAATTTATTTTATAAAATTTTGTTAATACAAAATTGAATAAAACAAATTTATTTAAAATATATATTTTTTATCAAGATCCTAGCACTAATCTAATGGAGAAAATACAACAAACCCACCATTTTTTTTGATTTTCAAGAAAAATTACATTTTAATTCAAAGCCTTCCCTAACTAGTATCTAATTTGCCAAATTAATGGATGAGGTTTTCTAAGATATTTCAATCTCTACGTATACAAAGAATTATCATGCATATTGGAAATTCACAAAATTGAAAGCACCCATCAAAGGAAATATTCAAATAACCATTGAACAAACATGATGAAGAAATGAAAGAAAGAGCATATTAAATTGAGCAAATAATCATAAGTGTCTACCTGGAATCTTACGCTATTCGCTATGCCCAAGAGGATTGTAGAGAAACTCCTCCTCTCAAAACCTTCTCTCTTCCAAAATTCTTTTCCCTTCTAAAATTCATGACCCTTCAAAAATGAACCCCCAAATTGTGATGTGGAGTTCTCTCCTAAAATCGAAGCACAAATTGTGTGATCACCCAAAAGAACTCTTTGCTCACTAGACTTCAACTCTTTATTTACTTTTCTTTATCTTTTCTTTAGCATTTCTTTTTCTTTTCCATGCACGTTTATTGAATTATTAAATAACTTTAATTAATTTTCACTTGACTTCTCTTTTAAGTAATTTATTAAATTTTAATCTCATGCACACATTATGCAATTTTGAAACTTTTAATAAATTAATATCTCTTTTCACTTTTTAATTTATTTTCAAACATTTAATTGATAAAATATTTATTAACTTAAATTATAATTGTATTTAGCATTTATTCAAAAATGAACTCTAAATATATTATTATTAAATTAAATAAATATTATCATGTTCTAAAATTAAACTTGTAACTTTTATCTTTAAGTTTAATTCTTTTTTCATTTAATTAATTTTTCAATTAATTAAATATTAAAATACCATAATAATTATCTATTAAATTAAATCATTTATTTAATTATTTAATTTGACTTAATTAGTAGAAAAAATCAACAAAAGACTCATAAAACAAAATATGAAAACCCATCATAGAAAAACACATGCAAGATCAATCTAAAGGGTTATAATCATGAATTAATGTCATTTGACGCATTCGAAAGGTAATTGACTCAGATGCTTGTCCTAATTTTCTATGACAAATGGCTTAAATGTTTAGGATTTGGACTTAAGAATGTATCTCCCCTCTCTTACCATTGAGATAATGCGATAGGGTATGCTCATCCTAGCAATTTGGAGAAGTTGATACAGAGTACTTGCAACTTGCATAAAATCTATGCATGTACAAACACAATATTCTAAGCAAAACAGAGAATGGTGAGAAGTGGTGCATCGTGTAGATCCTGACTAGCAGGTGACTACAACTCCCTTCCTTAACCACATCAAAAATTCCATACATAAAGAAAACATACGTGCACACCATACACATGCAATATGAGGTAAGTATCTATAAGAAAACACATATGATAATCCATCTATTTAATCATCATCCATAATTGAAAATACTATAATAATCATCATGCATACATGAAGTATAGAGTACCAAGTAATCTCATCATATATCAACTAAATCTAAAATAATCTCTAATAATCTCTAAATAATACTACTAATCATCAAACATAAAACTGGCCTAAAAGAGTTCAACAATAATAGAAAAAATGTAAACTAGGGGTAGGCACTACATGTACCAAAACTTCCATTGTTTACAAATTTTGAAGAGTCTTCTAGATACTCTTATCTTAAAAAACTTGTCCACCACCTTTGTCTCCCATTTATGATGATGCTTTAGTCCTTCATTTTTTGATATTAGGATTGTATTCCTCAAGCTTTCCTTTGCCTTTCTCAATCTTGGATCTTGTTAGTATTCAAATCTTCAATACTAGTGACACAAGAGCTCTAATACCAAAGATGATCTGATTAGGATCAAGGACTATTATAGAGGAATGCATTACTTCATTACATAAAGTTAATTCAAGGAATTAATTAGTGAATTAACATAATTTAAATGCTTAAATGATCAAAACCATAATAAGGTAATGAATAAAGGAAAATAGTAGAGAGATAGAAGTTAAAACACAATTCATAATAGAGTTCATTCATGGGTCAGACTATGTCTCTAGGTCCTACTCCAATAGAGCAACCAATCTGACTAGCTCCAAAATAAATTACAAGTGTTTAGAAATAATTCCCTTCAAGCACAATTGCAACATTATTCTCCAATGTGTAGGAATAATCATCAAGTCTCAAAAATCATAATCTCCTTCTCATCACTTGGATGGTTTTTCAAGGAGCTCCTACCTCCATTTTATACATGAAATTAGCCATAATTAGGCTTTAACCATCAAATAAATAAATAATCTCCCTTGGAAAAACAATCCCCAAAAAATCCCCTTTGGCATTTTACAAATATGACCTTATTTCATTTTTACGGGCTATCTTAGAAAATAGACCTTATTTAAATAAGATTGGCAGCTAAATCAACTTCAAATATAACTAACCCCATTTAGTCTTTGAATTTGTCAATGGTGTAGTGTCCAACATTAATTTTAGGGGACCGCCATTTAGGAGTTCAACTCCCACTGACCTCCACTTTCTCTTGGTGGTTTCTTTACTAAATATAAATAGATTTCCCTCAAATTAGTAAAGCCACTTGTGTGGTGTAGTGATTAAGAGGGTTAAGATATGGAGGTTGGGAGTTTGAATCTCCTCAAAAAAAAATTGCCACCCGATTCCAAAAGTGCCACATCACCATGCTGACTATAATGGTGATGTCATGGTCATGTCATCAATATCCATATTTTTACCTAAACTTTAAAGTGTCATAACTTCTACATCCAGCCTCTATTTTTGACAAAACAAAGTTGGAAATATAAGAGGAGAAATTGAGAGAGGTGGGGTAAATTAGTTGCCACTAAAATAAATCATGGATCCCTTAGATGTTAGTACAAAATAAACTGTAAAAACCAAACTTTGTTGATGCTCGACAAACACATAGAAAAATGTTCTAACTCAATAAAATCTAAAAATAATGCTCGAAAAATACTTAGCATGAAAATATTAAGATGTTATCTAAGATTTACAATTACTTTAATTTAGGTGCAAACACATAAGATAAATAGCATGAACATATTTGAGACCAAGATTTAAAGTGGAAAACCAATTTGGGAAAAACCACCAATTGCAACTAGTTATTGATTTTCACTCTTCTAAAGTGAGCCTTGTTAGGAATCAAACTTGTTAAAGATTAGAAAACACACTATTAGGTGTGATGCTATTAGAAGATTTAATCACCCTATTAAGAGTGGCCTTGTTAGAGGTCTTTGGACAATTCCATAGAAATGTCACCTTGTTAGAGGATTTATGAATAGTTGATAAGCCAACTCTATTAAGAGATTTAGATAACTACTACAATGGTTAGAGAGTAACAAAGAGATGACCTGCTTTTTGATGCAGTTGAATTGTTGATTACATATCTCAATTCTAGCGTGTATACTTGATCCTTCTTGATCAAATGTATCTTTTCAACTCCATAAGGATATTCTGATTCACTTCCTCTTAGCATCATTAAATCTTCAATTATCTTCCTTTCATTCATCTTTCTAATTCTCAAATTAACCTTATATTTATATCTTTTATTTTATCAAGTTGGCTAGAATATAACTTAGAATAATTAATATTTATCTCTTCAGTCTACTAGAACCAACACACAATTTAATTTAACTTAATATGCCAAAACAAGAAAATCTTTCATTAGCCGACTCTACTCGGTAGACACTAACTCAAAAATGATTTTTGTATGTTAACCAAGTGAACTTTGTCAATATAATATATTCGTAAAGTTCTTTTGGTAATCGAGTGACCTTGGTTAACACTAGTTCTATCCAATATTTTCTTCATTAACTAAGTGAGCTTGATTAACACTCAACTTTTGAAAGCTTTCCTTTGATGCCCAAGTGAACTTGGTATATACTATCTTCTATACTAGGCAAACTCTAGAATGCTCAATAGACACAAAAAATTATCTTCAATGCCTGAGTGAGCTCATCATACATTGACTGGAAATGATATGTTATTTTGTGTAACATCAAAGACAATGCACAATTAATCAATTGTTCCAACAATCTCCCTCTTTGGTATTGATGGCAACATAATATGTCATAATGCAATGAAGTTTTTAGAGAAATAAAACTAAGGAATGCATTCTCAATTTCATTATGATTCTCATCCATGAGAACTCCCTCTATTAGTGTGCAATCTTTTTGCCTTCAATTTTTCCCTCTATCAAGAAACTTCTATCTACTACAACTTCCTTTGATAGAAAACTCTGCCTTTGATATCAGACCAAGTTCATTCTCCACTTTTACATCTCTTTCTCTTTTTGTTTACAAAATTTATATGAGATATGACAACAAACTTCTCCCTCTTTGACATCTCATGCCAAAGATAATAAACAATGAATATCAATGTACCTCAAGTACTCATTCATTTGCAATAGATCATTGTCACTATTGCACCATCTGATTGACCTTCAACATGTTGTTGTTGATGCATCACTAAAATTCATTTAGTGAGGTTTAGATGGGGGAATGACCCCTCACTTACCTCTTAGATACAAAAATACATCCTTAGGTAATGGCTTGGTGAATATGTCTACAATTTGTTCTTTTGTATTCACATATTCCAATCTTACTTATTTATCTTGTATCAATTCTCTCAAGAAATGATATTTTATAGGAATGTGTTTTTTTTTGGTAGGCATTACTAGATTCTTTGATATATTGATTGCATTGGCATTATCATAGTATATAACTACTGGATCCTTTATCTCTATCTTCATAACTACTAATAGTTGTTTGAACCAAACAATATTAGAACAATTGACTATTTTTTCCACATATTTTACCTCTATTGCAGATTGAGAGATACAATTCTATCTCTTGCTTGTCCAAGACACTAGTCTTTTATCAAGAAAGAATGCTCCACCACTAGTGCTTTTTTTGTCATCAATACTTCCTGCCCAATCAACATCTATGAATATTTTTAAATCCAAATTGCCTCCTATTTTGAACCATAAACCATATTCTTTAGTACCTTTCAAATATCTCATGATTCTTTTGATTTCCATCATGTAATTTTGTTTGAGATTTTCTGAGAATCTTGCCACCATATTGACTACTAATACAATATCAAGCCTTGTATGCACTTCATGCTACAATTTTCCAATCATTGATCTATATGTGGTCTGATCTACCTCTTTGGAATCATCATTTTTGGAAAGTTTATGGCTAGTAGACATAGGGATTCCAACTAGTCTTGAATCTTCCATTCCAAATTTCTTTAGTATCTCCTTAATATATTTAGATTGAGTAACGTAGATACCGTCCTTCTTCTGTTGGATCTGCAATCCAACAAAGAATCTTATCTCTCCAAACATAGACATTTCAAATTCTTTGCTCATTTCTTATAAAAATTCCTTGTACAAGTCATCATTTCCTATGAATGGAGTGTCATCCACAAATATTTCTGCCAACACAATCCTTTTGTCTAATCCTTCTTTGATATACAAGCTACTATTGTCATTTGTTCTTTGAAAAACAATTGGTATCAAGTAGTTATGAAGTATTTCATACCAAGCTCTAGGATCTTACTTGAGACCATATAATGCCTTGTGTAATTTGCAGACCATGTCTCTTTTGCTAGGATCTACAAAAGCTTCAAGTTGTTCAATGTAGACTTCCCCATCAAGAATTCTAGATTTTACATCCATTTGATAAACTTTAAATCTTCTACGAGTTGCATATGCTAGTAAAGTTCTAACACCTTCTAATCTTGTAATAGGAGTAAAAGTTTCACCATAATCAATACCTTCTTCTTGAGAATAGCCTTTACCTACTAACCTTACTATATTTCTAGAAACTTTTCCATCTTCATTTAGCTTATTTCTAAATATTGACTTTGTGTCAATTACATTTTTATCCTTGGGTCTAGAAATAAGAGTCCAATTTTATTCATCTTTATCTATTCTATTTACTCATTCATTGCTTCAATCTAGCTTTCATTATCCAAAGCATCTTTAATATTTCTATGTTCAAATTCAACAAGTAAACATATACCTTTCAATTTGTTTCTTGTCATTATTCTATTTGAATTGTCTCCAATGATCTAGTCAGGTGCATGATGTCTTCTGGAATATCTTGCTAACATAGGTTCTTTGAATTTGGAGTTTGTTTTAGTGCTTTCCTCATGAACTTTAGTATTACACCTAGATCCCACTATTTGTGACTCAGATCCATCAGACTCGATTCACTCTAGTAATAGCTCGGTAGCCACTAACTACAACTTGGTTACTTCAAATTGTAACTTGGGTTGCATATATTGTAACTCAATAACTATTAAAGATTTTGGGCACTCAGGAGCTAAAGCCTCCTATCTACCAAATAGATTTGGTAGTATATTAGGTTCATAGTAAACAAATCTATTGTAATCCTCAAGCTCTTTGTTGCTTTCTTCTTCACTCTTTTTTACAAACTCATCAATTCTCATATGTGCACTTTCTATGATTTTATGAGTAGACAAATTCAAACATTTTTATGTTTTACTTCTATAGGAGTATCCTAGGAATATTCTTTCATCACCTTTGACATCAAATTTACCTTTCCTAGATTCTTTCAAGATATAACATATGCTACCAAATACTTCCAAGTAACTTACATTAGGTTTGTAGCTATACCATAGTTCATAAGGAGTTTGATTTGAGTCTTTCTTCAATTGTACTCTATTCAAGGTATGTACTATAGTGATAATTGCTTCCTTCTAATATTTGATTGCAACATTTTTTTCTATCATTAGTGTTCTTGCACAATCCATGATGGATCTCTTCCTTCTTTCAGCTATACCATTCTATTGAGGTGTACCAGGGGTTGATACTTGTCTTTTAATTCCATTTTCAATGAAAAATGCATTGAATTAATTGGAGATGGATTCACCACCTCTATCTAATCTCAAACATTTCAACTTCTTTCTAGTTTCTTTTTTAACTCTTGCCAGATATCACTTGAATTTTTGAAAAGCTTCAAATTTTTCTTTTAGATACATTATAGTCATCATTCTAGAATAGTCATCAAAAAAATGAATGAAAAACTTATCTCCATTATAACTTTCTATTCCAATGGGTCCACATAAGTCTGTATGCACAAGCTCTAAGACTTTTTCAAAATGATATATCTTGCTTTTGAAGCTAGTCTTTCCCATTTTACCAATTTTATAGTTTTTCAATAGGCTCATATCAGGTTTCCTCAAGCTAGGAATACCTCTTACTCTTCTATTTTTGCTTATTTTAACCAAATTATCAAAGTTCACATGACATAATCTTTTGTGCCATAACCAACTTTCTTCTACTTGAGCAATAAAACATGAACTTTCATCGAGATCTAGATAGAATAGGTTACCTTTTGTTTGTTTGCTAGATCCAACCAAATTTCCTTTTCCATCCAACAATTTGGCCTTCTCATTCATAAATTCTACCTTGAATCCAATGTTATTCAACTATGCCACACTCAGTAGATTGTGCTTTAGTCCTTCAACCCAAGAGGCATTATCACATGTAAGTTCATTAGTATACAATAAATGCAATGTATATTGAAAGTATAGTCATTAGAAAGCTTATTCAAAGTAAAAAAATGTGATGTATTTAGTTATAGAAAATGGATCTATTTAGCACTTGTTTGAGTCCTAAAAAGGGTAAAATTTGATACCAAATTTAGGAAGTTTGTAAAAATGATTATTTTTTGACCTTTGAATGAAGGGGGATTCAAATGGAGCCCTTAAAGAGGATTTGTATGAAGCAAGCTTAATTCAAATCCTCCTAAGATTATTTTGGGTGGCCACAAGGGGGTTCAAAAGAACCCCCTTGGCCCACTTTTTGGCCTCTTATTGGCCCCTAGGGGATTTTAATGAAGTCCCCTAGCCCACTCTTTGACCAAATATTAGTTGTAGGGCCTTCATTTGAAGCCCTAGAAGCTTCGTTTGAAGCCCTTCATGTTGATTAGCATAAGGGGCTTCAAATGAAGCCTAGGGCTTTGAACAAAGAACCTAGGGCCGCTACCTTGAACAAAGCCCTATGGGGCTTCATTTGAAGTGTACAATTCATTCAAAGTGCCTAGAAAATGATTTTCTCACTTTCCATCCAATTCTTCATGATGGAAAGCAGGAAACATATTTGTGGTCTTACCCCTTGTTCCATCTCAACCATGGGAAAGTGTCTCTATGGTCTTTGTTGGAGGACTTCTCATGTATAAAGGAGGACAATATTATCTATTTGCAGTAGTTGATAGGTTTGACAAAATGTGTATTCCTATGTCTTGTAAAAAGAAGATTGCAATTAAATTAACAACTCAATTGTATTTCCAATTTGTATGGGTCCATTTTGGGCTCATTGCTTCAACTATATCATATCAAGACTCTTGGTTCCTTGGAAAGTTATGGTCTACATTGTGGGACCTCATAGATATGAAATTAAAGAAGAGTACAACTTTCCATCCTCAAATAGATGGACAAATAAAAGTGGTGAATGGGACCATTGTGCACTTGCTCTGAGGCTCCTATAGCAATCATCCCAAATAGTGGGATGAAAAGTCTACTATGTGCATCATGCTTACAATCATGCAACATATTATTCTACAAAATAGTCTCATTTTGAGACTTGTTTCAGTTATATACCATGAACACTAATGGACTTTTCCTTTGTGAAAGATGAAGTTCAAGATGGGGTGACAAGAAGTAGAAAAGGATTTGAAGTTCATATAGAAAGTTCAAGATACTCATCAAGTAGTATAGGCTTAGTTAGAAAAAACTCAATCCAAATACAAGGCTTGATGTGATAAACATCAAGTAGATCACTATTACCAAGTTGGTGATCCATTTTGGCTGCATAATAGTAAGAAAATAATGCAAGGAGAAGGCCAAAAACTCAAGCCCGTCTAGTATGGTCCCTTTGAGATCTTGGAAAAGATTAGAACCAATGGATTCTACGTTAATCTTCCTTCCTCCATGCACATTTACTCAGTGTTCAACATTGAAAACTTGAAGTTGTATGAGCCTCTGATGATTTTAGATAACAAATCTAATGTCTAGGTACCTTTAGTGGACGATCTTTCACCTAAGTATATGTCAGAGCTGCCAAAGGATGTTATTCTCAATAGAAATGCTAGGAATTCATGACAAGGAGATGTTGATTGCCTCAAAGTGGAATTAAAAGAGATGAATCCAAGAAAAGCAAGATGTATGGAGATTGGAAAGGTGAGGGAGCTCTACCCTCACTTACTTTCCAAGTAACCAAGATTTTGGAGGTCCAAAAGCTCCCAAGTGGGGAGGATTGGTACAAGTGAATATTACTATTAAAAATTATAAAATTCCCAATGCTTCCAAAAATAAAATAAAATAAAATATCTGTCCAAGATGAAACCAACAAAATTTGAATAGATTCAATCAGATTTCATTTGCTTGATTTATGATAATCATTTGCTCGATTTATGAGAAATCAAAATTTTTGGAAAAATAAAGTTGCTTGCTCAAAGATTGACCAAGTCATTGACTTTCACGTATTTTTAAAAAATGTATGTTAATAGATTTGAACCCTTGATATACCTACTCCAAAAAAAACCTTTTCCAGTACATCAAACCCAACCAATGCAGGTGGTCACTTGTTTTAACTAAGTCTCTCACCAATCATTTAAAAAATGTGAAAGAGGTGCATAGGGGAATTGAACTCATGATATCTCCCCCAACAGAGTCATACCACCTTCCTACTAGCCAACAAGCCACCAATGCAGTTTGAAATATAAATTGCACTAACTTATTTTGAAGGTATTATTAGTGGTTAAAATAGCAATAAATGGGGAACCGATGGTTGGAACCAATCACCTCATCAATTCCAAAACTTTCAGGATTTGTCAACAAACTAGCATATCCAGTGGAGCTAAAGTTGGATTAAATTTGTTTTATCCAACTCATATTTGATATCATGTATTTTTAAATTAACTATAACATATTTTAAAGGTTACTATTAAGAAATATTTTATTTTAAGTGGATTTATGGTTAAATAAGGAAGATTGTAAATCATTTGGCTAAACACGAAAAATGAGTAAATTTCATGTATAAAAAGGGTGTATAGGCTTGTGAAAAATTAGCTATTTTTGGGGAGTGGATTTTTGGAGTTAGATTTTAGAGAGAAATGTTTAGTTGTGTTCTTCTGGTCTTTGAAGATTGTTATCTTTCTTAGGAGAGAGCATGAGGCTTAGTGCAACCAGGTGTTGTCAGATTTATTGACCTTATGGTCAAATTATTTGTCTATTAGTGACTTAACACTTAGTAAATTATTTACACTACTACTGAGCTCCATATGAAAAAAGAAGAGTCTCTCAAGATTTTTAGTGTCTACTAAGCATCTAGGGTAGAATTTAGTGTAAGTCATGTTTTATAGTTACTACCAAGCTGGTCATTTAAATTGCAGTATTTATCGAGCTTTACAGAGTTTGCCAAGCTTCGCAGAGTCTACAGATTTCATCAATGCAAACCATATAGAATATAGTGTTAACTGAGATTTGTAGTGTTAACCAAGCTTATCAGTATCTACTTGTTGCCCAAGTTTTAGTTCATATCATTTTGCTCTATGATTTTGGGTCAAGTCAAGTGTTAATGTCTTTAGTCTTAGTCTAGATTGCCCATAGGATGGCCTTTCTTCTCATTATTCCTTTGAGCTAACCTGATGTGGGAAATCATATGAGAAATGAACTATTCTAATGGATAGGTGTTTAGGTTTTTGAGGGTTTGTTATGCATTTCCTTGATGAGAAGAAGGTCTAGATATCTTAATTATCCATCTTTCTTTATTCTTAATCATGTTGAGTCAAAGATTCATGCTATGTTGTAGTTTTCATAAGAGACATTGCAGATGATCAAGATACAATGAGAGAGAAGCAAATAAATCATTTGAAATGGTGAAAGAACTTGGTCAAAGGTCTCTATCTAAAGGAAAGATACATTGAAAAGATATCATAGGAATATTCAAAGTAAACAATAGTGGAGAACATCAAAAACTGAGGCTAAAAGATGATATCCATATCATGAGAACAAGTCATAAATAATATCAGTTGAATTTAATGTAGCGTGAACACTAAAAGATGCAAAAATTGTGAAGAACATGGTTAAAGGTGGCAATAATTAAGTTGAAATCAAATTGATGGTCCAAAACACATCCGAACATCCATGCCATTAGGTTGAATAGTCAAGTCACCTTGGAAATAAGACCTTTTCCATGATCATAAAATCTTAAAAGATCTACACTTGTCATTTTTTCACTTTCCAAACTTGTACAAGGAATAATCATGGTGACATAGTGATAAGTTGACACCTATCCATAGGACCCAACTAAAGGTAAGATTGCTAGATGAATCATCACTATAGATTAGACTTGATATCAATGCTTGTCATTATATTGATATAGAAAGTTGCTTGACTATTAATCATAGAAACATTATGAAAAAATGATGTGTGTTCCTATGGGCCATTTGCTTTTGTAGCTGGTACAATGTTAGATGAGGTGCCAAGTGTCTTTATTTGATTGGTTCTATATGAGATAGAGTCAGGGTTATGAAGAGATTCTTTTCACTATCGGTATCCAAATCAATCTATGCTTGTCATTATGTTGCTATAGAAAGTTTCTCGATTGTTAATTAGAGCAACATAACAAAAATTCAATGCATGTACACAAAGGGACCCATAGAGGAAAATGAAAAGGAAGAAACAAAAAGGTTTATAATAATTTAATTTGGACTATTAATTTGAGATCAACAATGAAAATTTAAAGCTATAGTGACCATTTTATTATGAATTATATACGCTTGACATGAAACAACAAAAGATGAAGAAAACAATAATTTTATACAGGATTCTTGAGATTGCATGAAGTTGAATAGTCATTGTATGTTTTCAAAAGCACCATGGATTCAAATTATTTATGGAAAAGATGCCACATGTTCATATCATTGGATAATTTCATATTTTATTTCCTTTTCTATTTGTGACTCTTTATCTACTAGAACTAAAGGATAACATCAAACTATAAATGTAACCTCATTTGACAATACAAAGGTTAGAAAACTTGATGGTGAATTGGTCTATAATTCCATTTACCCTATTTACTTGTCATATTTGATGGCCCATTCATAGAGAAGTTTTTCATTAAGATTTGAAAGATAATCATGTATGACTCTATGAATAATTAGATGAATTCCATTTCACTTTGATGTTTGTAGTATAGTGATTCCATTCACTTTCTTCATATATGGTTTTGTTTCTTCTCTTGTTAGTTTCATAACACATTAAATAGTTTCATTGGGAAATAAAAGATAAATGTTTATGAATCTATTAGTTATTGGTGGATTCCATTTCATTCAAGGCTGATAGTGAAAGAAATTCCATTTTCCCTCATGTGCATATCTCCTTCATTCCTCATTTGCATTTAGAATAAAATTAAGAGTCATAAATCTCAAGATAATCTAGTACAATCATTCCATTGGGTGTGACAGGTTATTCAAATCCATCTTGCCTGAATTGTTTGTGCCTATAAACAATTTGGTTATCCTTTATTGCTCTTAGGGTAAGAGCTTATAATGGAAAAACTTATGATCTCATAAAAACATAATCATTGCAAATCATAGGGAGTTGTACCTAATAATTTAGAGGGTAGTCATAGAACACATGCACTAACCCATTATTCGGTAAACATCCTTTTATCTCTTCAAAGTATTGGGTATCAAGAGTTAGGTTATAAAATCTAATAGGAGGACAAAATATTAACCAACAATATCAAGCTAGAAGTGCTAATGAAGTGAATAAAGGTAGTGTTGATAGATCCATGTAGTGTCAATCAAGCATTTTAGTATGTACTAAGTTCTTATGTATTCACCAAGTCATCAAGTGATAATCGAGTTCCTACTACTCATGAGTGATCAATGTGAACCAAAACCAATGTTAATCAAGTGTCAAAGCTTGTCAAGTGTTGACAAGTGTTGTTAAGTGTCAAAACATCAGACGAGTGGTCTTTAGAACTCAAGTTCCAGTAGTTAGCTAAGTTAGTGAAGATTATCAAATTTGGTATTGTAGCCAACTCGAAAATGTATTTTGCTGGATTGGTATATATGTAATACATCGTATCATATCCAATGCATAGAATTGTCATAAGAAAGAAGCATATGAGTATGAATTAAGAAGGCTAGAAGTAGTATAAGGAAAAGTAGAGTCTTATCTATCACACCAAGGTGATCATTGTATTTCAAAGGGATCCCATTCAACAAATTGAGTTGCAAATCAAAGATTAGCCACTAATTCATTGTAAAAAGTGAATCAGCCAAATCCTTTAACAAGGTGGACTTAATAGTCCTTTCTAAATCTCCTAATAGAGTGCATACTTCATTGTATGTTGTAAATCAGTTCACAAGTTGCACCTATAAGTCCTTAGTGCTCCTAATAGGAAAGATCACTAGAAGTGATCATTTGTAAGCTTTAATGGGTTAACTTTATACCATAGTAATAAAGCTTGTGGGTATCATCCCCACCCCAATTTTACTTTCTATTTGGAAGGTTTATGGGTTACCAAATATTGTGTCAAGTGTTATGAATGTTTTATTGCTAAATCAGTCTTTCATGCATGCAATTATAGTAGATTATATTGTGAAGTTTTAATTCATGAATTAAAGTATAAGTTTTATTTTTTCATGATTCACCTCCACCTTCTTCCCCCTTAGTCACACATTCTATAGTATATTTCCAACAATTGGTATCAAAGCACATTAGTTCTCACATCAAAAGTTTAGCAACTTAAAGAAAAGATCAGAGGCAATGGAAGTATATAAACTAGAGAAAGCTATTGAAATGAAAAGTTAGATTTGCAATTGGCCATCAAATAATTTAAGAAAATGAACGAGAAGCTCTCTCAATCCTTGAAAAGAAGAAAATACCTTGCAGGACATATGAATGATGATCTCTACTTTGAAGAAAGAATTGAAGACATTTGTCAAGAAAGAAGTTGAGATGAAGTTGATGCAACAATTGATGATCTACTTAAAAAGAATGTTATTCTTCATGAAGAAGTCAAAAAACTAAAAAGAGAAAAAGAAATTCAATTAGTTAGAATGTGTGAAGCCATGGAACAAAAGGAAAAAGCCAAAGAAGAAATAGAAGAAAAGGACAGCAAAATTCATCAACTATCTCTTCAACAAATAGATTTGATTTATCAACTCAATGATGCAACTCAAGAACTTATCAACTTGAGGACATAGAATAAAATAGTGCAAAATGATCTCAACACAAAGAAGAAAACCAATGAGAGGATAATGAAATTTCAAGAAAGCATGAATCAGATGGATTAGAAAACTCAACTTAGAAGCAAAGGTAAAGAAGGGTTAGAATATATAGAAGAAGGTGAATTGTCTTGGCAAGGAACTCAAAATAATACATTACATGTAGTCATTATGGAAAGATGGGACATAAACCAAATAATTGTTGGAGCAATGGTCAATCAAAGTTCAATGGAAAGTGTTATAGTTGCAATAAACTAGTACATAGAGAAAGTGAGTGCATAGAGAAAACTAAGTTTGAAGGAAAGTGTTTCAATTGTAACAAACAAGGACATAAATCTTTAGAATACAAAACCAAGAAATGAAACCCAACAGAACAAATTATTGATGAAGGGTACTCCCCTTAATACCATCAACACATAATAGAAGAAAATGATACAACATCAATTGCAAGAACAAAATATAGGCTTTCTATTATTGCTACAAATGTGGAATTATACAATTCAGGATTACAATATGCTAACCTACATGGGTGCCTTCATTAAAGAAATCTACAAGACAAAGTTGCGAACTGTCACCTAGAGCTACCTCAAACTATCCTAAACAATCATACGGGCCTTTCTTAAATAGAAAATTTTATGCCACTTGGGAATGTTATAGAAATTAACCATTTAGGCCAACAAACCCCAAATTATATAAATTACATTTATTACATTAGAGTTGGCTCAAAGAATTACAAGCTTTATTTTATGACCATAAGTAAGGTAGCCAAACTTTCGGAGACCATAACCCACAAACCATAGCTCAAATTGACTATTATAAACACTTTTCAAAAAGGGAAAATCTTGAACTATAATGCTTAGGAAGTGAAGTACCACTTAGCCAACATTTAACCCCATTATAGAGCCTCTAAAGCCTTCAAAACTAAGTTCAAACATATTTCTACAAAAATTTCCACCAAAAATCTGTAATAATTTGTTCGATATGCAACTTGGAGCCTTAAACTTCTTATGGTAGGCTTATAATTTTGAAACGAACGTTCCTAAAAAAATCAAAACATTCTGACCTCATATGAAAAACTTACTAAAAATAGAAAGTTCCCAAAAATAGTAACCCCCTATCTACTAGACTAGAATAAAATAGAAAAGTTGGAAACTAAAAAGATAGAAGCTAAAATTAAAATATTTTTGGTTGATGCAAGAATACCATCACACCCAGGATTCTCCTACATTAGATTCTTGGGGTAATTTGAAAAGTGACTATCACATCTCAAGTGTTTAGAGGAAAACAAAGATGGTTAACCATGTCCCTTGCTAGCCATGATGAATTCTCTCCTGGCCTTCCTTTCCACTTGACTAGGTATTCTTCATAAGTTTTGATGCTTGTACTTTTGCCAACACAGCTGCCTAGTATCTGAAGAATCTCCTTTGTAGCCAAACTACCTACTAGAATACTCCACTTTTGTAATGCCCCACCAAGGGATACAAAGAATTAACCTAAAGTTACACTAAGTTTGGTAGCATTTTTTTTTTTTGAAACATGAAAGTAAACCATTCGTAACATAACATTGAAAACAATAACATCATTCAACTAAAAGTAAACATAAACATACATAACAAGTTACATTCTTTAAGGATCCCTTAACATTGAATCACAATTAAATCAACTAATATTAATTTCTGTCTAATACTACATCCACATGAAATAATAATGAAAAGTCCAATGTTCTTCAAACAATATACTTTTACCACATGTCCCTTAATAAATTACATTACAGAAAGCTCAATCATCCACTGTACATGTCACAGGGTATGAAAGACATGAAAGAATATACATATGTGAAATAAAGTACATCATCCTATTCTAATCCATAAAGCAAATGCTATAAAGTAAATGAAAACCAAATACCATACATGATACATCATCATTGAAGATATAAACATCCATCATAAGAGATAACCATAAATCATAACACATAATTATCTAAGTGCATGGTTCCTCCCAACTATAAATAGCATCATTAGACCATCGTGGGCCCTAGCTAACCCTCCATGCGTAACATTCCAAATCACCGAAGAGATCATCGGTATCATCATAATAGGAATGTCACTCCTAAAACATACTATATCATATGCAGAAAGAAATCTAAAATGCAAAATAAAGCATAAGATAACATCATCTAACATATGCAAATCATCAATATAAGGATACGTGTCCACCATCATAATCCATGAACAAAATGAAGATAGATACCAACAAACAATGCATCAGCCACAGTGTCTTAAAAAGATCTCAAATGATAAGAGTGAAGAAGCACTACCACCCGACCATGTGGAACCTAAATGGCCCACTCCCACCGCGCTAAGGAGATAATCTCAAGTCCCAAATAGGCTATCAAATCACATAGCACAAATACTCTCTAAGTCCAGGAATCCTAAAAGTATACTAACTCAAAGGTTTCAATCACAAAATGACATCTAATCCCAAAGGCACAACAAAGACATGTAGGAAACCTACTATGTAAGTGGGAAAGTGTCATTGCATGAATCATGCTAGAGTTACCCTGGTAGTCTCGCAATAGACCCCGACCCCCTAGTGATCCCTATGCGACCACCAGTATCCTCTCATATAGACGAGGCATATTATGAAATGCAAGGTCGTAGCCAAGCGTTCTCTCTACTCCCATCCTAGTTTGTACTAGCACTCGAGGCATGGGTGAGAACAAGAAATCATCTTATTAGGTTCATTTAAGTCAGTATTAGGTGTAATATTTTCACTTATTAAAACAACTTACAATGAGTTACCCTAGCAACCACTTAGGGCCTCGACCCCCATTGCAAGCCACTTCCCGACACTACAATTAGATAACCTACCCTAAGCTCATGGAATCATAAATCAAAAAATCACCATAGTCCTAAACAAGCAACTGAAAAAATACCAAAAGATAATCCATAATAAAAGCATCAAATCTCCATGAGAAACTGAAAAGCTAATCATGGCCATAATAGTTCTCTATAGGAAACTTAAGGTATCACTGATAATCACAATATCCATTGGTTCTCAACAAGCAACCAAAAATTATCTCAAAGTAATACTGATCAAAGACTCCAAAATGGTCGAGTCAAACATGACATCATCAAGATTAGATGAACAATTCAGTCCTATCAAAGTGACTGGAAAGTAATCCAAATACAACTGATTGATAACTCATAAATGGTTACATATGTCAAAGCTTACACAAGAAGACTGAAAACAATATCAATCAGCATACCATCTCATAACCATGATTGGGTTTATAAAGATCGAAATAAAAAGGCATCATCATGACATCACAATCATAACCCCCGAGCCTCTATTAGACATCTTATAACTAGTCAACAATCTAGTCAACCCCAAAAACCCAAAATAGATAGCATAGAGAAAACAAAAAATGCAAGCACATGTTTTGGTTTGCTAAAATTACATAGTTGAATTAAGTGTGGTCTCAGTTTTCATTTTCAAATTTAGACATCGAGTGGAGAAATTTGTACATTTTACCTAAACCATGTATTTGTTTGATAGATAAAAGTATTCTCCCCATAACCCATTAAATCTATATTTAAGATGTTTCTAAGAGTATACAATATTTGAAAAAGACCCCCATCGTGTTCCATTAAGACACGTAGAAAAAACAAATACAATTCATCCACATTTAACTATCCTTCATTTAAATCCGATTAAATTAGATTTATATTATTAAATTAAAATATTATAAAATGATTAATTACTAAAAGAAATAATCTATTAATAAAGTTTTATTTATAATAAATATATATTAATTAATATTATATAATAATTATTATGAAATAATAATATATAACAATTAATATTTTAAAGTTATTATCATTTAATAAATTTAATAACAATATATAATATTAACCAAAATTGAATTATTAATATTCACTTATATCAATTTTAAAACAAAACATAATATTTACATACAGTACACAATACTTGCTGTCGCAGGCACTATGCCGACAGCGGGTACAGAGTACCCTTGTCATCACAGTCCCTGCAACGGCAGGCCTCTACCACCCATAGGGTAAGGGGTATGATTCGTGCGCCCCCCCCCCCCCTCTCAATTTAAAACTTATTTTAAATTTTTTTTTTAAACATTTTTTTATAAAACGTTTTTATCATATGAATTCAGATTTTTAATATATATTCAAATATTATAAGCAGCATTTTTCAATATACATATATATGTATATATACATATATATCTATATATATGTATATATATCTACATATATATCTATATATATATGTATATATGTACATATATCTACATATATATGTATTTATATATATACATATATATCTATATATATGTATATATGTACATATATCTACATATATATGTATTTATATATATACATATATATACATACATATATATGTATGTATATGTATATATATATCTACAAAATTTATAAACATATATGCATATTTTAAAAGAAAACATTTACAATAATGCCTATGAGCATAAACATAATTTTTTTAAACAAATAGGGCTTTACAATTTTATAATTTAGGAATTCTTCCCATAATGATCGTTCTGTAGATTTACCTATTAATTCTTTTTAGTAGGTTTGTCCATAAGCATATGAAAACTCTAGCCCCATAGTTTCCTCAGATCTACGCATGTGGGAATTTCTCATATAGGAATTTAACTACCAATGACAAAATGCATATAACCAAGATATTCAACATATGAAAATCCTCAAAAAGCAATCAGAAGACACGAAGAAGACAGGAAGTGCAAGAAGTGAAAATAACATATGCAAAAATCACAAGTGTCTACCTAGACACTAATGCTAAATCACTTCTCCTCAGAATCTGCAGAACAAGCTCCTTCCTTCTCCAACATTCTCGGGTTCTCCAAACACGCTCCCCAAACTTCTAGGAGTGCTTGAATATAAAGAACTCTCAAGAAGTACCTAGAATGTCTCTAGAAACAACCAGAAGATGAGATAAGTGTTGACAACTAAGCACGAGCTTTTTCCAACCTTCTAGATGAGTCACAAGGTTGTAGACACCATGTGCTTAATTTGTGCGCAAACTCATGTGTTGTAGACATACGTGCATAACAAAGGTGCACTTGCTCCTAGCTAGACTTATAACTTTTATTTTAATTCTTTTATCATTTCTATTATTATTTTATTTTATTTTATTTCTTTTATTTAATTATTTTACTCAATTAATTTCCATTTAATTAATTAAAATCAAAATATCAAATATCATAACATTATATTAATTTTCCCCAAAATAATTAAATTATTAATTAAATCTTTTAATTTTAGACTTAATTAATAGAGAATTCACCATAGACTTCCAAAATAAAATATGAAAACCCATCATAGAACAATCCATACAAAATCAGTCTAAAGGGTTAAAATCATGAATTATGTCATTCGACACATTCGAAATGTAAAATATCTCGGATACTTATCCTACCTTTTTAGGACAAATGGTTTAAGGGTTTAGGATTTGGACTTGAGAACTTATCTCCCCTCTCTTACCATTGAGATAGTGTGATAGGGTACACTCATCCTGGCAATTCAGGGAAGTCGATACCCGGTACCTACAACCTGCATAAAATCCATGCATGTACATACAATATATATATATATATATATACCTGCATAAAATCCATGCATGTACATACAATATATATATATATATATATATGCTAAGCTAAACAAGCAATGGCAAGAAGTGGTGCATCATGTAGATCTTGACTAGCAGGTGACTATGACTCCCTTCCTTAACCACATCAGAAATGCCAAACATAAGAAAACAAACACGCACACCATACACATGCAAGTACAGGGTAAGTATCCATAAGAAAACACATGTGATAATAAACCATCTAACTAACCTTCATCAATAGCTGGAAATAATGTAATAATCATCATGCATATATGAAATATAGAGTTTAAGAAATCTCATCACATATCAGTTGAATCCATAGCACAATATCTGATAGTCTCAAAACAATGCTACTAACCATCAACTTAAAACTAGTCTAACATAGTTCGCCCATGATAGCAACAATGTATCTAGAAAAATGTAAACAAGGGCAAGCACTACAACTTCATCTCCATCACCTCCTTCATAATACTCTATCAAATCTAAAATATTAAATACTAGTGAAATATTCAATTCAATAGGCAGGTTGCACTTCATAGGCATTTCTAGAGTCATGCCTTTCCACCAAGGTATTTTTTAGTGGCTAATATTCACAAATTGGCTAATTTTAGAAAAAAAATTACTAGTAATTTGGCTAATAATTTAAGATTTGATACAACCCAAATCATCATAGTTTTATAAAATCTAGTTCTAGAATATTGAGAATCACTCAATAATTTATTTTATGAAAAAATTTAAACTCAAATATTCGCCACAATATTCGATACATTATTAGATTTGAGTTAGCTAAATATTATATTATTGGAGAAATTAAATTGAACTGACCAATAATTATCATAATTATTAGTTACTTTAAGGATATATCACTAATATTTAGTTTTCACTATTGATTTAAAGTATATTTAACGATCCTCATAATATTCCAAAAGGTTAAAAAATTGTTCAATTTTGATTTTTAATATTCCATGGTGATTAATGAACTTCCTATTATTATTGAGATTCATCAATATTTTATACAGAAAAATTATGATTCAAAAGTAATTACCAACATTAATTATATTTAGAATAAAACATTGAGAGATTCACCAATAGAAATAATTTTTTTTTTTTTCAAAATATTGAAAGATTCACCAATATTTTATATCTATTTTAGGAGGCAGCTTTCTTAAAGTTTACCCTACTTTCCACTATCTTGCATGATCAAAAAAATTTCATCTTCAACTTATTATATGAACCCACTGGAAAATGCTTCTTTCTCAAATGAATCACGACTTCATCTCCAATTTGAAATTCCTTATATCTCCTTTCACATCTTCCTTAGCCTTGTATTGTGTATTCATCTTGATGATGTTCTTCCTCACCTCCTTATAGATGTTCTTCAAATATTCAACAAATTCTTTTGCTTCATCACTACTTATCTCTCATTTATCCAACTGCTACAATTTAGAAGCATTTCTGGGACTACTCCCATATACAATCTGGAATGGTGATTTACCAATACTCCTATTAATAGAATTATTATATGCAAATTCTACCTATGAAAAAATCATATCCTATCCTTTTGGTTTGTCTCCAACCAATCATCTCTATAAATTTTGCAAACTTCTATTCACAACCTTTGTCTATCCATCCATCTATGGATGATGTGATGAATTAAACGTCAACTTTGTGTTCAATTTCTTCTACAATGTATGCTAGAAATACCCAAAAAATTTGGTATCTCAATCTGAAACTATACTCTTTAGTAGATTATGCAATCTCAACACTTCTCCGAAAAATAATTCTGCTACATGAAAAACATCACTAGTCCTCTTACAAATAATGCAATGTGCCATCTTTGAAAACCTGTCAACTCCTACAAAAATAGAACCATTTTGTCACAAAGTCCTAGGTAATCCAAGAACAAAATCCATGCTAACATTCTCCCATGGCTTCTTTGGTATTGGTAATGGATGATATAACCCTATATTATGCTTCAACCCTTTTTCCATCTAACATACTTTACAACTCTGTACAAACTTCTTCACATCTTGCTACAACTGTGGCCAATAATAGTTCTCTACAACCAAAGCAATGGTTTTATCACTAGCAAAGTGTCCAGCCAATCCTCCACTATGCTTCTCCTTGATGAGATTCTCTCTCATCAAACTTCTTGGAATGCACAATTGGCTTCCTTTGAACAACATACTATCCTAGATCATGAAATACAACCACTTTGTCTTGTCAAGTGTTACAAGTTCTATACAAGACATCCACACTTCACCAAAATCCAGATCATCCAGATATATATTACTGAGTTCCTTGAACTGAAAAACTTCAATCTACATTTTTGTCAACAAAATTTGTTTTCTACTACAAGCATTTGCAACTTTGTTAGACTTCCCACTCCCATGTTTCAAAATAATTGTATGACTCTACAAAAACTCAACCCATTTCAAATGCCTTTGGTTCAATTTTTCTTACCTATTCAAATATTGCAAAGCTTGATGATTAGTATACAAAAAAACTCCTTAGCAAGAAGATAGTGTGTCCACTTCTTCAATGCTTGAACTATAGCATAAAATTCCTAATCATACACAAAATACTTTCTTTTTGCATCATTCAACTCCTCGCTGAAATAAGCAATAGATCTACCTTCTTCACTCAAAATAGCTTTGATTGTAGTACCACTAGCATCACAACCAACTTGACACACCTTGTTAAAATTGGGAAGTGCTAAAATAGATTGTTCAATAACTTTCTATTTGAATAGATTAAAACTCTTATCTACTTGTACAATCCATGTGAATTCTTTCTTATTCCCTCTCATTGTTTTAGTCAAGGGTCCACAAATACCACTAAAACCTCTAATGAAATTTTAAGAAAAAATTTCCAGTCCATGAAAATATCTTACCTTCATCCCACTCCTTGTAGTAGGCCATTCAAGGATGACCTTCATTTTCTCTAGGTCTATTTCTAGACCTTCTATTAAGACTACAAATCCTAGGTACAATAACTTCTTTACAAAACTACACTTCTTAAGATTTATCACCAACTTTTCTTCCCTCAACTTATCAAACACATTTTGAATATGAATCAAATGCTACTCCAATGTCTCACTAAAGATAAAAATATCATCTAGGTAAACAATGACAAATTAAACTAGAAACTCCTTTAGTACCTCATTCGTGAGCATCATGAAAGTGCTTGGTGTATTGGTTAGCTTAAAAGGCATCAATAACCATTCATATAGTCATTCTTTTGTCTCAAAAGCAGTCTTTCACTGATCACCTTCTTCTATATGAATAAGTTTTACTATTAGGGCACAAAGACTTCTAGAAGTAAAGATATCCTAATTATTTTGTGAATCAAGAAAGATATATAAGCTACTAACAAAGCTTGCTAAAATAGATTGTTCAATAACTTTATGTTTGAATAGATTAAAACTCTTATCTACTTGTACAATCCATGTGAATTCTTTCTTATCCCCTCTCATTCTTTTATTCAAGGGTCCACAAATACCACTAAAACCTCTTATGAAATTTAGAAAAAAACTTTCCATTCCATGAAAAGATCTTACCTTCATCCCACTCCTTGCAATAGGCCATTCAAGGATGACCTTCATTTTCTCTGGGTCTATTTCTAGACCTTCTATTAAGACAACAAATCCTAGGTACACTAGCTTCTTTACAAAACTAAACTTCTTCAGATTTGTCACCAACTTTTCTTCCCCCAACTTATCAAACACATTTTGAATTTGAATCAAATGCTCCTCCAATGTCTCACTAAAGATAAAAATATCATCTAGGTAAACAATAACAAATTAAACTAGAAACTCCTTTAGTACCTCATTCATGAGCATCATGAAAGTGCTTGGTGTATTGGTTAGCCTAAAAGGCATGAATAACCACTCGTATAGTTATTCTTTTGTCTCAAATGTAGTCTTCCACTGACCACCGTCTTCTATATGAATAAGCTTTACTATTAGGGAACAAAGACTTCTAGAAGTAAAGATATCCTAATTATTTTGTGAATCAAGAAAGATGTATAAGCTATTGACAAAGCTTGCTAAAATAGATTGTTCAATAACTTTCTATTTAAATAGATTAAAACTCTTATCTACTTGTACAGTCTGTGTGAATTCTTTCTTATCCCCTCTCATTGTTTTAGTCAAGGGTCCACAAATACCAATTAAACCTCTTATGAAATTTAAAAGAAAACTTTCTAGTGCATGAAAAGATCTCACCTTCATCCCACTTCTTGCAGTAGGCCATTCAAGGATGACCTTCATTTTCTCTAGGTCTATTTCCAAACCTTCTATTAAGACTACACATCCTAGGTACACTAACTTCTTTACAAAACTATACTTCTTAAGATTTATCACCAACTTTTCTTCCCTCAACTTATCAAACACATTTTGAATATGAATCAAATGCTCCTCCAATGTCTCACTAAAGATAAAAATATCATCTAGGTAAACAATGACAAATTAAACCAGAAACTCCTTTAGTACCTCATTCATGAGCATCATGAAAGTGCTTGGTGTATTGGTTAGCCTAAAAGGCATGAATAACCACTTGTATAGTTGTTCTTTTGTCTCAAATGTAATCTTCCACTGATCACCTTCTTTTATATAATTTGATGGTACCCACTCTTCATATCTGTATTTGTGAAATGCTTAGCCCACCTCAAACAGTCTATAATATCATTCATCCTTGGTAGTGGAAATCTATACTTTATTGTAATCTTGTTGATAGAATGATAATCTATGCACATCCTCCATTCTCCATTCTTCTTTGGTGCTAATACTATTGGTATAATACATGAACTTGGACTCTCTTGAATCAGCCCATTTTACAACAACTCATGAACTTGTCTATTCAACTCTTCACTTTTTGCTAGTGTCATTATATGTGTTTCCTTGTTTGGAAAAGTAGCTCCTAGAATCAAATCCATCAGGTGGTTGATCTTCCTCATTGAAGGCAATCCATTAGGTACATTATCTGACACGATATTAGAAAATTCTCCCAACATATCTACAACTTCTGCAAGTACCTCCTTTTCTTCTTCTTTACTATCTTTTCTTCTTTCTCCTTCAATGGCTTCAACTTATGTTTCACTCCATCCTTGGTCAAAGTGTAGGTATTTGCTTTCCTATCATGTATAGCATGCCTGTCAAACTTCCACAGCCTACCTAGTAACTTATGAAATATGTTGATAGGTATGATATCAAAAAGTACGTCATCCTAGTAGCTTTCAATCTTGAACTTTACTAAGCATTTCTCATTGACCATGACATTGTGGTCATCTTGCACCCAAGAAATATAGTATGGATGCATGTGTTTCTACCTCTTTAGCTTTAAATATATGACCATATTGTTTGACACAAGACTGTTAGTACTTCTACCATCAATGATCACATCATCTCACTTATTTTCACATTTGCACCTTATGTGAAACAAGCTCCTTCATTGATCAAGTTCATTCTTGCCACTCAGTAGGACCCTTTTGTTAACTAGGACTTCTCCTATTCCAACATATTTAGAATGTGATGATCTGGCATCTTCATCAACATGTGCAACTCTGCCCTAGGCTTTAGTTCTTTGATCTATCCTTCCTTGGCATTGTGAACATTCAAATTCTCTATGCCTTTCTTCTGTGTAGCAAAAACATTTCTCACGGAAGTGTCCTCTTCTAGATCCATATATTCTATCTATTCCTCTCTAATCTCTATTGTCCTAATCATAGAAACAATTCAAATTGTTTCCTCTTTAGTTATGACTGCTACTTCCATCTTCATCCTTTTTCTCTTGAAAATTATTTGGGGTTCCATAAGATCATCCACCATATCTTCCATCGTGACATCTTCCACTATTCTTGTTGTCAAACTTCTTGCTCCATTTCTCCTTAACTCTTAGGGAAAGCTAGTATGCCTCCTCAATACTATTCATTCAAACTAGACTCAACTTATCCTAAGTACATGGCCTTAACTCACTAAGATAATAGGCCACTTTCTCCTTATCAGATTCTACATGGTTGGTTCTAATGAGAACTTAGTAGAACTCTTCGATATACTCTGTAATAGATTTTCTCACTTGTTTGAACCCCTACATTTTCTTCAATAGATCAAGCTCATAATCCATGAGAATGAATTTTCTCTTCAATTTAGCTATCATTTGATCCCATCTAGTGATTTTTTCCTTTCCCTTTCTATTTCCCTCCAACTAAACCTCCTACCACCATATCTTTGCATGTCCCTTCAATTTCTCCTCTGCAAACTTGACCCTATTAGGATCCTCAATATCTTCATACTCAAAGTACTCCTCTAGTTCATTAATCCAATCTATCAACTCTTCTAGTTTAAGATATATTGAAAATGTGGGAACATCAAACTTAAGTCTTTTTCTAGTCTTGGAGATGACCTTAAAAGGTCTCTCTTCATCTGGGTTTAGAATTGCCTCTGCTTTGACATTTTCTTCTATTCTATCCTCATCCTCACTTTCATCTCTTATGGGAAGATTTATTTCTCTATGCATTTTTTCTTCTATTGCTTTCATTTTTCTTTGAAGGGCTCTAAAATCTCAAGTGTAACACCTATAACTCTTCTGCTATGCTCTCTTTATGGAGGCATTTTTGCACTTCTGTTGAAACCCTAGTGAAAAATGCCTCACAATCAAAGATCTATCTATACACTCAGACCAAACCACAGTCCTAGTGGAAGCTACCTCATAATTGATAATCTATCCACACACTTAAGAACTCTAGCTCTAATACTATTTGATGAAGGGTGCTACCCTTAATACCATAAACACATAACAAAAAATAAAGAAACAACAATAATATTGAGAACAAAATATAGGCTTTCTATTATCATAGCAAATGTAAAATGGAAAAATTTAGGATTACAATATGCTAACCCTCATGGGCACCTTCATTATAGAAATCTACAAGAGAAAGCTGCAAACTATCACCTAGAGTTACCTTGAATTGTCCTAAAAAATCCTATGAACCTTTCTTAAATATGCAATTTTATGTCACTTGGGAAGCTTCTAGAAATTAACCATTGAGCCCAACAAACCCTAAACTACATAAGTTACATTTATTACATTAGATTTGGCTCAAAGAATTATAAACTTTTCTTTATGATTGTAAGGTAACCAAACTTTTGGAGACCATAACTCACAAATTGTAGCTTAGATTAACTATTATAACCACTTTTTGGAAAGGGAAAATCCTAAACTATAGTGCCTAAGATGTTAAGCGCCACTTAGTCGATGTTTGACCCCATTCTAGAGCTTCTAAAGCTTCAAAACTAAGTTCAAAGACATTTCTACAAAATTTTCTACCAAAAATTCTGCAATAACTTCTCTGATCTGGAAGTTGGAGCCATCAGCTTTCTATGCTAGGCTTATAATTTTGAAATGAACCTTCTTTAAAAAAATTAAAACATTCTGAGCTCATATGAAAAACATTCTAGAAATACAAGTTGCTAAAAATAGTAACCCCTTGTCTTCTAGACCAAATTAAAATAGAAAAGCCTAAAACTAAAAAGATAGAAGCTGACATTAACATATTTTTTCGGTGATGCAAGATTGCCCTCATGCCTAGGATGCTCCTACATCAATTGTCAAAGCTATATTTGGTTGGAATTACAACACATGGTGCTAATGTCACTATTGTGGTGAGTATGGGCACATTGGAACAAAATGCATAAAACATCACTCAAGGAAGAGAGACACTAGAAAGAGATGCTTTGTACGTACAAAACTTGGACATCTTACCAAGAATGGTATGAACTGAGGATGAGTTGAAGATGAAAATAAAGCAATGGCTGGCAATATCTGAATTCAAATGAGGTAGCAATGGGTATTATCTCTAGAGAATGCAAGCCAAAGTAATGAAAGTGTTGATACCCAAGTCATTGAGTTGGGTAACTCAAAAATTTCAAGCTAGTTAGCCATGGAGATCAATAGAAATATGATTCAAAAGGAAATATATCATATTAGTTCAAGTTAGTAAGTAAAAGGTCCAAATAAATATTTCAAATGCACAAGGATCATCAAGTTAAGACAATGGCTAAAGTAATGTCTTAGACATTACCAAGCATGGTCAGGTCACAAGACCTTACTAAGAAAGGCTAGGTCACAAGACCTCACCGAGCATGGTCAAGTCACAAGACCTTACTAAGAAAGGCTAGGTCACAAGACATCACCAAGCATGGTTGGGTCACAAGACCTTACCGAGCATGGTTAGGTTGTAAGACCTAACTAAGCTTGAATGTAGCTACTGAGATTGGAGACCTTGTCAAGTTTAGAGACTTCACTAAGTCAAAGGTATCTTCTAAGTGATGAAGACTTAGTCGAGTTGGATAGCCTATCAACAAGCTAACTATTGAATGACACATTAGTGACAACTTGAAGGAAATATTTTGTTAAAAAAGAGAAATCAAAGGTATTTTTTCATCATGTATTTTTAGAGAAAAGAGTGAAGAGTATTTTAGAGTCCCCAAGCGATTTGGTGCAATTTCATTGAAATTTATTCCTACATTTAAAGTATTACTGAGTAGTATGGAATCTTCTAGCATAAATGTAAAGAAAGGATTGGAAATGTTGGTCTGAGGTGTTGATTTTAGAGCCCCAACATTCAATCTAAGTCCAATAATTATGAAATAAGTTGACCCAGTTAGACCGCAATCCTAGATACCTCCTGAGGTACTTATAATTCATGATATTCAATTTTATTATTACTATTCTATCCAAGAATTAGGAGCCATAGAAATAAACCAAGCATATAATGAGTTGTGTTTTAATGGGAGTTCAAAACCCAAGCACAAGCATTTGGAAATGAAAGGTTTGATGCATATCCTGCATATGCCAAGAGATTTTCAAGGGAAGTCAATTAGTTTTATTCTAAAATAAGTTCACAACATACTATTAGTGTTGTTTCTACTATAATTTATACTATTTATACTATTATTTCTACTATTGCAAGTGCTATGATAGTTGAGGTTAAGCCTCAACCAAGTGCTAAAGTCTTGAGAAAAGAAAGGGAAATTATTTCTTATATTGTACATAAGGAAAAGGGTGTAAAGAGGTATAAGCCTCTATTGAGGAGATTGATCTAGAGGAGGATATTGCAATAACAAATTGGGATCTTTCCAATCTTACTACTGATCAAATAGATATCCTTGGTAAACTATGGAAGAAAATGGCTAGATAGAAAAAACTCAGAGAAGAGAAGAAAAAGAAAAAGAAAGTTCTTGAAGATATTAAGAGCATATTTGTTGATGCAATAAGTATTGAGGTTGATGAAAAGAAACCAATTTCAAATCAACTTGTTGAAATAGTTCATAAGTTTAATGGAGAATTATGTGGATAGGAAAAGATTTTGTAGAGGGTAGAGAGGAAATTTGAAGATAAATTTTTGGAGAAGGTAGCTCAGAAGATTTTTATTGACCAAGTGGAGTTGTCCATTATGACAATTCTTAATTGTGTATTGTCTTTGATGTTACACAAATGTCATATCAGCCATCAGACAGAGTCTACCGATCTCAGATGGTTAGCAAAGCAATTTATAGCGACTACCGAGCATTCATGAACATTACACAATAAGTTAGCTCTTACCAAGCTCACTCGGGCATCAAAGGATTTAGTACCAGAAAGTTAATGTTAACCGAGCTCCCAAGGTTAACAAAGAGAAAGTTAGCTTTTATTGAGCTCACTCGGTAAGCGAAAGAAGGTTAGCTTTTACCAAGCTCACTCCATAAACAAAGGAAGGTCAGTATTTACCAAGTTAACTGAGTCTTCGAAGGAAGTTACAAGGTTTGCAGTGTTTATCGAGCTTCATTTGGTTAACACTAGGGAAACCATTATGAGCAGTGGTCACCGAGTTGGGTCGAGCAGCGAAGAATTTTATTGTTCTAAAGAATTAAGTTTAATTGTTTCGTGCAGCCGACTGATTTATGTTTTTTAGTTGTTGTAACTTGTAATTGAGCCGACTTGATAATCTGTAAGGTATATATGAAAGGTCAAGTTGTGAATTCAAAAAGTGAAAAAAGAGTGTGGATGCATAAAAGTGTGAATGTATGAATAAGCAAATATATGAGCGAATGTTGAGGAGGGATTAGATATCCCTATGAAGTTGCCAAGTTGCATTCGATCAATGAGGATCTAGTGAAGCAAAACAAAGATCTATATTTAGCAAACATAAGTTGCATATATTTCAAATCACTTCATTGTTGCTTTCTAATCATTGTAATAGTGATTCAAAATATCTTAACAGAGTTGGTTTGACAACCATTTTGTAAATCCTCTAACAAGGTGACAATTCAGTTGAATTGTTTTAAAGACCTCTGACAAGGCCACTTCTAACAAAGTGATCAAATCCTCTAATAGGGTCACACCTAATAGTGTGTTTTGTAACCTTTAACAGGGTTGGCTCCTAACAGGGCTCACTTCAGAAGAGTGAAAATTGGTAACTAGTTACTTGGTGGTTTTTCCCAAATTGGGTCTCCATGTTAAATCTGGTGTCTCTTGTGTTCATGTTATTCCTTTATGCATGTATGTTAATCACTTTAAATGCTTAATAAGTTAACAGAACATCTATCAAGTTTCAACATTTATTTGTGTGGTTACTGAGTGTTAGCAAAAACTATATTTTAAGACATCTAAAGATCTATGGATTTATTTTTGTGGTAACTAATTCACCCATCCCCTCTCAGTTACTTCATCTCTATTTCCAACAATTGGTATTAGAGCTTTTGGTGCTTGCAAGATAAGATTTCAAGGATCTAAGCCAAAGATCAAGATGTCTTACAAAAGGGAAATCCCAAGACTTAACAGAAATAACTTCTCAGCATGGCAAGGACTAAAGAGACTTCACCTAGCATCCATTGGTGATATAGGACTGAAGTACCTTGATGAAAAATATGCAGAACCAGTTGGTACACTATCTGTCAATGATATTGCTAAAAAGAAGACTCACAACATTATGATGATAGATATAGCATCTGCTCTGAGTTATGAAGAATTTGATGATATCAAGGACTGTAAATCTGCTTTTGAAATGTGGGAGAAGTTGAAAGAGATCTATGGAGGAGATGATAATGTTAGAAGAGCGAAAGCAGAAAGTCTAAGAGGACAATTTGATCAAATGAGGATGAGAGAAGATGAAAACATTGCAAAATATGTTGAAAGAGTTAAAGCATGTGTCAGTGCAATCAAAGCTTCGGGAGGAGATATCAATGAAGAGACAGTTATAAGTAAAGTTCTTAGAACTCTACTTCCCATTTATGCAATCAGAGTTTCTGCAATTCAAGAAAGAATATGTGAAGCAAATCACAATATAAATCTAGAGGCTATAGTTGGAAGATTGACTGCATTTGAACTGGACAACTTTGATAACTACGTTCCAGCTTCCAAGAACATTGAATCAGCATTTGAAGCCAAACTTTCACTCAAGGAGAAAGGAAAAAAGAAATCTCAGTCAAAAAGTGAAGATGAATTAGGCCAAAGTTCAGATAGTGATCTTGAAGTAATTGAAGCCCTTTTAGCAAGGAAGTATTCTAGAGGCAGAGGAAAATACAAAGGTAAAGTACCTCTAATCTATTTTTCATGTGAAGAAGTTGGTCATATTGCTGCTAGGTGTCCAAACAAGCAGAATAAAGATGAGAAGAAAGATCAGAATTGGAATGGCAAGAAAGACTTTAGATCATTCAAGGATAAAGGTAAGAAAACATGTTTTATGGCTAAAGATTCTAACGATTCTAATGATGAAGAAGAATATGAAATTGTCTACATTGCTGTGAAAGATGAATCTGATAATGATGAGGAAATGGCACTCATTTCTCATATGAACAAAAATGATACATGGATCATAGATAGTGGTTGTTCTCATCACATGACAGGTGACAAAACTAAGTTTGAATACTTTGAGGACTATGATGGTGGCAGTGTAAGATTTGGTAACAATGAACCTTGTTGTATAAAAGGAAGAGGAAGAATCTCTCTAACCAAGGAACTTATATGTGATCATGCCTATTGGGTAGAAGGACTAAAGCATAATTTGTTAAGTGTGGCATAGCTACTCAATAATGGAATCAAAGTTGAATTCATGCATGGTAAAGCAAGACTGTTGGATGGCAAAGGAAAACTAATTGGATCAGATACTCAAACTAAAGGTAACTTGTTTTATCTTGAACTAGGTGAATGTTCATGTTTCATTGCTCAAGTTGAAGAAAGTTGGTTATGGCATAAAAGGTTGTGTCATATAAACTTTGATAATCTGGTAAAGATAAGAAAATTCAGGAAAGTAAGAGGCATTCCTAACATAAAGAAACTTGAGGTCGGTCTATGCAAAAATTGTCAGATTGGAAAGATGGGAAAGACTAGTTTTAAAAGCAAAAACTATCAGTCTGAAGATATATTAGAAATTATGCATACTGATTTATGTGGACCCATTGGAATTGAAAGCTATACTGGAGAAAAGTTCTTCATTCTTTTTGTTGATGATTACTCGAGAACGATGACAATCATGTATCTAAGAAACAAATCAGAAGCATTTGAAAAGTTCAAATGGTATTTATCCAAAGTAGAAAAGGAAACAGGGAAAAGATTAAAATGCTTGAGGTCAGACAGAGGTGGAGAATTCATTTCACATGAATTCAATAACTTTTGCATTGAAAGAGGAATCAAAAGACATGTATCAGCCCCTGGAACACCCCAGAAAAATGGAATAGTTGAAAGAAGAAATAGATCCATCATGGATTATGTAAGAACTTTAATGATTGAAAAGACAATTGCTATCAAATACTGGAAGGAAGCTATCAGCACTATAGTTTATACCTTGAATCGAGTATAGCTAAAGAAAGACTCATTTAAAACCCCCTATGAGTTATGGTATGGCTATAAACTTAATGTAAGTTACCTTAAAGTATTTGGAAGTAAATGTTACATTTTGAAAGAATCTAGAAAAGGAAAATTTGATGTAAAAAGTGATGAAGGCATATTCTTTGGATACTCATGCAAAAGTAAGGCATATAGATGTTTGAACTTGTCTACTCACAAAGTCATAGAAAGTGCACATGTGAAAGTTGATGAGTTTGCATAAAGGACTCAAGAAGAAAGCAAAAGGGAACCAGAAGATTATAAAAGGTTTGTCTTCAGTGAACCTGATACAGTACCAGTTACATCAGAGAATCAAGAAACTTCTACTCCCGAGTCATCTGTAACCGAGTTATAGGAAGTTCAAATCGAGCCACAACAAATCGAGTTAAATTCAGTGTCTACCGAGCAAGTGTTTACCGAGCAAGTGTCTACCGAGCAAGTATCTACTGAGCAAACATCTACCGAGAAAATATCTACCGAGCCAGAACAGACAGAGCTTGAAGTTGAAATGCAAGAAGATAATAATGAAATCCATTCAAAAGGTAAGGAAACTATATTAGCTAAGTATGTCAGGAGACATCATTCAGTAGATCAGATCATTGGAGATAAATTTGAAGGAACCATGACAAGAAATAAGCTGAAAGGTACTTGTTTACTTGCTGATTTTGAACCTAAAAATATCAAAGATGCATTGAAAAATGATAGTTGGATTGAAGCTATGAATGAAGAAATAGAGAAAATAGAGAAAAACAAGACATGGACTCTTGTACCCAGACCTAAAGAAAAAAATGTGATTGGAACTAAGTGGGTATTCAGAAACAAGTTGGATGAAGATGGTAAGGTATCAAGAAACAAAGCTAGACTAGTATGCAAAGGATATGCTCAAGAAGAAGGAATAGACTATGGAGAAACTTTTGCTCCTATTGCAAGATTGGAAGGAGTCAGAACCTTACTAGCATATGCTACTCACAAGGGATTCAAAGTTTATTAGATCGATGTCAAATCAACATTCCTCAATGGTATACTAGATGAAGAGGTTTACATCGAACAACCTGAAGGTTTTGTTAATCCAGATAAGAATATGGTCTGAAAATTACACAAGGCATTGTACAGTCTGAAACAAGCCCCTAGAGCATGGTATGAAAGATTGCATAACTATCTTATTCAGATTGGTTTTCAAAGAACTAATGATAACAGTAGCTTGTATATTAAGGAAGGACCAGATAATAAGATTGTCTTGGCAGAAATATTTGTTGATGATACTGTTTTCACAGGGAATGATGATTTGTGCAAAGAATTCTCAGAACAAATGAACAAGGAATTTGAAATGTCCATGTTTGGTGAGATCAAATTCTTTTTTGGTCTTCAAATTCAACAAAATAAAAATGGTATCTACATCACTCAATCAAAGTACATCAAGGAGATATTGAAAAAGTTTGGAATGGAAGATTGTAAACCAGTTGGGACTCCTATGTGTACCAAATTAAAAATTACCAAGGAAGATGAATCAAAAGAAGTAGATCAAACGTTGTATAGATCTATGATTAGAAAGTTGTAGTATGTAGTTCATACTAGACCAGATAGTGCCCTTGCAGTTGGTATTGTAGCAAGATTTTCAAAAAAAACTAAGAGAAAATCACATGATGGCAATCAAAAGAATAATGAGATATTTGAAAGGAACTGAAGAGTATGGTTTATGGTATAAGTTTGGAGGAAATTTGGATTTGAAAGTGTTTACTGATGCTGATTGGGCAGGAAACCTTGATGATAGAAAAAGTACAAGTGGAGGTGCATTCTTTCTTGAAAAAAGGTTGGTTTCTTGGACAAGCAAAAAGCAGAATTGTACATCTCAATCAACAGCAGAGGCAAAGTATGTTGCTGCAGCAGTAAACTGTTCTAACATTGTTTGGTTTAAACAGTTGTTGGAAGGCATGAAGATGGAAATCAAAGAACTAGTTGTTATATTCTGTGATAATACAAGTGCAATCAACATATCTAAGAATCCAGTGATGCATTCCAAAACCAAGCACATTGCAATAAAATATCATTTTGTCAGAGAATTGGTGCAAGATAACAAGATTATATTGAAATATGTTCATACAAAGGACCAAATTGCTGACATATTCACAAAACCATTACCTAAGGATGCATTCTTGTATCTAAGAGGTAAGTTAGGGGTCACTCCCCTATCTGAAGTTCACTAAAATAAAGTTTTAGTGATGCATCAACTCATACCAGATTGAAGATCTATCAGTTGATTCAGCATAACCAGGAAACATTACATATGAATCAGTACTAAAGGTACACTAAAATTCATTTGAGTTTGAGTTGTCTTTGGCATGTGTTGTCAAAGAGGGAGAGTTTATTACTATCATATCTCTCTGAAATTTGTTCAAAAGAGTTTTCTATGCAATTTCTTCATAGAAGGAGATTACTGTAAGAGGGAGAGTTTTCTATCTTAGAGGGAGAATTGTTATACTGACATGTTGTGTTGCCATATAAGTGAAAGACTTGTTTTCAAATTTCATTTTTGCTATGACATGTTGTGTTGCCATCAATGCTAAAGAGGGAGATTGTTGGATACAATTATTAATTGTGTATTGTCTTTGATGTTACACAAATGTCATATCAGACATCAAACAGAGTCTACCGAGCTCAGATGGTTAGCAAAGCAATTTATAGCGACTACCGAGCATTCATGAACATTACACAATAAGTTAGCTCTTACCAAGCTCACTCGGGCATCAAAAGATTTAGTAGCAAAAAGTTAACATTATCCAAGCTCCTAAGGTTAACAAAGAGAAAGTTAGCTTTTACCGAGCTCACTCAGTAAGCGAAGGAAGGTTAGCTTTTACCAAGGTCACTCGGTAAATGAAGGAAGGTCAGTATTTACTGAGTTAACTCGATCTCTGAAGGAAGTTGCAAGGTTTGCAGTGTTTACCGAGCTTCATTTGGTTAACATTGGGGAAACCATTCTAAGCAGTGGTCATCGAGCTGGGTCGGGCAGCGAAGAATTTTATTGTTCTAAAGAATTAAGTTTAATTGTTTTGTGCAGCTGACTGATTTATATTTTTCAGTTTTTGTAACTTGTAATTGAGCCGACTTGACAATCTGTAAGGTATATATGAAAGTTCAAGTTGTGAATTCAAAAAGTGAAAAAAGAGTGTGGATGCATAAAAGTGCGAATGTATGAATAAGCAAATATATGAGCGAATGTTGAGGAAGGATTAGATATCCCTATGAAGCTGCAAAGTTGCATTCCATCAATGAGGATCTAGTGAAGCAGAATAGAGATCTGTATTCAACAAAGATAAGTTGCATATATTTTAGATCACTTCATTGTTTCTTTCTAATCATTGTAACAATGATTCAAAATCTCTTAATAGAGTTGATTTGACAGCCATTTTGTAAATCCTCTAACAAGGTGACAATTCAGTTGAATTGTTTTAAAGACCTCTGACAAGGCCACTTCTAACAAAGTGATCAAATCTTCTAACAAGGTCACACCTAACAGTGTGTTTTGTAACCTTTAACAGGGTTGGCTCCTAACAGGGCTCACTTCAGAAGAGTGAAAATTGGTAACTAGTTACTTGGTGGTTTTTCCCAAATTGGGTTTCCACGTTAAATATGGTGTCTCTTGTGTTCATGTTATTCCTTTATGCATGTATGTTAATCACTTTAAATGCTTAATAAGTTAACAGAACATCTATCAAGTTTCAGCATTTATTTGTGTGGTTATCGAGTGTCAACAACAACTATATTTTAAGACATCTAAGGATCTGTGGATTTATTTTTGTGGTAACTAATTCACCCCTCCCCTCTCAGTTACTCCATCTCTATTTCCAACACATTATTCTTTCAAATTTTGAAAAATTTGTAAATAATGTTGTTAATTTATTCATAAAGTTAAGTGACACATCAAATTTTACAAAGGAAATAAAGGATAAGTTATCTAAGATAGATGCTGACATGAAGGAAAGTGCACATCAATTTTCACTTAATCCTAGTAGTAGTTATGCACATTTTGTGAAAATCATATATCTGACAGATCTTGAGGAAGAAGCTTGAATGAGGGCCATGACAACAATTTATCTATTGTTGATCACATGGTGGAACTATCAACAAAGGTACAGATAGCTTTGCATAGTTCAAAAGTTTTGCTAGAGAATTGGGACAAGACAATTTCCATACTTTTGAAGATACATAGTGATTTCGTATCACATTTTGGTATTACCTTATAGTTATGCATTTTTGGCATTTGTGTCAAAAAGGGAGAGAATACTATTATCATACACAAGGGGGAAAATATGTGTGTGTGTGTGTGTGTTTAAAATTTTAATTTTTTGAAAAATTACAAAAAAAGAAGAGTCAAAGGTAACCAAGGAGTAGCAACAAACAACAATCAAAATCAAGTTGTAGACCCAAACATGTTGATAGGGGGATTTTTAAATTGAATTTTGAGTATTCATATTTTTGGTATGGTGTGTTTTTTCCACTAATGCCAAAGTGGGATATTATTGACCTTATGTTCAAATCATTTGTCTATTACTAACTTAACACTTAGTTAGTTGTTTACATTGCTACCGAGCTCCATATGTAGAAAGAAGATTCTCTTGAGATTCATAGTGTCTACCAAGCATCTAACATAGAATGCAATGTAATTCATGTTTCATAGTTGCTACTATGTTAGTGATTTAGATTGTAGTATTTGCTAAGCATTACAAAGTATGTTGAGCTTTACAGAGTCTACTGAGTGTTGCAAAGTGTTGATGAGTATCATAACATCACCTGAGTGGTCTTCATAACTTGAGCTCTAGGAGTGAGCCGACATAGTGAAGATTATTGAATTTGGTATTGTAGCTAACTCTAGAAGGTAATTTATTTGATTGGTATATATGTAATACATCTTATCATATCCAATGCATAGAAGTGTAATAAGAATAAATAAAATAAGTGTGTATTAAAAAGGATAGAAGAAGTATAAGGAAAAGTAGAGTCTTTTCTATCACAACAAGGTGATCACTATATTTCAAAGGGATCTCATTCAAAAAATTGAGTTACATATTAGATTTTAGGCTCTGATTCATCCTAATAGGTGCATCACCCAAATCTTTTAACAAGGTGGACTTGAAAATCTTTTCCAAATCTCCTAAAAGAGTGCATACTTCATTGTATGTTTTAAATCCTTTCACAAGGTGGACCTAATAGTCCTTATTGCTCTTAACATGGAATATGACCAGAAGTGATCATTTGTAAGCTTTAAAAAGATAACTTTATACTACAATAATAAAGCTTTTGGGTATCATCCCCATCCTAGTTTTACTTTCCATTTGGAAGGTGTATGGGTTACAAAATATTATGTTAAATGTTATGAATATTTTATTGCTTTCGAGATTTCATGCATGCAATTAGATTAGATCATATTACGAAGGTTTAATTGGTGAATTAAAATAAAATTTTCAATGGCTCCTAATTCACCCCACCCCCTCTTAGTCGCTCATTCTATATTACATTTCCAACAAGATTGGCATCAAATTGATGTAATCTTGCTTGGGAATTGAACAAAGGATTGACCACCATGCTTGGAGGACCTAGAAACATAGTCCATGCAGATGAAATTCATATTAATATCTATGTTATCTTTGTATTCTCTTCTCTTCCTATCTTTTAATTCTAGCTTTTCCATATTGAAAACTTAATTTACTATTATATATTTTGAAAATTAATTTTGTAATTTTTAAAAAAAATTTACTTTGTAATCAAACTTTAAATTGTATTAGCATTCAAATGCAATCATCATGGATCCTAATTAGATCACTCATAACCTGTTTCAACCCATTATTTGATGACATAAGTTCGTAGGGCTCCTAGGACCCCTATAGACATACATTATGTGTTTGAATAGGTTGAAAGGGGGCATATGGTTCCTTATGACCCATTTTGACCCATTAAATGATAACATATTTTCTAAGGAGTCCTAGGATGTTGAGGAACAGATGTCATGTGCTCAAATGAGTTGAAAGAGGTTAGGGAGTACCCCTTGACCACTTTCCACCCATTATATGACAAAATATGTTCATAGGTATATTAGGACCCCTAGGGACATACATCATGCCTTTGAATAGATTCAAAGGAGTAATAGGGTACCCTATGACCCCTTCCAACCTATTTTAGGATAACATATGTTCCTATAGGTACTAGGACCCCTCTAAACATATATTATGTGTCGAAATGAATCGAAAGGGGTAATAGAGTTCCATTAGATCCCTTTCAACCCATTATATGATAACATATGCTCATAGGGGTCCTAAAATCCCTAGGGAAATAGATTATGTGTGTGAATGGGTAAAATGGGGTCATACACTTCCTTATGACTCCTTTTGACTCATTAAACAAGAAAATACATTCCTAGGGGTCCTGGGAACATATATCATGTCTTTAAATAAGTCCAAATGCATCATAAAGTACCCTATACCCCTAAGCACATTGGTGCAAAAGAACCCCCAAAACATTCCAATTAAACCTACTAAGAATTGATGGGGTCTCCTAGAACATGGAGAATAATCTAGACTTATAGGGCTTTCTCTTATTCATTAAGGTCTTCATTGTGTGAACCCTTTGAAAGTCATGTGGCTATATAAACCTACTATCTAAAGAGGTCACAAGGAACATTCTTATTCTTAAGATCTTAGGTATGGGTCCTTTTAAGCTCTAGGACCACTTTAAGTTTGTATTTAGGATTTCAAGTTCTTCAATTAAGTAAAAAGTTGTCATGAGCAAGAAAAGTTGCTATGCACAACAAAAAGTTGTGCAACTTTTTAGCAACTTTCAGGAAACTTGGCCTAATTTGTGTTTTTGTTTGTAAAAATCTCACCAATGATCACAACCATTAGATTTTGGTTGGATTAGTTGGATAAAGTCTTCAAGTAGCCCATTTAGGCAGGTGGAAGACACATAAAAATATACTTTTTCTTTGAAAGTAATAAAAATAAAAAAATGTTCTCTGTAGGTTCCTAAAGTTTTTGTTGATTGTATAGATTTTATGAATGTGATAGAGGGAAGAACTATTGCAGATGAAATATCATTTTCTTAGCCTTCATTTGGTTTTAGTCTAAGGTCCTAAAATGCTTGGATTTGGGAGAAACCATCAAACTAGTGTAATCTACTACCAAACCCTTACAAGTTAGGGTTACAACACTTTAATGGCCATATCTCTCATTCTAGCCTTGAAAAATTGTGATTCTTGGTTCAATGAGAGGTATGTGTATGTATTTCAAGATTTTGGAGTCTTCTTGTAGGGGTCAGTTGGTGGTTGTATAGATGAAGCCATTTTGAGTTTGTATCTCCATTTGACAATGCTATGACAACAATAAGAAAAGGTGGATGGATTCGTTGGGGGTTGAAATAGAGAATGAAACCTTGGAATCCATGCATTTAAAATCCAAGGACTTGTACTAACCCACTGTATTGGTTCAACAACCTATTTTAAGGGAACTTCCTTTGGTAATCAGACCTATTTAGGATAATTAGGCTTGTTGAGATTCTCCACCTTTTGGGGTTCATGGTTGGAGTCAAGACCTCTCATTTAGGGTGCTAACATATCTTCCAAAATGGTTTTTGGAAATGTCACTAGTTTCCCTAGTCCCTAAAAAACCTAAGAGTTAGGCCCTTCAACCTTGTGTCAAAAGGTTACTAGGCCAATACACCAGTAGGGAAGACAATTCATATAGTTACAGGACTAGTTTGATCTTATGGAGTTATAAGGCCCTTAAAAGAGGGATTCCAAGTCCTATGCAAGGGAGAAAACCCCTACACCATCCAACCTTTTACAAGGATCTATCCAAATAAGTTCATCATTATGGAATTGGACATTTGAGCCATAGGAGAATGCTTTGGAACTAAGACTAAATTCATGTTTAGAACCCCTTCTCAAAGGTGTAGAGCCTTGGGCATATCCACTCACATATAGAGAACTAAGAAATTCAAAATAAGTGACTAGTTATACCACTACTCTGCATCAAGTGGTATAAGAGCCTAAATTAAGTTTTAGGATCTAAAATTTTTATTTATCACCATGTCAAAAGGAGAATATTTATCCTCATGGATGAAAAACACTGAGATATTAAAGTATCTCAGGGACCAAAAACAAAAGGAAGATGAGAAAAGAAATTGAAAATATCTTAGAGACAATGAAATGCAAAAGATACAAGAGGAGATTGATAGACTTAGGAGAGAGCTTAAGAAAAAAAGTAGTGGGAATTCTAAAGAAGTTGAATAGGGGAGAGATGTAGAACCCCCTATGGAGGAATAAGAATGCCCTCTAGATCAAACACTACTTGTAAAGACACTAAAATCCATGGAAATAAGAACCTTGGATGCTAGGTTTGTTCTACCTACCTATGATGGGAAAATGAACCCTGATGCTGCTATCAATTGTGTAAATGCCCTAACTAGTTCCGTTGATTTTGAAAGTATTCCTGAGTCTTAGGAAGTCAAAATTTCAAAGTCAAGATTAAGGGGATATTCCCTTACATGGTGGAACTTTATCCAAGATGCTAGAATGAAGGATGTAAAGAACCAAGTGTCCACATGGAAGAAGATAACAACACAACTCAAAGAAGCCCATGTCCCTACATGTTATGAAGTAAAACTCCATAAAAGAAGGATGAGGTTGAGACAAAAAGATATGGGTGTCTCCAATTACACTATGGACTTCCATAATCTTGTGATGAAATTGTGTATTGTGGAACCAAAGAGTGTGAAGCTTGCAAGATACTTGCAAGGACTCAAATTGTCAATTCAAGATGAATTGAGCCTAACCACCATAACTACTATCTAGAAATACTTCTTTTTGGTCACCAAAGTAGAGGAGAATTTCAAGAGGAGTGAACAAGGTGGAAGAGGCAGAAGAATAAATGATAGAACAAGAAGCAACTCTTGGAACAAAGGGCAACCAAGAACTAAAAATAAGCCCCCTGAATAGATCCAAGGACCTAAGGAGCATAGAGAATCCAATTCAAGAGAGAATTACAAAGGTAGGAGACCCTTTAGTAGGGGCAGACATGTTAGAAACAATAGTCCACCAAGGGGGGGGGGGGGGTGGGTGAATCAGTTATCCAACAATTAATACATTTATCTTCTTTAAACAAGATTAACCATTTAACCAAAGTAAATAGAAACCATAATAAGATGCACATAGATAATTACACCAAACATGTTAACTAGGGAAACCTTTGATTAGTGGGAAAACCCTGATGGGAATGATACCCACAAGATGATGTACTAATATACATATTCCTTATTAGAGGATGAACCCTGTTAGGAGTCTATTACAACATTTAATACATAGAGTCCCTTTTAGGAGACTTTGAATCCTTGTTAGGAGATTCAAACCCTATTAGGAGTTGTACCAACCCCGTTATGAGTTGTGGTACAATGTATGCAAGATGAGCCCACTGCCTAAACATGTAATTTAAACTACAAGAAGAGCTCACTACTCAAACAATTAATTTACTATTATGTTCTTCTTTCCTTTGTTCTTCCAACTAAACCAATCATTGTTAGACCTTGTAGACTAGATCACAAACCTTGGATCTAAATATCAAAGCTCATATCACTCAACAAAACCTTGGTAATGAAGTCTCCTTCACTTTCACACTACTCTGCTCAACTTCACTTTTCGCTCTTACTACTACTTATCATTAATAAAAAACCATCCCATATGATAAATGAAAATTTCCTTCCTTTATGCTGAGACCTCAAAAAAATTCCTTGAGTTGGCTATTAGACCTTCTTAATTAATCATTATAGGACCACATTAAGAACATGTTACACTTAGAGATAACATTAATCTTCCACCTTGCAACTTGAGTATTTTTTTGTACACACAATATCATGATGAAAGATCTTAGCCACATCATCACCAACATGTCTTCTTCATATCCTCAACCTTGATTCTCATAATATCAACTCTACTAGGAGATATAACAAGTTTACCAGAACATGACTCTATAAACTCTATCTCAGAACAAACATCACCAAAACTTACATAACCTCTTCTAGACTTATCATTTATTCTATTGATGTTAACTGTATATACTAGATACTCAAAAGTATCTCCCATAATGTCAGATAGTTAGAATACTCAACTGGCCATCTATACCAACTTGATCTTTCCATTGTTCTTCTGTCAGATACCATAGAAAACTTCTATGTTGACATCAATGACAAACTCAGTCATGAATGCAACATACTATCATAGTAACATATCTACAATACTCCCTCATAGTAATATCATCAATATTCATGCTTCCAACAATCTTACAACAATCTCCTCTTTTAGCATTGATGGAAACATAGATGAAAAACATTTGGTACCAAGAATACCAACAAAAAGATTATTCATCTAACTTTTCAAATCTGCTTCATCAATCATTCTCCCCTATTGATATACCTCATTATGCTTTGTATCAAACTATCATTCCATGCTATGCTTATTTTGAACATATTGTACTCATGCAAAAAATTCCAACTATCATGTTATACATGTTTTTCATGCCAAACATCTCCCCCATTAACATCAATATCAAAGTTTTCAGCAACCAACTTTACTACATCAAAATCTACAACACCTGATTTTTTCCTAGCTCAAGTGTCAAAAGAAAATGTTCAAAAAAATGTCCAAAAAGACTCCTAAATGACATTATCCATCACAAATACTCCCCCATACAGGAAGCATCAGCATTTAGTCTAGACAACAACAATGTCTTCTTACAATGGACTAATGAACATTTGCATCTTCTACTCTGATGTAGGAAGGGGCATAAGCCCAAGCATACTTCACCGGTACCCAAAAGTCTATTTGGGAAGAGGCTTGGTGAACATATCTCCAATCTTCTCTTTAGTTCTCACATACTCCAATCTGATTTCTTTTTCTGCAACTTTCTCTCTCAACATATGATACTTGATACAAATGTGTTTAGTCCTTGAATGCAACACTTGATTCTTAGACACATTTACCATGCTTGTATTCTCACAATGTATGACAACTAGTTCATTGATTTCTATCCATATACCCTTCAACATCTGCTACATCCAAACAACTTGATTACAATTTTTTACTGCTACAACATATTCTACTTCCACTATACTTTGTGATGTGTAGTCTTTCTTCTTGCTTAACCAAAAAATCAATCTTCCTCCAAGAAAGAAGGCTCCACCATTGGTGCTCTTTCTATCATCCATATTGTCTTCCCAATCAACATCAATATAAGCACGTAGAGTAAAATCATTAGATCTCTTATACCACAATCCGAACTTAGATGTTCCCTTCAAATATCTAAATATCCTTTTAACTAATGCATATTGTGCTTCTCTAGTATCAACTTGGAATCCTTCAACAATTCCAACTATATTTGCTATATCTTTCCTTGTGTGAGTCATATATTGCAATCCTCCAATCATAGATATGTACTTCTTTTGCTCAATAGTAGTTGTCTCATCTTTTGTAGATAACTTGTGTCTAGTTATCATAGGTGTTCCAATGGGTTTGCATATTTCCACACCAAACCTTTCTTGTGAATCCTTCAAGTACTTAGTCTAAGAAATAAATATTTCTTCTTTATTCTGTATAATTTATAATCCCAAAAATATTTCATCTCTTCTATCATACTCATTTTAAATTCCTTCTTCATTTCTTTTGCAAACTTTGCACTTTCCTCATCATTTTCTCCAAATATTATATCATCAAAAAATGTTACCAAAATCATCAAACCATCATTAATTTATTTCCAATAGAGATTACTATCTATCATACCTTTGCTATATCCAAGCTTTGTCAAATACTTGTTCAACCTTGCATACTAGGTTATGGGTGCTTACTTCAAGCCATACAATGTTTTCCTCAATTTCCATATTGTATCCTTGTCATTTTTTAAGGGAAAAGCTTTAGGCTACTCAATGTAAACTTCTTCTTCAAGTTATCCATTCAAAAATATTGACTTGACATCCATCTTATACACTTTGAATTTCTTTTGTGCTTCATAGGCTAAGGATAATCTTATTGCTTCTATTTTAGCCACTAGAGCATAGGTCTCCTCATAATATATTCCTTCTTTATGTGGGTAACCTTTACATACCAATTTTGCTTTGTTCCTTATAGCTTCACCTTGTTCATTCATCATGTTCCTGAATACCCATTTAGTTCCTATCACATTCTTGTCTGCTAGTTTGGGGACCAATTTCCATGTCTCATTCTTTACTATCTAATCTAATTCCTCTTTCATCTAGCTTGTTTCCAATAATCATCTTTACATGATTTATCTACATTCTTAGGTTCAACTTGAGATATCAAACATTTTTCTTCATTGAATATGCTTCTTTTCATCACAGCTTTATCTTTTCTTCCAATGATTTTCTCGGATAGGTGACTCTTTATCATGTTCTTTCCTAAAGTAGGAGTTTCTACCTCAACTCTTGTTTCTACTGAAGGTTTTGAGCTTTTTTCCTACCTTAGCTCTCCTTCATTTTGAAAATCATTTTTAGTCTCAAGAAATGCCACATCATTCCTTGGCTTAGTAACAACATCATCATCTGAATCGTAATCAACTATTCTTTCTTTTATCCTAAATTTCTCATCAATTCTTGCATTTTCACTTTCCATAATAGTCTTAGTTCTCTAATTATAACATCTATAAGGCTTTCTTTTCAATTAATAATAAGGAAACGTATCTTCATCACTTCTAGCATCAATATTACCAATACCATCATCTCTTTTGATATAACACTTACTCCCAAAAATTCTAAACTACTTAACTATAGGTGAGTGACCAAACCATAGTTCATAAGGTGTCTATTGTCTTGTTTGTGTCTTTTCGGACTTGCACTTTGTTCACAGTGTAGACTGTTGTATTCATAGGTTCTCTCCAAAATGTCTTGGATACCTCATTCTTAGAAAACATAGCTATTGTAGCTTCTATAACTAACATGTTCCTTCCTTTTGCAATGACATTCTATTTAGAGGTTCTTGGAGTTGATAACTATCTTTTGATTCCATTTTCTCCACAAAATGTGTTAAAATCATTTGAACTAAATTCTCCCTCTCTATATGATCTTAAAAATTTAGTCTTCATACCATATTCAGTCTCAACTCTATTCTTGAATATATTAAACTTATCAAATGCCTCATATTTCTCTTTAAGAAATGTGACCCACATCATTCTAGAAAAGTCATCAACTAGAATCATAAAGTACCTTTCACCATAGAATCATTTACTCTTTGTAGGATCACTAATATTTGTATGTACAATCTCCAATTTTTCTTTAGTAGTAAAATTCTTGTAGGGAGAATAATTTATGTTATGCTTTGCCAACACACATTCCTTGCAAATTGTGTTAGTAGGCTTTACAATCTTTGGCAAGTCTCTAACTGCAAACATGCTACTAGTCTTTACAATACTATTAGAGTTTATATGACAAAATATCTTATCCCATAACCAATTTTTATCTACCTTTGCAACCAAACATATTATTTTAGTAGGATTCAACTGAAATACATTACCTCTAGATTTAGTTCCTATTCCAATTACCTTTCGATCTTTATCTTTGATCGTGTATGTTTTCTCTATGAACTACAACTGATAACCTTTGTTGACTAGTTGTCCAACACTCAAAAGATTTTACTTTAAACCATCAACAAAATGTGCATCCTCAGTGTTATTTTTACCATGAAGAGTTATAGATCCAATACCTTTTACTTGGCATGGTGCATTGTTTCCAACTCTGACAATGCCTCCATCCTAACTTTTGAAGACAACAGACTTGTTCATATCACTAGTCATATGATGTGAACAACCACTCTCAATTATTCAATTATATTTCTTCTCAATCTATGACACCAAAGCTACTTTCTCTGGACTTTCTTCTTTAATTTCCACAAATCCAATTTCATCATCACTAGCACTTAATTCATGTTCAATAGAATCATTTTCTTCATTTGCATACAAACACTCTCTATCTTTTATAGGTTTATAATTTTCTTTATACTTTTTTATCTCTTTTAAGACATAGATGCATAATGGTCATATTTATCACATCCAAAATTTAAATATTTTCTTACCTCCTTTTTCTCTTTTTACCAAAAGGGCCACTCCTCAATATTTTTGTCCTCCTTAGATCTGTTGTTGCTAGCAAAATCTCCTCTAGCACTATCTCCTCTAGAACTTGTGCTCCTTGATAAATTAGGTAAAATATTTAAGGCACTAAAAGTTGTGTCTATTTTGGTTAACTCTTTGGACTATCTAAGCTCATTCTCAACTACTTCAAGTCTTCCAAGCAATGACTCCTTTGCAAAATATTTGGTACAAGATATCAACAACTGTAACATTTGAACTGCTAACTTAAATGGTGGTGTTAGAGTCTTCAATATCTTCCATATAACCTCATCATCTTCTTTGGTTCCTTCTTGAGATTTAATACTTGTAGTAATTTCTAATATCCTACCTATATATGTTCTTATAGATTCTTCTTCCATCATTTTAGCATCTTGAAATGCACAAATCCAACTTTGTAGCCTCAACCTCATAGAATGTGCATCATCTTCAAAAGTAGTTTCCAAAGCTTTCCAAATCAAATTTGAAGTAGCAATTGATTTTACCTGATTGTATTCAATTTTAGGAAGTGTAGTCAATATTTCTTCTCTAGCTCTCATATCACACATAATAGGATATATTTCATCCTTGGTACAATTTTCCAAATCCCTTTCAACAATAATTGTGTTTGCTGATTTTGTTAAGATACAATATCCCAGGCCCATATACAACAAATGTTTCTTCATCTTTTCCTTCCAGCTATCATATTTTTTCCATCAAATTTTGAACTATCTTTCCTAAACATGCTTGCCATGGATCTCCCAAATTTTTTAAACTTTATCTTCAAGGAACTGAAGCTCTGATACTAATTTTTAGAAACAATAGTCTACCAAGATAATAGAGAGGGAGGGGTGAATTAGTTATCTAACAACTAATACATTTATCTTCTTTAGAAAAACTTAACTATTCAAACAAAGTAAACAACAACCATAATAAGATGCACATAAACAATTACACTAGATATGTTAACTAGGTAAACCCTTGATCAAAGGGAAAACCCTGGTGGAAATGATGTCCACAAGATGATGTACTAATATAAATATTCCTTGCTAGAGGATGGAACTTGTTAGGAGTCTATTAGAATATTTAGTACATAGAGTCCCTATTAGAAGACTTTCAATCCCTATCAGTAGATTCCAACCCTATTAGGAGTTGTGGTAAATGTATGGAAAATGAGCCCACTACCCAAACATGTAATTTCAACTACAAGAAGAGCTCACTGCTCAAACAAGTAATTTACAATTATGTTCTTCTTTCCTTTGTTCGATTAACTAAACCAATCACTGTTAGAACTTGTAGACTAGGTCACAAAAGTTGGATCCAAATATCAAACATTAGACCACTCAACAAAACCTTGGCAATGAAATTTCCTTCACTTCCACACTACTTTACTCAACTTTTCATTCTGCTCTTACTACTTCTTATCACCAATCAAACACCGTGTCATATGATAAAGAAAAATGTCCTTCCTTTATACTGAGTCCTTAAAAAAACTCCCTAAGTTAGTTGTTAGACCTTCTTAATTAATCATTATAGGACTTCATTGAGAACACGTTACACTTAGCAATAACATTAATCATCTACCTTGCAACTTGAATATCTTTCTATACATACAATATCATGTTGAGAAATCTTAGCCACATCATCACCAACATGTATTCTTCATAGACTCAACCTCAATTCTTAGAATATCAACTCTGCTAGCAGATATAACAAGTTTACTAGAACATGCCTCTATAAACTCTAGCTTAGAATAGACATCACCAAAACTTACATAAATTCCCCCAGAATAATCATTTCTTCTTCTGACATTAACTAGATATACTAGATTCTCAAAAGTATCTCCCATAACCTTGAATAGTTAGAATACTTAAGTAGTCATCCATACCAACTTGATCTTTCTATTATTCTTTACTAAGATACCACAAAAAATTTCTATGTTGACATCAATGACAAACTCAGTCATGAATGTAACATACCATCTTAGTAACATATCTACAATACTCCCTCATAGGAATATCATTAGCATTCATGCTTCCAACAATCTTGCAATGGAGGAGTTTAAGAGGAGTGAACAAGGTAGAAGAGGTAGAGGAAGAAATGATAGAGGAAGAAGCAACTCTTGGAACAAAGGGCAACCAAGCACTGAAAATAAGCCCCCTAAATAGAGCAAAGGACCCAAGGAGCATGAAGAATCTAGTTCAAGAGGGATTAATAGAGGTGGGAGACCCTTTAGAAGGGTAAAATGGAGATCAAATGGACTTCCAAAATGTGACAGCTACAATCAAATTAGACATTATACAAATAGATGTCCTAAGTAGGGATGCAACAATCAAGGGGAAAGAAGAACACAATTGGCTCAAGAAGAAATAGAGCTTGAAGGCAAGGAAGGAACAACCCTAATGATGAGGAAAACATTTTTGTGAATCCCTCACAATGAAGAACCTATTCAAGACAAAAGTCAAATGCCAAGGAAAGCTATGTAATCTTTTAATTGATTTTGGTTCAATAAAGAATTTAGTCTCTAAGGAAATGGTACAAAAATTCAAACTAATAAAAACTCCTCACCCCTTTCCTTACCATGTCTCATGGCTTAATAAATATCAAAAGACCTTAGTGACTGAATAAACCTTGGTAGAGTTCTCTAGGTGATTTTAGTGATAAAGTTTTGTATGACATAGTAGAAATGGATGCTTTTCATCTTCTACTTGGCAGATTGTGGCAATATGATATGGATGCAACTTATAGTTGTAGGAAAAACACTTATACCATAATCCAGGATGGGAAAACATATACCATGAAACCTTCGTCTAATCAAAACCAAGGAAACAAACCACTGGTCATAGTTGTGGGTGAAAAGGAATTGATAAAAACAATAAAGGAGACTAATGAAGGATATGCTCTAATACTCAAACTAAGGGATGAAGTGAAACCTAAGAAGGAGGAACCAATTCCTAAACAGGTACAATAACTACTTTATGAGTACCATGAGGTAGTTTCCATTGAGTTACCCTCATCCCTCCCACCAATGAGAGACATTAGCCACCAAATTGACTTCATTCCATGTTCTTCTTTGACTAATAAGGTCCCCTCTAAAATGACACCTTCACAACATGCAAGAATAGCTAAGAAGGTTAGTGACTTTTTAGAAAAAAGGCCTCATAAAAAAGAGCCTTAGCCCTTGTGCAGTCCCATCAGTGTTGGCCCCAAAGAAAGACAACAAATGGAGACTCTGTATAGACAGTAGGGTAGTGAACATAATCACTATCAAATTTAGATTTTTAATCTCGAGGATTGAAGATTTGATAGACCAATTAGTGAGTGCATCCTACTTCTAAAAAATTAATCTTTAATTTGGCTATCACCAAATAAGGATAAAACCAAGTGATGAATGGAAAGCAACCTTCAAAACAATAGAATGAATTTATGAATGTCTTGTCATGCCATTTGGGTTAAGTAATACACCATCTGTCTTCATAAGGCTAATGAATGAAATATTCCAAGACTATAATGGTAATATTTTGGTTCTTTATCTAGATGATATACTAATCTTAAGTTGTTGTTTGGAGGACCACCTTAAGTACTTAAAGTTGGGCTTCAAAATGTTACAAGAACACAAGTTGATGATCAACCTACAAAAGTATACCTTCCTATAGAAAGAGCTCATATTCTTGGGATTTGTAATATCAAAAGGTACCTTGAAGATGGATCCTTATAAGGTTGAAGCAATAGTCGACTGGCCACCCCCTAAAAACCAAGGTGATGTAAGAAGTTTCCATGGACTAGCTACATTTTATAGGAAATTTGTCAAAAAAATTAGCCATGTATGTGCACCTATGCTTGAAATAGTTAAGGGTTGATGAAAAACTAATTTTGAATGGAAAAATCAGGCTAATGATAGTTTTGAATACTTGAAATATAGAGTGGCAAAATTACCCATATTAACTCTTCCTGATTTCAATAAAGTTTTCACACTAGAGACAGATGCAAGTAACCTTGCTATAGGAGTTGTCCTAAGCCAAGATGGAAAACCAGTAGCATTCATTTCAAAAAAATTAAATGATACTGAAAAGAGGTACTCCACTTATGACCTAGAGCTCTATGCAATGGTCTAAGCCCTCAAAAAATGAAGGCAACATCTCTTACCCAAATAATTTTTAGTTTATACTAATAACCATGCATTGAGTTACTTGAATTCTCGGGACAAATTATGTGTCAAGCACATAAAGTGGACGGAATAGTTGCAAGCATATTCTTTCAATATCAAACATAAGAAGGGCCATGCCAACAAAGTGGTTGATACATTTAGTAGGAGAGTCAACTTGATACATTAGGTACAATTTCAAAGTATTGGGATCAAAGCCTCAAAGATCTATATATTGGTGATCCATACTTTGGTGAAATTTATTAGCTGTGTACCACATTAATGGATAGGTACCATACTAATTCCTCTAAATAACTGATGCAGGAGCATCCAGAGGTATAAGGGTAATCCTATGTCACCCAAAAAAATGTACTTAGAATTAGTTTATGTTTTATGTGTTTTCATTTCTGATACCCATTTGGGTCAAATAAAGGTTCCAACTCTCACAGTTCCACTATCAGTGTTCTAGGATAGAGTATTTGAACACCTTGGGATACGTGTAAATGCCAAAAAAATAGGAGTATGTAATTGAGCCATCATTTTGGTGAACTAGGAGGTGTAAATTGGCTAGATGAATGTAATTGTAATTTAGAGCATTCCAGAAAAAGAATCAGGTCAAAAGGCCCCATGGTTTGAAAGTTATCGCAATTTTTCGAGTTTTGGAGACCTCCTAAGAATGCTTCAAAGTCAGGTTAGGGGCATTAAATGACCTCAAAAAGGGCCCAAAAATGGGGGATGAGTGAAGCTTGTCTATAGGGCTATAGAGCGCTTCGAGAGCTTTCCAAAAATGTAAATGGTTCGTCAATCGGAGCTACGGTTCAAAAGATATGCCTCCCAAAAGTTTGGTTACCATTTCTGGATTCTTCTAGATTTGTGTCGACTTCTAACGCAGCTTTTGGAGCCTTCTATTTGGTTGGTGGATGCATACTAGCACTTTCTAGAATGTATTCCTAGTCCTTAACCCTCCGGGGTCTATTTAAGGACATTTCTGGTATTGTAAAAGGCAATTCGGAGTGGAGTTTGAGAGGAGGTACTGAAAGGAGAAATTATCTCCAGATGTATGTTATTGTAAGCCCGTAGGGCATGTTATGAAGTCTATTTTCTTTGTACTGAATGTACTAGCTTATTTTCACAGTTAATACAATTTCCCTTTTCTTGTTGTTTCCATTCTATGTTTGGGTTGTGTTCTCATCAAGTGGTATCAGAGCATACCTTTGTCAGTGGTAGTAGAGCGTACCTCCATCAAGTGGTATCAGAGCTAGTTTTCTTGAGTGTGTAGACAGAGCGTCGATTGTGAGGTAGTTTACACTATGATTGTGTGGTTGTGGGTTTGAGTTAAGAAAATGCCTCTATGAAGAGAGCATGGTGGAAGGGCCGAAGCTATTAATCCTGAGGAGATTAGAGCCCTCCAAAGGTAGGTACAAGCATTGTAGGAGGAGCTTCGTAGAGGAACAAATGTTGCCGCAGGTGACGACAGTGAGGATGACAATGAAGAAGAAGAAATTAGACTAGAAGGGGAATTTGATAGGGAAGTTCTAAATCAAGCAGAGGAAAGGCTTTTTAGGGCCATTACTAAATTTGGGAAAAGACCTACAATTGATGAGGGTGTATTTTTATGAAATCTAAAACCAGATGAGTTGATCGACTGGATCAATGAACTGGAAGAATACTTTGAGTATAAGGATATCAAGGACCCAAATAGGGTTAAGTTTGCAAAGGCCAAACTGAAAGGCCATGCCAAAATCTGGTGGCAAGAAGTTCAATTGGAAAGAAACAGAAGAGGAAAGGAGAAGATCACAAGGTGGGATCGCATGGTGGACAAATTGAAGAAGTAGTTCATTCCTGTGGACTACGAACTTGATTTGTTTAAGAAGATGCATGGGCTAAAGCAAGCAGGAAGATCGGTCCAAGAATATACAGAGGAGTTTTATCGACTTTTGATTAGAGCAGGGCATGCAAAAGCAAATAAGGAGAAGGTTGCTCATTATATCAATGGGTTGTGACCTAGCATCCAAGAGGAATTAAGTCTAGTAAGAATGACCAGCATTGAAGAGGCATACCAGTTTTCCCTACGAGTTGAAGAGAAGTTGAATAAGAGGTTTGAAGCGAGACAAAGAGGGTGTGGTCAAGGAGGAAGGGCAGTAGGTCATCTGGAGGTCGAAATGAAACCCAAAAGAAAAATGAAGATGTGGGTACTAGTAGGAACCAGAGGAATGAGGGTTTCAACCGCTCCCGTGATCAAGACTTTGGAAATCAGAGAGGAAGAGGTAGAGGACGTGGGCAAGGAAGAGGAGGCTTTCATGGTACCTATTTCCATTGCAATGAATAAGGGCATCATGCCTTTGAATGCCCTCAATGACAAGGAAGGACAGATAGGAGAGCTGACAGCCAAGCTAGGGTTGCTCATGTGGATGAGGATACACAATCATCACATTCAGAGGATGCAGAAAGAGGAGAGACCTTGGTGAATGAAAGAGTCCTACTAAGTGGTGAGATTGAACTAGGACAAAGGAGGAGTTTGTTCCGTACTAGATTCAAGTGTGAGGATAAATGTTGTGATGTGATCATTGATGGTGGTAGCACTGATAACTTGGTATCAGAAGAGATGGTCTCTAAGCTGAAGCTCAAGAGGGAGAGACATCCCCAGTCCTATTGGATTGCTTGGGTAAAAGATGATCATAAGGTCCTAGTAAGTGAACAATGTTTAGTGAAATTCAAAATTGGGAGTTACCATGATGAAGTTCTCTGTGATGTTATTCTGATGGATGTTTTCCATCTATTGTTGGGTAGACCATGGTAGTTTGATAGACATGTAGTTCATGATGGTCATGCAAACACATACTCTCTAACAAAGGATGGAGTTTTCCACAAACTGAAGCCCATGAAAAAGGAAGGTGAAAAGGTATGTAGTAGTGCTAGGATTTTTCTTGTTGATGGAAGGAAGTTTTTAGATGGAATGAAACATCAACGTATGTGCTATGCTTTGATTCCTAGGAAAGATAAAGAAGGTAGTAGTGAATACCACTTGAAGTTTTAGATTTACTAGGTGAATTTGGAGATATTATCTCTGATAATGTTCCAAAAGGATTTCCACCAGTAAGGAAAATTAGTCATCAGATAGATCTGATTCTAGGAGCTAGTTTTCCTAACAAGGCTGCTCATAGGATGACTCCTAAAACAGAGGAGCTAAACAGACAGGTTCAAGAGCTGTTGAGGAAGGGCTTGATTCGAGAGAGCCTAAGTCCATGTGCAGTATCAGCAGTCCTCACACCAAAGAAGGATGGAGAGTGGAGGATGTGTACAGATTCTCGAGCTATAAATAGGATAACCATCAAGTACTGATTTCCTTTGCCAAGAATGGATGATCTTACGGACTGCTTGAGTGGAGCTCAGTACTTCACAAAGATAGATCTCAAGAGTGGCTATCATTAGATACAGATTCAAGAAGGAGATGAGTGGAAAATGACCTTCAAGACCAAAGAGGGTCTTTATGAGTGGTTAGTCATGCCCTTTGGATTGACAAACGCCCCAAGCACCTTCATGCGGCTTATGAATGAGGTACTTAAGAAGTTCTTGGGAAAATTTGTTATTGTCTATTTGGATGATATTTTAATTTTTAGCAAGACTTTGGAAGAAAATTTATTGCATATTCGTAGTGTCCTTGAAAGGTTAAGGGAAGAGAAACTATTAATTAATTTGAAGAAGTGTATCTTTGCAAAAAGGGAGTTAGTCTATTTGGAGTTTGTTATATCACTTGAAGGTCTCAAAATGGATCTAGAGAAGGTAAAAGCCATCTTGGAATGGCCTACTCCAAGGTCTGCTACTGAGGTAAGATCATTTCATGGTCTGGTTAGTTTTTATAGGAAGTTTATTAAGAATTTTAGTGGCATATGTGCACCCCTAATTGACACAATAAGAGGGGATAGAAAAGAGTTCAAATGGATTGCAACAGCTACGAGAAGTTTTGAATTGCTGAAGAAGAAGGTGATAGAACGACCTATGTTGGCACTTCCAAATTTTAGAAAGGTGTTCCAGGTGGATTGTCATGCTAGTGGCAGTGCTATTGGGGCTGTATTAAGCCAAGAAGGTAAGCCTATTGCATATTTTAGTGAAAAATTGAATGATGTAAAGAAGAAGTATTTTTTTTATGATCAAGAGTTCTATGCAATAGTTCAGGCCTTAAAGAAATGAAGGCATTATTTGTTGCCAAAGGAATTTTTTTTGTATACTGATCATCAGGCCTTATAGTACCTAAATAGCCAAGGTAAATTGAATCAAAGGCATATGAAGTGGGTAGAGTTCTTGCAGAGTTATACATTTGTGTTGAAGCATAGAAGTGGAAAATCTAACAGGGTTGTAGATGCACTAAGTAGGAGACAATTGTTGCTTACAGTAATGTAGGTTGAAGTAGTTGGGTTTGATGAACTCAAGAATTTGTACCCTAAGGATCTTGATTTTAATGAAGCATGGAAAGCTTGTAAAGAACTTGTTGTAGATAGAACCAAGTGGTTAGACTATTTGATTCAGGATGGCATGTTGTTCAAGGGTAGTCAATTCTGCATTCCAAGGAGTTCCATGAGGGAAAATATGATTAAGGAGAAACACAGTGGAGGGTTGGCAAGACATTTTGGTCGAGATAAGACCATTGCCATTCTTAGAGAACATTATTTTTGGCCTCAAATTTCACAAGATGTGAAGAAGTTTGTACAGAGTTTCCAGGTTTGTCAAGTTGCTAAGGGATTTAGTCACAATACTGGGCTATATCAGCCATTGCCTATTCCATCAAGGCCATGGGAGGACATAAGTATGGATTTTGTTCTTGGATTTCCAAGGACACAAAGGGGTAATGACTCAGTATTTGTGGTGGTTGATAGGTTCTCCAAAATGGCACATTTCATTTCATGCCACAAGACTCATGATGTTGTCCATATTGCAGACTTGTTTTTCAGAGAGGTGGTAAGACTACATGGTCTTCCAAGGAGTATAGTTTCTGACAGAGATACTAAATTTGTGGGGTATTTATGGAGGACATTATGGAAAAAGTTGAGAACAGACTTGAAATTTAGTTCCACGCATCACCCACAGACTAACGACCAAACAGAAGTGGTAAACAAAAGTCTGGGCAATTTGCTAAGATGTTTAGTTGGGGATAAGCCCAAGGGATGGGATTTGATTCTACCACAAGCAGATTTTTCTTACAATAACTCTATAAATAGGAGTACTGGAAAATCACCATTCCAAATTGTATATGGAAGTAGCCCAAGGACTGCACCAGAATTGAGGAAGATAGAGCAAGGGGAAAGGACAAGTGCTGAAGTTGAAGAATTTGCTGAACATATCAAGCGTCTACATGAGGAGGTTCAAGCACACATTACCAAGATGAATCAAGAGTATAAAGCTAGGGCTGATCAAAGGAGAAGACATAAGGAATTCCAAGTAGGGGATCTAGTCATGGGGCACTTACGAAAAGAAATATTTCCAGCCGGTACTTACAACAAGCTGAAAATGAAGAAATTTGGCCCCTACAAAATTTTGAAGAAACATGACTCAAGAAATGCATATGAGGTGGAGCTGCCAGATGGTGTTCACATTTCTCCTATTTTCAACATTGCAGACTTAACATAGTATCATGATGATGGTGCAGATGAGGAGCTGGTGTTAGAGCTATGTCCAATTCCTGCTTCTAAGAAGGAGGAGATAGAAGACATTCTAGATCATTGTGTGGATAGAAGTACCAGAAACAAGTATTATGAAGAGTACTTAGTCAAGTGGAAAGGACGGCCGATTGAGGACTCAACTTGGATTTCAGCAGCTGAGGTTTCCCATTTGGGATTTCCTCTACCATTCATAAAGTGACAGGGTCACTTTTCAATCTACCCTAGGTGTCTGATGCAAGAGCATCCAGAGGTATAAGGGCAATCCTGTGTCACCCAAAAAAATGTACTTAGACTTAGTTTCTGTTTCATGTGTTTTCATTTTTGGATACCCATTTGGGTCAAATAAAGGTTCCAACTCTCACAATTTGACTATCAGTGTTCTAGGATAGAGTATTTGAACACCTTGGGATACATGTAAATGCCAAAAAAATAGGAGTATGTAATTGAGACATCATTTTGGTGAACTAGGAGGTGTAAATTGGCTAGATGAATGTAATTGTAATTTAGAGCATTCCAGAAAAAGAATCAGGTCAAAAGGCCCCACGGTTTGAAAGTTATTGCAGTTTTTCAAGTTTTGGAGACCTCCTAAGAATGCTTCAAAGTTAGGTTAGGGGCATTAAATGACCTCAAAAAGGGCCAAAAATGGGGGATGAGTGAAGCTGGTCCATAAGGCTATAGAGCGCTTCGAGAGCTTTTCAGAAATGTAAACGGTTCGTCAATTGGAGCTACGGTTCAAAAGATATGCCTCCCAGAAGTTCGGTTACCATTTTTGGATTCTTCTAGATTTGTGTCAACTTCTAACATAGCTTTTGGAGCCTTCTATTTGGTCGGTGGATGCCTACTAGCACTTTCTAGAATTTATTCCTAGTCCTTAACCCTCTGGGGTCTATTTAAGGACATTTCTGGCATTGTAAAAGGCAGTTCAGAGTGCAGTTTGAGAGGAGGTACTGAAAGGAGAAATTATCTCAAGATTTATGTTATTGTAAGACCATAGGGCATGTTATGAAGTCTATTCTCTCTGTACTAAATGTACTAGCTTATTTTCACAGTTAATACAATTTCCCTTTTCTTGTTGTGTCCATTCTGTGTTTGGGTTGTGTTCACATCAAGTGGTATCAGAGCATACCTTTGTCAGTGGTAGTAGAGCGTACCTCCATCAATAACTAATCCAAGATGGATTACTCTTTAAGGAACATTAGCTTCTCATCCCAAATTTCTCAATGAGAGAAAACATTGTTAAAGAAAAAAAATGTGGTGGGATGAGTGGTCATTTCAGTTTGGATAAAACACTAAAGGTGGTTAGGAGACACTATCACTGGCCAAAATTGCAGAATGATGTTAGAAAGTTTATCAACATCTCAACCAATTAGGGACTCTATCAACATCTCCCCATACCATCCCAGCCATGGGAGGCCATATCAATGGATTTTGTAATGGGGCTCCTAAGGACCAAACAAGAATATGATAACATATTTGTGGTTGTAGAACATTTTAGCAAAATGGCACATTTTATCCCTTACAAAAGAACCCATGATGCATCACACATTGCACAATTTATCTTCAAATAAATTGTTAGAATTCATGGCCTACCTAAATCTATTATCTCATATAGGGATGTAAAGTTTCAAGGCCATTTTTGGAGAACTTTGCATGAGAAGTTGGGCACAAATCTTTAATTTAGCTTTTCCTACCATCCCTAAATAGATGGGCAAACAAAAGTCATCGATAGGTCTCTTGGAAACCTTCTTAGATGTCTGACAAAATAGTACTCACATAGTTGGGATCTTATACTTCCCTATGTAGAATTTTCCTTCAATGAGTCTCTTAATAGCTCTATAGGGAAAAAAACATTTCCAAATAGTCTATGGAGTTCATCCTAAAGGACCAATCAAGCTAAGAGAACTCCCTACTAATTTCAAAACTAGTGCCAAAAGTGGACAACTAGTAGAAATGATCAAATAGATCCAAGAGTAGGTGAAAGATAACCTAGAATAGGCATCTCAAAAATATAAGGCACAGACAGATAGAAGAAGGAGAGAAATACATTTCAAAGTTGGTGATAAAGTGTGTGCCTATCTTAGAAAAGAAAGACTCCCAAAGATACAACACTCCAAAATTAAATTTAAAAAGATAGGGCCCTACACCATATTGCATAAGTCTGGCCAAAATGCATTTGAAATCACACTCCCACCAACTCTTTCAATCTCTCCAATATTCAATGTTTTTGACTTAACTCCTTTCAAGGAAAATACAAACATGGCAAGTGCTTCAACTAATCCTATAGAGATACATGATGATTGGGTTAAGAATGTTCCCCCAAGAAAACCTCTTCAATTAGAGAAGATTCTTGAAACAAAGATCTTGAAGAAAACATAGCATAATACATGTCTCTAGTACCTAGTCAAGTGGCAGACTCTACTTGAAATTGATGCCACTTCGATGACTAAATAGGATATCCTTTAGCATTGGTACATGTTGGAATAGTTAGACTCAAGTGGGAACTTGAGTTTTAAATAACCTGGGTAGTATGGTGCAGGAATACCACAAAACATTCAAATAAACCTACTAAGCAATGTTGGGGTTTCCTATACCATGGAGAATAATCTAGATTCCTATGGCTTTCTCTCATTCATTAAGGTCCTAATTGTGTGAACCCTTTGACAATTAGGTGGCTATATAAACCTACTATCTAAAGAACTCACAAGGACCATTCTTATGCTTAGGATCTTAGGTATGGGTCCTATTAAGCTCTAGGATCACTTTAGGTCTTTAGGTTTGTGTTTTGGACTTCAAGTCATCCAATTAAGTAAAAAGTTGTCATGAGCAAGAAAAGTAGCTATGTGCAACTTTTTAGTAACTTTTGGGAAACTTGGCCTAATTTGTGTTTTTTTTTTTAATAATCTCCCCAATGGTCACAACCATTAGATTTTGATTGAATCAATTAGAGAAAGTCTTCAAATATCCATTTCATACAGGCGGAAGACAAGGAAAAATGTACTTTTGCTTTGGAAGTAATAAAAATAACCATCTATTCTCTACAAATTTCTAAAGTTTTTATTGATTTTAAGGATTGTACAAATGTGACAAAGGGAAGACCTACTATGAATGAAATCCTATTATCTTATCCTTCATTTGGTTCTAGCCTGAGGTACTGAAACACTTGGATTTGGGAGAAACCATCAAACTAGTGTAATCTACTACCAAACCATTACCAGTTAGGGTAAAAACACTTTAATAGCCATATCTCTCATTCCCACCCTTTAAAGATCCTAATTCTTGATGTAATGAGAGGTATGTGTATGTATTTCAAGATTTTGGAGTCTTCTTGCAGGGATCAATTGGTGGCCGTATAGATGAAGCCATTTTGAGTTGGCATCATCATGTGAAAACCCTATGACAGTAGTAAGAAAAGGTGAATGGATCCTTTGGTGGATTAACTAGAGCATGAAACCTTGGAATCCATGTATTTTAAGTCTAAGTACTCAGCCTAATCCACTATATTGGTTCTAGAACCTCTTTTGAGGGTACTTCCTTTCGAAATCAAATCTAATTAGGACAATTAAGCCTATCAAGATTCTCCACCTTATACTTTCTTAGTTAGTGATTATAATTAATTAAATGATGGTGTTTTATATTATCTATCTTCAAATGGTGTTTACTTTATATTCATGATAACTAGATTCGTATATTAGAATATTATATATTCCAATTTTTGTTTCCTAACTATGGATATCAATTATCAACCTTTTAAACTTGCATAAATGATTAAACTAAAAATTTTTAATAAGAACACCATAAAGGAACTCATAAAACCACATTTTTCAACTATGGAGACCTTAGCCAAGGGAAAACCCCAGTGGGGATGGTGCCCACAAAATTATCCACTAATCAAAAGTACCTTGTAAAAGGTGTTGACATTGTTAAGATTACATTACAAACATATAGTGCATTTAACCTTGTTAGAGAACTAGGTATTGTTTGAAGCCTTGACTATGTTAGGGCTTGTAATTAAAAAAATTTGGTGAGCTTACTTCTCATTATAATCATTTACAAATTTGCAAGTAGTATATATAAATACCAAAACCTAGATTGTGTTGATATCTTCAATATTTAATCTTTCCTTTGTAGTTTCTTTCATCAAATCTAACATATAACCTTTTTCTATGTTCTAATTATCAAATTTTTATCTAGCCAACATAAATAAAGTGTGCATATAGTAATCATATCATTCTATTATTATTTACATCTTTTCTTTAAACAAAAATTTCTTCCTTTATATTGATTTATTTAATCTGTCAACTTTACACTTAATCACATATTACCAAGAAGTAAATATATCATTTTGATAAATAAGGTTTAACATCAAGGATGTCATCCCAACCTTTTCAAGTTCTTGATTTGATGAGTCAAAATAATTCCTTGACCAATTTCCAATACTCCATTAGGTGCTTTGGTTTTGTGATGTTAAACTGCCTTTAGAATATTCATCCAAAACATATGCAAAACATAATATTAAGTTTAATATTCTTAAAAATCTATTCTATACTATTCAGTCTATTATCCATTCAATTTCTAGCTCTGTATCTTCTCCCTTTGAAGCCCATTGAATCAAATTGTCTGACTATGTACTATAAGCCTTTTTAATACATAGTCAATTTGCTTCACTAACAAACATCAAGCTCGACTTGTTGTTTTAGTGGCCCTACCCTAACATAATGTTGTAATTAATAAAAACTAATATTGACTTACCTCACCCGAATTTCAAAAAATCCCCCCATTGGCAATAATAACAACACTTTTAAAATTTGGCTAAGTATATAAGTGATACTTCTCCAAAATTTTAAAATTTCAAAATTTCAAAGTACCAAAAATGGGCAATGCAAAATGTGTGGATCATCAATCATCTATATATATTGATACTATGCTCCCCCTTTGACTATACTCTATATACATAAGTGCTCTCCCTAATGTTCTATATAAATAACTTGTAGTTTATTGTTCTTTATTCTAAAACATTATTTTTCATTGTCTTTCACTCCTCCTTGGTTAGAATATTTAGGAAAGGTAGGATGTTAAGAGGGGGGTAAATTAGTATCCTTAAAAAAGTTTAAACCCTTTGAAATTAGATTATCCCTTATAATATATGTACTCAATTTTCATGCATGTCCATATCTTCATAAACTAAAATGAAAGTAAACATATCTAATCTACTTCATCATATGCACATAAACATAAATCATAAACACATGCACAACACATTGCTATGGTGATTTGATCATGCAAAAAACCTTAGTTAGAGGGAAAAATGTGGTGGGAATCACACCTACAAGTGAATATTCACCAAGATGATGTGCAAAAAAAGTCGACACCATAAAAAAGTCAAAAGTACACATAACATGATCATATTATGTGTACCTTTTATTAAATTTCAAAATAGACATTAGCTAAGTTGCCAATCCAAGTAAAAAACATTAAATTTTTTAAATGTTTACATAACTTGATTGTATTATAATCACATCTCATTTTTAAGAACTAAAAACATTGCTTTGAGTTCTCAATAACCTCATCAAGTTATGAAGAACCTGAAGAAATGTGAGAGAGATATAGAGAGAGAGGGGGTGAAGGAGATGTGTGAGAGAGAGAGAGAGAGGGAGGGAGGGAATGATAGAATTCATATTTTTCTATGTATAATTCCACAACACTTGTCACTTCTCTATCTATTTTTTTTATTGGAGTGCATGTGCACTAAAGACCTTCTATCACTACTTGAGCAACAAGTAGATGGTGATTATTCATCAGCATTATCATTTGACATAGGCTCACATGCATATCTTACTTATTTCCATTGCTTCTTTCCCCTTTCTTGTTCTTTAGGTCATTATTTGTAACTTTTGTCATGGGTTGAAGAAGCTCTTACCACTCTTTTCCATTATCTAGGTAGGATTTGTCTCTTAATTTTGAGTAATTGGTTAATAGTTTAATTCTTAAAAGATTTCATAAACAAATTTTCCATAGCTAGTTTTTTCTTGATCAATGCAATATTTTCTCCTCAAGTAAACATTTTGTTATCAGTTGATATACGATCATAGTTTTCTCTTGACCAATCCTTTAGGCATATGATTGAGACTTTGTATCCATAAAAGATTTGAAATATAGATCTAGCAGAAGAATAAATTTAGGTCCCCAATTTGAAAACTTCATCACCCAGTAAATTTTGGAGTTTGAATGACAACATTTGACATTCTTCATTGCCACCAAGAATTTTTGAAACAATAAGAATTTTAATGAATTTTTCATTCATTATCCTCATAAGATGAAGGCTTGAACCACTTTATAATTGTTATTTATCCAATGATTTTGGCAGGAATAACATTCTTACCACCAAATTCAGTTGCCAAGAACATCTTTTCCTTTTAGTTGTGTGGATTAGATTTCAGTATCAAAATTCTCTTGGTGTCTTTTTCCCAATGTGCACATGAATGTACAACCATTGTAATGTGCTCTATCTTATCATCTTCTATTACTATTTTTAGAGCCTACATAACTACAAAAATTTTATTAGCTTCACAAGATATAGACTAAAAAAGTGTTAGAAACAATAGTCCACCAAGATAATTGGGAGGGGGGGTGAATAAGTTATCCAATAATTAAAACATAGATTAAACAAACTTAACCATTCAACCAAAGTAAACAAAAACCATAATAAGATTCACATAGACAATTACATCAAAAATGTTAACTATGGAAACCCTTGGTTAGAGGGAAAAGCCCAATGGGAATGATGCCCACAAGATGGTGTACTAATATAAATATTCCTTGTTAGAGGATGGACCCTATTAGGAATCTATTACAACATTTAGTACATAGAGTCCCTGTTAGAAGACCTTGAATCCCTATTAGGAGATTCCAACCATTTAGGAGTTGTAGTACAATGTATGCAAGATGAGCCCACTACCCAAACATGCAATTTCAACTACAAGAAGAGCTCACTACTCAAACATGTAATTTAGTATTATTTTCTTTTTTCCTTTGTTCTATCAACAAAAACAATCACTTTTATAAGTTGTAGACTAGGTCATGAACCTTGGATCCAAATATCAGACCTTGGATCACTAAACAAAACCTCAACAATGAAGTTTCCTTCACTTCCACTCTACTATGCTCAACTTCACATTTTGCACTCTCATTTGCTTACAATTGATACAATTTCTTACCATGTCATATCCAAATGATAGAGAAAAATTTCCTTCCTTTATACCGAGTCCTCAAAACAATTCCCTAAGTTAGTTGTTAGAAATTCTAAATTAATCATTATACAACCACATTAAGAACACATTACACTTAGCGATATCATTAATCCTCCACCTTGAAACTTGAATAAATTTCCTTACACATAATATTATGATGAGAAAACTTAGCCATGTCATCACCAACATGTCTTCTTCACATCCTCAACCTTGATTCTTAGAATATCAACTCTGCTAAGAGATATAACAAGTTTACTAGAACAAGCCTCTGTAAACTCTATCTCAAAATAGACATCACCAAAACTTACATAGCTTCTTCTAGACTTATCATTTCTTCTTCTGATGTTAAGTGCATATACTAGATACTCATATTTATCTCCCATAAGCTTGGATAGTTAGAATACTCAACTATCCATTTATACCAACTTAATCTTTTCACTATTCTTCTATTAAATACCACATAAGACTTCTAAGTTGACATCAATGAAAAACTCAGTCATGAATGTAACATACCATCATAGTAACATATCTACAATACTCCCCCATAAGAATATCATCAACATTCATGCTTCCAAAAATCTCGCAATAATCTCCCCCTTTGGCATTTATGGAAACATAGATGAAAAACACCTAGCTCCAAGAATACCCAGAACAAATTGTTCATCTTACTTCTTGAATCCTCTTCATCAATCATTCTCCCCCTATTGGCACTCAAAATTGTAAGCATAAATTTTGAGCATTGTTGAGAAAATGAGCCCTATAAATGCTTTTAAGTGCTTATGTACCCAGATGTCCGTCTGAGGCCTAAGAGGTGTTTAATGCTTCTAGCACATTTCATTCAGTCTACCTAAGCATTCCATGAAGTTGAATCATCATTCCGAGCCATTTCGTGAAGTCCCATTTCAAGCATTTGTCAATTCTGCATTTTTCACGTAAGTGTCAAACAACGACAGGAGGCCTTGTTTGCATCTAAATATCTCGCACCCATAAATGTTTCATGATTCACCACTTTGGGAGTTTCTAGTGTCCATACCTAAGAACTTATGTTTCAAATTTCAAGTCATTTTGAGTCCATTTGACTAGGTTTTGAATCCCTCAAACTTGGTCAGTTACTGTTTTCATGCTTTTGCAATATGTTCAGAATTCTGGGAAGCTCTATTTGATGTGCTATAACTTTTGACCAGTTGACCTGAATGCTAAAATTCCTTTTGCATTGTATTTTAGATGTCAGAGACTTGTTATGTTTCAAGTTTTAGATTATGAAGAATCCATTTGATCAGTTTTCAAACGCGATTCCAAATGCAATTTATAACTTTTTATTGGTGTCAACATTTGCAGATTGATTAGTACCCCTGTTCGTGATGTTATAACTCCTAATTTGTGATTGGTGAGATCAAATGGATTGTACCATTATGTAGTACTCTGAAAATACTTTAAGTGTGCCAGTTTTTAGGTCTTGACAAATCCGTCTGCACACTTTTCTAGGTCAATTCCATTTGCAAAAAATGCTTTTTGTCAGTATTTCCAATCTGCAAATTCCAAGTAGTCCACTTTGACCGCTCACCATTTCTGTCTTGCTATTCGTCATGAGCCAAAATCATAGATTTATATTCACCTCATGACAATGAACCAATGCCCCAGTTTTCAAAGCCAAATCCAAACCCAAATTATGGTTTTCTGACGTATTTGTTTGTAGGTAATTCTGAGAGGTCAACTTTGACAGTCAATATCTTTTGACTAAGAATTTGTCATAAGATGAGATTTGACAGGGTGAAAGTATGCAGAGCAGAGATTTAGTGTGCCAATTTTTAGAGCCCAGTTAGAGGTTTGGGTTAGTTTTAGGGCCAGTCAATGGACCTCCTCGCGCAACATTGGCAGGCTGCAAATTAATGAAAAATGAGTTTTTTAAGGATCAATTAGTGCTTGAATTGGATTCCAATCAGTCTGAGAAGGTTAGTGGATCAGTTTGGAGGTTTCAGGTGTCTGGAAGCAAAAAAAAATTTAGCCAGACCAACTTAAGGGTTTGACTAATCTTGTCAAAATGATAGGGCTTTATGGGAAATGGTGATCAAGATAAAGATAAAGATTGCTTTGGTAATTTAACAGATCCATTTAAGTTCACTGATAAAGAGACAAAACCTATGAAAGTGAGAATTGAAGGGGCTTTGAAGTTCATATACCAAAATGATGTTTTACTCAAATTGTAATGCTGTGTATGTGAGGAAGAGGGAGTTGACTAGGAGGACAACGTAGAATATCTTCAGAATATGCTAGTTTGAACTATAAATGATTTTTGTTTTCAAGACTCCATTGTTTTAGACCCAAGAGTCTAATTTCCTTGAGAGAAAGGTACTCAACAAGGTAAGATCACTGTTGTTCCTGAGAGTCAAAGTCTAACCTCTGCAATTTGACCTTTATTAAGAGAATAAAGATAGCCAACCATGGATGGGAATCTCGAGGCTAAAGTCTTGTTTTATTTTATTATAATCATTATGTTTCACAATGTGCAAGTCTTAATCCTCATACCTTGACAGTAATGAAGTCAAGATATTTCCACAGGGCGAGGAGAGATGCAAAGTTGCCCATGCCATTGAACAGGAACAGGGGAAGGAGATGACTTGTAGAAAATGAAAAAAATAGAGACCCACTCAATTGAATGAATAACCCTGCGCTAAACAAAGAGGTCATGGAAAATACAAAAGCCCTACATTTGAAAAGAGGGAGCAAGCGCCAAAGTAAAGAGAAGATATCTCCATGCAATGAGGAAGCTGCCCATGAAGCACATGCAGCCATGCACACAAGGAAGCTCACATATAGTCCACACCCAAGACAGAACTGCATCAAACATGGAGAGCACATTAAAATTGCAGAGGGCAGACTAGCATTAAGCAGGGGAAGCTGCCCAAAAAGGAAAACCTCATGCATAAGTAATGAGGAGTTCCCCTTCATTATATGAGGAGTTCCCCTACATTATAAGAGGAGAGTGCCTATGTGAAAGAGGAAGATGTTGTTGAAGGGAGCACCCACACTGGTAGAGTAATCAGTGTTAAGGAAGCCTACGCCATCAAAAGACCCATGCACTCCACACACAATGTCACAAGATGCTTGCAATATAACAAAAAGTCCATGCCATTCAAAGGGAAAAGCCCATGAATCAGCAGAAGCACCCACGTAGGGGAGTGCAGGAGATCACAAGAGGAATACATAGTTTAAGCTGCAAGAAGACAAAGCAAAAAGGTGTCTAAATTGGAGGAAATGCCTATGTTTTCTAAAAGAGGGAAGATGGCCACATTTTAGAAGCAAATGGCAGACATAGGGGAGCTATTAAAAAAAGGGGGTCAGCGCATGGATCAAGCAGAACAAGCAGCCTTTCCACACTATGAAGCCACCAAGGAAGGGAGTGTCCACATGCCTGGTAAAGATGAACACACGCAGCCAATAAAGGTAGGAGATGCCATATCATGAAGGTAAAACAACCAACATTAAATTGCAGAGGCTACCTATGCTAAGGCAAAAAATCATGCTGAAGCCATTAGATGGAGGACTTTTCTTTCAAAAGACCAATATCCCACATTGGTTCCACGTGAAGTCTTGAAGTCTTTAAATACATTCGCACACAATATGACTTGTTTCTTAAAGACGTGCCTTTTGGAAAGGCAGTGCCCATGTGAGGGGTCCTACTGATGACCTCAGTTGTGTTGACCAGGAATAAATTTTAAACCAAAGTGCGAGCATGATGAGGTGGCGCCAAAACAGATCAAACTCTTGGATTGTCTACACGTGTCAAAATTGAGCGATGGGCACATGCCCGCAATAACAAGATGCATGCTAGTTTAAAAATGAGAGAAAGCAGGCAAGGTGACGTGGGTCCCAATTGGTGATGAGGTGGCAATAACGACCAGTTGTAGACAGAGGCACAAGATGCTACCACGTGGCAAATCTGACGAACGGTGCATTCCCGCAAAAAGAAGATGCAAGGAAGATAAATAATGCGAGAAAGTGGGCAAGTGCCACATGGCGTGGGTCACGGTGGCACTGATGTGGCAGATAATGCAAAGAGGCAACCAATTGAACATTGACACATGGCACCCAGTCAAAGGGAGGTTGACCATGAATTTGAAGGGGATGGAAAATTAAAGTGATTAAAAAAAATTCATTTTAAAATGTTTTCAAAAATGATACGTTCAGGTTTTTTAAATTGTGAAAAGGCATTTTGTAATGTTTAGACATTAGAATGTTTTACATTTTTAGAATTTTAAATTTCAAATATTTGCAAATCTAAACATTTATAGCAAGGGAGTCATTTTCGAAATGACTTTCAGGGGATTTCCAGAAGGAAAAATAGGCAATGTTATATATCGCTGAAATTGGGAGAAGATGAACTTTTTGATTCTGGAGCCATTTTTTACACAAAATGCCACTGGTTCCTGCTATAGAAGGTTTTTTCCCAAATTCCTAATAGGAAACTACATTCAGATGACAAAGTTCAAAACTATTTTCTGGCATGATAATGAGTTAAATTTTGATAAAACATGATAAAAATGTTGTTGGGATTGAATTGGGTTACATTCAAATCAGTTAAATTTTGATTCCTTCAGCATTTTATGATGCAATTCAGATTTTTGGCAAGCAAAAGGATTTCATCATTTAGCAGAAGATATTTTCCAATCAGTTACAGGTAATGATGAAATCAAATTAGATCAGATGGAAGAGAGAGGTTAAAGAGAGTCTTTTCAGTTGCAGAAGAGAGAATTTCAAGTGGACAGATGTTGATTGCAGATTCAATCTGAGAATTCACCTTTGTCTGTAGCTTTCTATCTTTCTTCCATTGTAAGGGTTCCAATTTTTGTGACTGAGAAACTAGTTGGTTCCAGTTCTTTGGAGAAAATTGGCACATTACTGTGATACCAAGGTTTTGGATCCAATTCTTGGTGCATTCCCATGACTATGACCACATTCTTCAACAAATTTCTCTTGTATGAACAACAATAGGATGGTTAATACAACAAGTTCTAATATGTTAGGTTTCTTTATGTTTTCATTTCATGCATATGGTTGTATTGTTTCAAAAAAATTAACACAAAGAATAGTAGGATTTCATCAGTTTCATCTTGAATCTTGTCTGCTTTCTTAGTAAGCTTCAATGTTTTACGATCTTTGAACAAAGAGCCTAGGTTGTAGTTGCAGTCCCTTAAGGTTGTATGATGTTTTATTGTTGCTTATAACTCAAGGGGTTGTGTAAATGCTTCAATAAATCAATAGGGTTGCAATTTTATTAAGGGGGATATCAGGTAAGAATGAGGTTTAGATTGAGCACAAATGTCTATTTACAAGTTAAATAGATAGATTAAATATCTAAATATATGTATAAGTATCAGATATCCATATTTATGCATTTGATTTATGGATTTGCTAATGGATTAGGCACTGATCGGCTACAAGATCATTAGTTTCTTACTATTGCATATATGAGGGTTTGTTGAAATCAACATTATTAATCAAACATGTTTTACCCTTTCATGTTGAAGGACCTAAATGTTTAACCCTCACTCAGCTTGTGAATATTCTAGATTTGCATTTAGCTACTGTAGATCTGTGTCATTTCATAAGCTATTAGGAGATATAAGGGTTTTTATCTGCTTAATAGATTCAGGGATATATTTTTGCATTGGTACGGTATCAATTGAATCTCAGGTCCACCCGCCTAGGTTTAGCAGAGCCTAAAGTAGAAGAAGGGTCATGCCTTATAGTTGGTCCATTGTCAGAAATGGCATGTTGAAAATGGGAGTTAGCTGTCCCTAGATATGTCACTTTCTCAGTGGGATAATTGAAAACCCTCTAGCATTTTCAAACACCAACACCCCCATTGATATACCTTAATGTTCTTTTTGTCAAATTTTCATTCCATGCTATACTTTTTCAAACATATTGTACTCATGCCAAGCTTCTCCAAACTATCATGCTATCAACTTTGCTACATCAAACTTTGCAAAAACTAATTCTTACTTAGCTCAAGTGTCCAAAGACACTATTCAAAACAATATCCAACAAGAGTTCTAGATGACTTTATCCATCATAGATACTCCCCCATATAGGAAACATTAGCATTCATTCCAAACAACAATGGTGCTCTATTACAATAGATTGATGCACTCTTGCATCTTCTACTATGATGTAGGAAGAGGCATAACCCCAAGCATACCTCATAAATACTCAAAGGTTTCTTTGGGAAGAGGCTTAGCGAATATATCTACAAATTTCTCTTTCCTTTTCTGTAACTTTCTCTCTCAACATGTGATATTTAATAGAAATATGCTTAGTCCTTGAATGCAACATTGATTATTAAACATATATACCATGCTTGTTTTGTCACAATGTATGACAATAGGTTCACTAATTTATATCCTTGTATCCTTCAATATCTAGTTCATCCAAACAACATGATTACAATTGTTTTCTACTGCAAGATACTCATGTTCTATTGTACTTTGTGATGTACAATCTTGCTTCCTACTTAACCAAGAAACCAATCTTCTTTCAAGAAAGAAGGCCCCACCACTAGTGCTCCTTTTGTCATCCATACTACCTTCCCAATTAGTATTAGTATAAGCACTTAGAGAAAAATCATTATATCTATCATACCACAATCCAAACTCAGATGTTCTTTTTAGATATCTAAATATCCTTTTGACTGATGCATAATGTGCTTCTCTAGGATCAGCTTGGAATCTTGCAATAATTCCAACTACATTTGCTATGTACAACCTTGTGTGAGTCATACATTACAATCCTCCAATCATAGATTTTTACTTCTTCTACTCAGTAGTAAGTGTCTCATCTTTTATAGATAACTTTTGTCCAGTTACCAAAGGTGTTCTAATGGGTTCGCATGTTTCAAATCAAACCTTTTTAGTAAATCCTTCAAGTACTTAGTCTAAAAAATAAATATTTCTTCTTTATTCGGTACAATTTGTAATCCTAGGAAATATTTCATCTCCTATCATACTCATTTCAAATTCCTCTTTCATCTCTTCTGCAAACTTCTCACTTTCCTCATCATTTCCTCCAAATGTGATATCATCAACAAATATTTCCAAAATCATCAAACCATCATCAATTTCTTTCTAATATAGATTATTGTCTTCCATACCTTTTCTATATCCAAGCTTTGTCAAATGCTTCTTCAACCTTGCATACCAGGTACTGGTTGCTTGCTTCAAGCCATACAATGCTTTCCTTGATCTCTTAGGACATCTACTCAAAAAATGACCAAATTCTTTATGTTTCCAACAAAAAAATTCATACCATTTGGTTCTCTCTTTGTAAGAAGATCAATACCTTCCTCTATGTTAATGTCTTCTTTTGATCTAGATCTATGTTTGCTTGTGCTACTATTCTGTTGTATACAACAGAAGGATTCTAGATCTTAAAACTCAATATTCTTCTCTTTACAAAAATCTGATAACTCACCAAGAATTTTCATCATTCGGGTGTTGAAATTTCTTCTATCAAATATAGGACTATCTTTCCTGAACATGATCACTATGGATCTCCTAAAGTTGTTAAACTTTATCTTCAAGGACATGATGCTCTAATACCAATTGTTAGAAAAAATAGTCCACCAAGATAAGTGAGAGTATGTGGGTGAATTAGTTATCCAAAAATTAAAACATTTATCTTATTTAAACAAACTTAACCATTCAAAAAAACTAAACAACAATAATAATAAGATGCACATAGACAATTACATCATATATGTTAACTAGGGAAACCCTTGATCAGAGGGAAAACCCCAGTGGGAATGATGCCCACAAGATGATGTACTAATATAAATATTACTTGTTAGAGGATGGACCCTGTTAGGAGTCTATTACAATATTTAGTACATAGAGTCCCTGTTAGTGGACTTTAAATCCCTATTAGGAGATTCCAACCCTATTAGGAGTTTCAGTAAAATGTATGCAAGATGAGTCCACTGCCCAAACATGCAATTTCAACTATAAAAAGACATCACTACTCAAAAATGCAATTTACTATTATGTTCTTCCTTCCCTTGTTCTATCAACTAAACCAATCACTATTAGACCTTGTACACTAGGTCACAAACCTCAAGTCCAAATATCAAACATTGGATCACTAAATAAGACCTTGGTGATGAAGTTTCCTTTACTTCCACTCTACTTTGCTCAAGTTTGCATTCCACACTCTTTGTTGCTTATGATCAATACAATTTTATACCATCTCATGTCCACATGATAAAGGAAAATCTCCTTCCTTTATGCCAATTCCTCAAAACAATTCCCTGAGTCAGTTGTTAGACCTTCTCAATTGAACATTATAGGACCACACTACGAACATGTTACACTTAGTGATAACATTAATCTTCCACCTTGCAACTTGAATAAATTTCCATACATGTAATATTATAATGAGTGAACTTAGCCATGTCATCACCAACATGTTTTCTTCACATCCTCAACCTCAATTCTCAAAATATAAACTCTGCTAAGAGATATAACAAGTTTACTAGAACATGCCTCTATAAACTCTATCTCAAAACAAACATCACCAAAACTTACATAGCTTGTTCTAATTTTAATTTCATATAATAGATACTTATATGTATCTCCGATAACCTTGGATGTTTACAATACTCAACTAGCCATATGTACCAACTTGATCTTTCCATTGTTCCTCCGTCAAATCCCACAAAAGATTGCTATGTTGACATTACTGACAAAATCAGTCATGAATGTAACATACCATCATAGTAACATATCTACAATACTCCCCCATAGGAATATCATTAACATTCATGCTCCCAACAATATCACAACAAAAAGACCACTAACAATTTTATTCCTTCTATCTGCTGATAATTTGAATGATGGATAGGCATGATATCCAAGGTTAATCATATCCAAAGACATTTTTTGAATAAAATTTCTCCTACTAAATGCCTATGCAAATAGATAATAGTTGAAATATATACCTCCATTTTATGTACTACTTGTGATAGTTTTCAATTTCCAAGTGTCTCATACATTGGCAAGCTCTAATGATCCCTTATATTGTTGAGACTAAGAAGACATAGTTAACATTCACCTTAGTTTTAAGAAACACATGATATGCATGTGAGAGTAGATGTTTGATGATGATGATGATGAATACTCACCATCTACTAGTAGCTCAAGTGTTGACAAAAGGTCTTTGGTGCACATGTACTTATCTAAACAATATTTTAAGGGATCTTATGGGAACTTAAGGAGTTCTAATGTCCCTTTTGACACACTATGACTTCTCATGACCCCTTTCAACATGTTAGACCCAACCATTCTAATATTTTCTTTCTCTTTGCACTCTAAAGAATTTTCTAAATCAGGATTCAATGGTTTTATAGAATATTCATGATAAATCCAAAAGAGATATTTATTTCATAGAAACAACAATATTTACCCCATATTGATTGCATTTTCATGCCCTCCACATCTGATGGTGGTAGCATCTATTAATAGGCTCTGATGATTCCTAAGATTATTGAGACTAGGAATACTTAGTTAATATTCAGCTTGGTTGAAATTAACACGTGAAATTTATGTGAGCCTATGCTTGATGATGATGATGAATAATCACGATCTACTAGTAGCTCCGGTAGTGAAAATAGGTCTTTACATTACATGTACTTGGAAAAAATATTTTAAGGGATCTAATGATGATTCCTAATATTTTTGAAGATTTGGAAGACCTAGTTAACATTAACCTTGGTTGTAATTAACATATGATATGCATTTGAACCTATGTCAGATGATGATGATGAAGAATCACCATCTACTAGTATCTCAAGTAGTGATAGATACATGATACCTCTGGTAATATATGATATATAGATTGCAAGGATTGCCTAGCTTCATAAAACAAGAAAGAAAACATCCCACCATAGAAGTAGCATATAGACTTTTCTATTGATCATATTGTGCTAAATATAGCTTCTAATGTCACATGATGATGATGAACAATACTCACCATTTACTATTAGCTCAAATAGTGATAGAAGCTCTTTAGTGCACATGTACTTAGAAACTAAATTTAGAGAGATCTTATGGGATTATAAGGGGTCCTAATGTCTCTTTAGACACTTTAGGACTCCTCATGACCCATTTTGATACATTAGAATCGAAGTGTCTCTATAAGAACTTATATTTGTCAATAGAGGAGATACACCCACTAGATCTTCAATTGTTGGAATACTTTAGAATAAATGGGGTGACAGGGTGAATCAATTATCCAAGGTCTAGATGTATAAACAAAAATTTTCACAGCTTACTAAACCCATAAAAAATTTATCATCATGTATGAATCCATAAGATTATGCAATCACTTAAATCTTGTAGGTTATTGTCAAATCAACTTGCAGAAAATGTAAACATGAAACATAATAGATTCATCAACCCACTTGACACAATGATTTACATGGAAACCTGATTTGCGAAAAACAACCAATAACATGCTACTCTTTTTCACTCTTCTAAAGTGATGCCCTGTGAAAGGCCAACCCTATTAAAGGTCATAATACACACTATTAAATGTGACCCTATTAAGAGATTTTAATCACCCTATTAGGAGTGAACCTTGTTAGAGGACTTTCGACCATTCACTTGGAATGTCACCTAGTTAAAGGATTTACAAATGACTATTAGGTCAACCTTAATTCAATGGATTTACCCTAGATTGATACAATTATTAGAGAGTAATAGTAAGGATTGATCTGATAACAACTTACCACTCAATTTGCAGATTATAGATCTTTGTTCTAGTCCTCCATTCTACTTGGCCTTCACACATTTCAACTTTGATAGCTTGTTCACCTTTCAAGCATTCATACCATTAAGCCTTCTTTCTTAACATGCCAACTTAGACTCTTCTTATAGGTCACTTGATGAAGAAAAATCCTTGACTCCTTATCTTCTTAGGTTCTCACACATGACAAACCTTGCTTCTAACTAGCCATTCCTATAAATAGGAAATTAAGATATTTTTTCATTCATTCTCCATCATCCAATTTAGGGTTAGGAAAGATTAGGTAGGATACAATCAATCTACCCCATATTTCATATCTCTTCTACAAATTTCTCCTTCGATCCTCTTTGAATTTGCCTCAAAATGGTTAACCTTGAATTTTGTGCCTCCAACTCATCAATCTTATCTTCCATCTAGTTCACACTATCCAAGAAAATAAACTTGTTAGCTTAGATCCATCAAATTCATGACTTTTCAAATAATGTAGTCACTTAGAATTAACCTACTTTTGATTCTTGGTACATATTGTTTTGCTCGACATCCTCTTTAAAATCACTTAGCACAAACTAAATTTTACTAGTGCTCGGCATCAACTAAACTTTACTCGATATCCACTATTTTTCTCAGCATACACTAGAATAGACTTTTACTCGGCTCAAGCTTATTTTCTACATGGCTTACACTTACTTTTCGACACCTACTATCTACTCAGTTAGCTTGGTAGACAAACTTTATTTAACTTGTTCTTCTAAACTTTCTTATTGTAACTAGCCTTTGTAACCATAAGTAGATTATCAATACATCATGTTATCACTTTCTTAAATGATTCTTGTACTTCTTTACATAATCATAGCTTAACCTTTCCTCTAGGTGCTATTCTTACATCTTTTGATCAAATCGCCTCCATCAATCAAATAAGTGATAGTATTTAAATCATATCAATAGTTGTCTTACCAGCATATAGTAGGTTTGACATCAATGAAAAAACAATGATTGAAACATATTGATCATACTTGTATTAGTTTGTTCTCCATAGTATCCTTCATGAACAATGTTTCTCAATCTATTTTCAACAATCTCCCTCTTTGGCATTGATGGAAAACCAAACTGATCAACCAAACTAACTAGGTTAAAATAGTAAGGCCAACAAAATACCAAAAATAAAATAAGCTAGTCCTTGTATTGAAATTTCTCCCTCTATTAGCAACTCTCATCTTATAAATAGGTTACAAAACTTTTCCTTATAACTTCTTCTAAATTACTTCTTAAATCTCCCTCTTACTAGGTAGATGTTAGGATTTCTCTTTCTTTGTTCTCCTAATTAATAACTATCTCCCTCTTTCTTGTATTCCCCTCTCCTGATCAATAACTATCTCCCTCTTTGAAAACAATAGCAAAGACTTGTCTTCTTAATATGCAGATATGAACTTCTTTAGTTTCTCCCACTGTCAACTTATTATGATGTGTAGTTACTAGTTTGGAACCCTACAATACAAAAGTTTTAAGTATTTACTTGACATATTTTGACTGAGTGATGTATATACCATATTTCATCTAATATACTTGCAAACATACAAAGAAATTGACCTCTCCAAACATAGACATCTCAAATTCTTTCCTTATTTCATTTGCAAAAACCTTACATAAATCATCTTGAACTCCAAATATGGTATCATCAACAAAAAATTTAGATAACATAATACCTTTTCCTTTTTCTATCTTCATGTATAGATTGTTGTTATCATCAATCTTTTCAAATCCAATCTTCACAAGATAATTATGAAGTCTCTCATACCATGCTCTTGGTGCTCATTTCAAACTATATAGAGCTTTGTGTAATCTACATACCATGTTCTTATTGTTAACATCAACAAAACTTTATGGTTGTTCTATGCAAACTTCTTCCTCTAATATGTCATTAAAAAATGCATATTTAACATCCATTTGATAAACTTTGAAACCTGTGTATGCAGAATAAGCAAGTAAAGTTCTTACTCCTTCTAATCTAGTAATATGAGCAAATGTCTCTCCATAGTCAATTCCTTCTTCTTGTGCATATCCTTTGCAAACTAATCTTGCCTTATTCCTTGTGATTTCACCATTTTCCTCTATCTTGCTTCTAAATATCCACTTGGTGCCAATCACACTTTTGTCTTTTGGTCTAGGAACTACAGTCCATGTTTTGTTTTTCTCAATTTGTTCGACCTCTTCTTCCATGGCTTTAATCTAGTCCACATCTTCTAAGGAATCTCACACTTATTTAGGTTCTTTCATGCTTAGAAAACATGTATCATTTCTCAATCTATTTCTTGTCATTGGTCTAGCATCTTTATCTCAAATAATTTGTTTCATAGGATGATGTCTCTTGACATTTTTGGAAAATCTTGGTTTAGCTATAGTTTCCTCATTTCATCTTTCAACTTTAGAGTCACTATGTGCATCTCTATCAAGTAGCTTAGCATCTCTTTCATGTACACTGATCTCAAAATTAGAATGTGCTTTGACTTCATTTTGTAACTCAGCATCTAAATGTAGCTCAATTCCTGAATGCAACTTGACATTCATAGTATGTGACTCGACAGTCAGTGAAACTTGCTATTGGCTTGTAGCTTGATTTCTAGCATCTTCTTCAATGGGCATACCTTCATAAGAGTATACAAATGATTTTGTATTTTTCTAGTTCTGTCATAGCTTCAACCTCATATACTTTTTTATATTCATCAAAACTTACATTTGCACCTTCCACAACTTTGTAGTGTTAGTATTTAAACACTTATAAGCTTTACTTCTTATAGAATATCCTAAGAATATACCTTCTTCACTTTTTGCATCTAGTTTACCTTTCCTGAGGTCTTTAAGAATGTAACATTTGCTTCCAAATACCATAAAGTATTTTACATTGGGTGAGTATCCATACAATAGTTCAAAAAGAGTTGAATGAGTACCTTTCTTGACTTTTACATGGTTCAAGGTATAGACAGCTGTACTTATAGCTTCTCTCTAGTATTTCAAAGCAACATTTTTCTCCATCATGAGTGTTCTAGCATAATCCATTATAGATATGTTCCTCCTTTTAGCTATTAAATTTTGTGGAGGAGTTCTAGCGGCAGATGTCTATCTTATGATTCCTCTGTCATTACAAAACATCTCAAACTCATTTGATGCAAATTCTCCTCCTCTATTAGATCTCAAACACTTCAAACTTTTACCTATTTCCTTCTCCAATCTTGCTAATACCACTTAAACATTTGGAAAGCATTAAATTTATGTTTTAAAAACATAATTGTCATTATTCTAGAATAGTCATTAAAAAACAACATAATGTACATATCTCATTTCTAGCTTTGCACTTCAATTGGTCCACACAAGTCAATATGAAAAATATCTAGCATTCCTTTAGAGGTATGGGTTTTACTCTTTAAAATTGACTTTTTCATTTTGCATAATTGACATTGTTTTCACATTATATTATTAGGCTTCTTCAACTTAGGAAAACCTTTAAGTTTTCTTATAATACTTATACTGACCAAGTTATCAAAATTGACATGACATAACCTTTTATACCATAGCCACACATCATCAAATTTTACAATTAGACAAGTAGCATCCTCTATATCAAGATAGAATAGATTACTCCTAGGTTGATCACCTTTTACAATCAATTTCCCATTTGTGTCATATATCTTAGCAATCTTGTTTTCAAACTCAACTGTACATCCTAAATTATTTAGTTGTGACACACTGAAGAGATTATAGTTAAGTCCTTCAACATAGTAAGCATTTTCATAAAAAATCTTATATGTGAGTTTGATGCAACCTCTTCCTTTTATCGAACATGGTGTAACATTACCAAATCTTACACTATTTCCATCATAACAATTCAAGGTAATGGACTTACTTTTTTCTATTGTCAGGTGATGTGAACACCCATTATCAATGATCCATCTATCATTCTTGTTCACTCAAGTCACAAGTGTAGTTGCCTTATCTTAATCAAATTCATTCTTCATTGCAACATACACCAGCTCATCATCATGTTCATCAAATTCATCTTGTGTTTTCTCTTCAAAAATGTAGCAAGACTTCTTGCCTTTGTCTTTATAGTCTTTGTTGTCTTCATCTCTCCTACTTTTATACTTGTTACCACATCTATAGTTCTTCTTCTCTAGAAATCTAGTAGCAATATGACCAACCACATTGAAATTGACACAAATGATAGGCAATTTACCTTTGAACCTACCTTTACCTTTGTGGAATCTTCTTGCTAGTATTGCTTCAAGTTGTTCTACATCCTCCTTATCTTTATCACTATTACTAGACAGATACTTTGCCTTTTTCTTCTTTTTCTTTTCATTAGGTTCCTTCAATGAAACTTTAGCTTTGAAAACAAATACAATATTTTTAGGTTTTTAATTATTAAAGTTAGATAGCTCAAAAGTAGTGAGTCTACCTACTAGACCTTCAAGTGAGAGATTATTCCCTAATATACATCTCAGTTCTTGAATTACAGAAACTCTAATAGAATATATAGGCAATAGTGTCCTTAAAACTTTTCTTAGTATAGTATCATTATCTATTTCACCAATAAATTCTCTTATTGCATTAACAACTTCTTTTACCCTTGCGATTTATTGAGCAATATTTTCACCTTCTTCCATTCTCATATCATCAAACTTACTTTTGATACTTTTAGTTTTGGCTCTCAAATATTAGTTTCTCCTGCATAGATGGTGGTTAAGGCATCCCACATTGTCTTTACACTATCAAGACCTTTGATATTTTCAAACTCATCATAACTTAGGGAAGAGGCAATCTCTAGCATAGCCTATTATGTTCTTTCTTCCTTTTCATATACTTGGCAGTTGGGGCTCCAGCAGGATCAACATGCTTAGTAGCAATGGTAGCTAGTGCATGATCTCCTAGTCCTCCAAGGTGCAACTTCATAAAAATTTTCCATGAAGAAAACTTATCTCTATTAATCGTGGGTACTTCTCTTTTTGACATCTTCATCTTTGTGCTTCCAATACCTTCAAACTAGTCCTCTTAAGCAGATGGCTTTGATACCAATTGTTGGAATACTTTAGAATAACTAAGGGGGGTGAATCAATTATCCAAGGTCTAGATGTATAAATAAAACTTTTCATAGCTTAGTGAACCCATAAAATATTTATCATCATGAATGCATCCATAAGATTATACAATCACTTAAATCTTCTAGGTTACTATCAAATCAACTTACAAAAATTTAAACATGAAACATAACAGATTCATTAATGCACTTGACACAAAAATTTATGTGGAAACCTGATTTGGAGAAAACCACCAGTAACATGCTACTTTTTTTCACACTTTTGAAGTAATGTCTTGTGAAAGGCCAACCTTGTTAAAGGTTACAATACACATTGTTAAATGTGACCCCATTAAAGGATTTCAATCACTCTATCAGGAGTGAGCCTTATTAGAGGACTTTAGACCATTCGCTTGGAATGTCACCCAGTTAAAGGATTTACAAATGACTACAATTCAACCTTAATCCAAAAGATTTACCCTAGACTAATACATTTATTAGAGAGTAATAGTAAGGGTTGATCTAATAACAAATTACAACTCCATTTTTAGATTACAGATCTTTGATCTAGTTCTCCATTCTACTTGGCCTTCACACATTTCAGCTCTAATAGCTTGTTCACCCTTTAAGAATTCATACCATTAATCCTTCTTGCTTAACATGCCAATGTAGACTCTTCTCTTAGGTCACTTGCTGAAGAAAAACCCTTGATTCCTTGTCTTCCTTAGGTTCTCGTACATGACAACCCTTGCTTCTGACTAGTCATTCCTATAAATAGGAAATTAAGATCTTTTGTCATTCATTCTCCATCATCCAATTTAGGCTTAGGACAAATTAGGTAGGATACAATGAATCTACCCCATATTTCATATCTCTTCTAGAAATTTGTCCTTTAATCCTCTTTGAATTCACCTCAAAATGGTTTACCTTGAATTATGTGCCTCCAACTAATCAATCTTATCTTCCACCTGGTTCACACAATCCAAGAAAAAAAACTTGTTGGCTCAGATCCATCAAATTCATGATCTTTAAAATAATACAACCACTCAACATTAACTTACTTTTGATGCTAGACACATACTGCGTTGCTCCAGATCCTCTATAAAATTAGTTAGCACAAACTAAATTTTACTGGTGCTTAGTATCAACTAAATTTTACTCGACATCCATATTTTTCCTTAGCATACACTAGAATAGACTCTTACTCAGCTCAAACTAATTTTCTACTCAACTTGCACTAAATTTTCTTGGCACTTACTATCCACTTGATCATGCTTGGAAGATAAAATTTGTTTAAATTGTTCTTCTAAATTTCTTAGTGGAACTATCCTTTGTAACCTTAAGAAGATTATCAATACATCATGTTATCACTATCTTAACTAATTCATGTACTCCTTTACATAATCATAACCCAACCTTTCCTCTAGGTGCTATTGTTACATCTTTTGATCAAATCCTCTTCATCAATCAAATAAGTCATAGTACTTAAATCATATAAGCAGTTGTCTTACCAGCAAATAGCAGGTTTGACATCAGTGACAAAAGAATAATTGAAACATATTGATCATACTTGTATCAATCTATTCTCCATAGTCTCCTTCATCAAAAATCTTTCTCAATCTATTTTCAACATCAATAATCTTAGATATCTCACCTCAATCGATGTCATGCCAATTTTTTGCTTTCTCCCAACTAGACCTCCTTGTCCTTTTATAGTACCTACATGAAAATAGAAATATGAAGTTTATTGATAACCTCTAAAAATACCTTGAAAATTAAGGTACGCTAAAACACAACTTAACATGATCTTATAAAAGGGATGAAAAAGAAATCTTGTTGTCAAAAACCATATCAAACCTTGCTTGATTCAAAATATTATTATTATCTTGACTTTGTTATTGTTCTTTCTCTTTACACTCTAAAGAATTTTGTGAGTTAGGATTCAATGTTTGTACAAAATCTTCATGAGAAATCCAAAATAAATATTTATTTATCAAAAATAATAGTATTTAACCCATACTGCATACCTCATTAACATGTAGAGTCATAACCACATACTTAAACCAAAATACTTATGCAAACATTTGTTACAATGGAAACAAGATCATGTTTACAAGTGAAAAAATGATTACAAAAAATGAAATTAAGTGTATCGCATATGATAATGATGGATTCATTTTCATGCTCTCCAAATCTAGTGGTGGTGGCATATTCACAGGCTCTAATGATTTCTGAGATTGTTGAGACTAGGAAGACATAGTTAATATTCACCTTGGTTACACTTAACACATGATATACATGTGAGCCAATGTCAAAGATGATGATGGATACTCACCATATACTACTAGCTCAAGTTGTCATAGAAGGTCTTTAGTCCACATGTACTTAAAAAGCTTGTGATTAAGATTGCACCTATAACTACAAGACTATCATGGAAAGCTTGTGATGAAAATGAAACCTCCAACTAGTAGTATGTCATGGAAAATTTGTGATGAAAATGGAACCTACATTCACCAAAGCACTTATCAACATGTTTCATTATTTCATGATCTACACTAAATTGGCTACAAATGTCAAGCATCATTTTTTCTTTCATTTCAGTAAGGGCTTCAATAACTTGTCCAGTCATTTGAGAAGAATATTATTGTAGGTTTCCTTGCTTGTCATGGTGATGCACTCTTGTCTTAGTTTCAAACCCTTCTTCTTCCTATTCTTGACATACACACAAAAACACATCACTGAATTTTCTTACATGATAAAAATAAAAAATAAAGTTTAGTAAAATGAATTGTCACACCTCAAATCCTTTACAAGGAGCCTCTGTCATTTATTAGGAAGATGATTTATCTAATAGTTCAACCACAAGAATTTCTCTCCTATATACTAACCTTACATTTTATTGTTGCATTACAATTATCTCTTCCTTGAAAGAGTCACCATTTTGATGAACAACAAACTAATTGGTTCCAAGACCCATAGTTTCAGTTCCAAAAACTAGATTTCCTTAATAGAATTAGTATTTGAATCTTTGTATACAACCCACTATACATTTTCCCTCCACCACACTCTTTCTTTGTATAAAATTCACTATGAATCATCCCTCTAATAATTTATTTGATGAAATTAATCCATTTTTACATGGTTTCTTCATTAATTGGGCCTTATTAGGCCTCTGAACAATTGACTATGCATTTACATAGACATAACACAACTGTGTTATGTGTATATTGGTAAACATATTTGTTTTTTTTACTTATGACTCTTGAATACCCAAATTATGAACAGCATCTGATTACAAATAGTTGAAAAGATACTTATGCATAGGCTGAATTTTCTCTGAATGAATAGTTACAACTCCCTATGGTGGATTTGCAATGAATTATGTTTTATTTCTAAAACTAATATGGGGGTGTGTTCTTGACCTGAGAACAAAAGAGGTATAACCAAGATAGACCTAAATAGGATCTAACACAGGTAGAAAAAGATTTTAGAAAAATTGATTAAGTTTATGAACCCACACATCTTATGAACTCACAAAGCTTAATAGCATAACAACTAATACTGAACTGAATTAATTAGGATATAAACTATAGAGAAGAAGAAGTTAGCTAAAGGGAAAAATGTTTAAGGGATTCCTCTTTGAACATGCAATGACACAACTTATCACATCCATTCACTACCTTGAATTAGGGGAATGAAACTTTGTTCTTTCCTTGCTTCAATCCAAACAAAAGAGAAAACATATAACTACAACTAATAAAAATGGAATAAAAAATAGTTGATACAAAATACCATTCAATTGACTCTACAACATCAAATACTTCACACCAAAAAAATTTTGACCTTTTATTAATCTTTCAATTTCATACATATATGATTCTGAGATGACCATTACAATAGAAGTTCAAATGGTTCATCTCCTCAAAGAATGAAAAATGGCAAGAAACTAGTTTGTTGTATTGTAATAATTACATAAGAAATTGAAAAGGTGGCAAAATGTGAATCACTTTTTCTTCTTCCCCTTTTCGGCTTTTGTTCTATAGGCCTTAGCAACAATTATGATTGGGATTATCTCTTCATACCTAGGCACATGTATGTTGGTGTATCTCAAGAGACACTTAGAATGCTCCTTGGCCAACTCCTTCATAGCATTCAATTGATTTGGAAATTCCTCCATGGACATGTGTATGCATCTGCTTTGTTTCTGGAGTTCAACAACTCTATTTTGATTATTAGAAGATGAATTAGTTAGACTATCTAAAAATTTGGAGAAATTCTCCTTGATGACATTTATCCTAATGAGTGCTTTCCCCTAGCCACTAGTCTATGAATCTATATGTAGTCCCCTCATGAGTTCAAATCCTTTGTCTTGGGTCTTCTTCACTTTATCCTCTATTTCCTTAAGTCCTTTTTTCTGCTAATAAGATCATTTCTGACTTGAATTGCATGCTTTGAAGCCATTCAAAGAGAGGTTGGTCTCCCTTTGGCAAGATTTTGGCTTCAACGACTTCTTTTGCCTTCATTTGAATGATCATGTTTAGAAGAGAGATACAATCATCTCTCCTCGCTCTTTCTTTGACCAAAGTACTACTATTTGCTAAGATGTTATCCTTCTCTATTTCTAATCTTAAGATAACATTGTCAATTTGTTCTATAATAGCAACTCCCTCTAATTTGAGCTTCCCAATCTAGTCTTTACCAATTTGGCCAAAGTGCCTATCTTCTTGAAGTTGAGAGATAAGGGCTTGAACTTTGGTAGTAGTAGGATTTCTTGTTACTAACACTCCAAAGATAGTTTCCAATGGAGTGACCAATTGTCTAATGAATCTATTCAACTCTTCTATCCCAGCCTTCATCCTAGCTTTTGACAACTTCAGGTTTTCTAGTTGTCCCTTAATTACTTCATTGGTTGACTTGCACAACCCAACCTTGGTTTCATGTCTAGCCTCTCCAAGGTCCACTAAGTGCAGAGTAAAATCATCAGTAGTCATATCTTTAATTCTTCCTTCTTTGTTTGGCTTGGCTATCTCCATTGTTAGGTGCCCTATTTTTGGATCTTGCCCAAGTATAGATAAAGTTTTTTGCTTCTTTATCTTGGTTAATGCAGATCTAGAACAAACTGCAAGGGATATGGTATCCTTTGCAAGGGTGCTTTTATCTTTCCTTTTTCTCTTTCTTTGTAGAGTATCCTCTAACCATGAACCAATGCCTATCAGCTTGGAGACCATCCCAAGTGAATCTATGCTAAACATCTTCTTCTTGACTGGAGTGATTGTCATTGTAGTTGAAAAGAAGGGATTCTTTGGGGCCTAAGAAATGACTTTGGAAGAGCTCTAGCATTTCTCCACCTCTAAGGTTCTCTTTGTTGCCTCATCAAATTTAGTAGATTCACTATTACTGCTCTTTCCATATCCCAAAGCTACTATCTATATTAGGGAGCCACTTGGTTGCAGAAGTGTAGCACTTACTAGCAGAACTATGCTCTAATGATGTGAGAGAACTAGGGTGACATGAGGAGAGGGGACTACTACAACATGAGGAGAGGGAATTGGTGTAACATGAGGACATGGAACTAGTGTGATTGCACTATTCTTTGGCTTCTCTATCTTCTTCTCCTCAACATTAGTTTGGGTTCCAATAACTGGGAGGGAGCCATCATAACACATCTTAGCTATGGGAATCCTCTTTTCTAGAGGTTGGTCACCTCCTTTCGAAGGTTACACCTAGTGTAGCACTCTGCGAGGAAGAGGGAGTTGTAGCTATTAGAGAAGTTTGAGTGGTTGTGCCTTTACTTTGACTTCTTTTGGCTGTCCATTCAACCCATTTCCCAGTCCTTTTGATGATTCTAGTCATCATAGTGTCTAAATATTCCTCAACACATTCATAAGGCTCTAAATTGATAGAAGTGTTTGTTAACTTAGTCAAATATGTATTACTATACATATATTTCCCATCATCCTCCAATCCTTCAACATTAAGATTTATATTATATGTTTTTATTTGCTCTACTATCACTCAGATACCTGGGAAGCTTAAAGGGGAATCCATCGAAAGCTACAAGATGCAAATATGAGAAATATGAGAACTGGATAAAATAGCTTCCAAATTGATTAATAGCTACCATTGCCTCTAGACTAAATCTCCTCTTTGGGCATCCTTGGAGTTCCCTTCAAATTCTCATTATGAATGCGTCATTAACTTTGAAATACTCTGCATAGCTATTTTGCAATTGCAAACATGCATAGAACTCATAACACCTCACATCATCAGGGAATTTTTCTATTCTTAGAAGGCCCAACCATAACTATAGAGATGCTAGCATGTAAATCAGAAAGGAAGATATATATAGAAAGTGTTGTAGAACTTCACGACGCTAAGAGCATTGGAAAGATTTCCACTTACCTCATGAGCCCAATCAATATATTGTGTATCTAAAAAAATAACTTCACCAGAAAGAAATATTGTTCAATGAAATTTAGAACATCTACCTCACCTTTCAGTTTGTGTAGGAGAACTAGAGTGTCTACAATCTTAGGTTTGATGTTAATACCAAATAGATTTTTGGGTACCTTATGCTTGGTGCTCTACAGCTTTTGAAACTGAGACTGCATAATTTCCTTCCTCCACACCATCTTCTTCATGGAGAACTCAGTGACTGTTCCTCCTACTATCAAGTCTAAAAACTCCTCCCATTTCGGAACTTAGAGAAAATTCACCGTAGTTTTCCTATCAATGGAGATTAGTACTATATGATCAAGTAACACAATCTATCTAGTATTTGGATTGTAGTGATTTATGCACTCATAAATCAATTCTAGATCTTGGATTGCCACTAGGAAACTAGTTGCCTCTACTAGTCCACTTCCTTGGAGCTTCTCAGTTATGGGATGAATTGGATTTGACTTCAGCCTCCTTTGGAAATCTTCCATATCACAAAAATAGAGTGAAGTATCCATGAAATTCTGCAATGTGGACTTGATTCCATTTAGCCCATCAAACTCTACAAGTCTGGTTGCCATTCTTTTTAAGAATAAAGTAAATTGAAATTTTGAATCTAGATGAAGAATAGGATATTGAATTTGCAAATACAAACTATTTGAAAGAATTATGTAATTTGACAAAATAATAGTTCAAGAAAAAGTGGCAGTTTGAATAACAGTTATGTTTCCATCTATATAGGAGTCTCAATTCATTTGTTGATCTTCAGGATTCGTGACACACAAATGAATTAAAGGATAAATTCATTGAAACAGTAAATGCAGGAGCTCTAATGGATATTTTGGTGTCTTTTCACTATTTCCATTGGCCCAATGATAACTTTCCTTTCTTTCATACTTACTTTTTCATTTTTCATTAAGTTTTAGAGAATCATGAATAGAGTACCTCGTAAGGAAATATCTACCTAATTGAATTATGCTCTGTATACCTTTTCCACAATGGTTATATTGTTTCAATTATTATCTTAAGATGTTTTGTGTGTAATTCATGTGCCAAATTTTCTTACAAAGTAGATTTTCTCTTGAATGTGGAAAATCATCCTCATGGGTTTAAAACCTATTGAGGAGAAGACAATTCACATTTTCCACCCAAGCTTTCCTTTAAACTTTATCCTTTGAGTTAATATTTCCTTTGGGTTTGGAAAATCTTGAAAGGACTATGAAAGTTGAAAAGGGGCTCACTTCCTTGTTTCTTTCCTTTACAATTTCCTTTGGTGGAAAATGGACTTCATAGGTCAAAAGCCCATCGAGGAGAAGTCATTTTTGAGTTTTGCACTTAAGATGATTTTGAGCATTGTGATGAATCCTGAATGTTTCCCAAAGTAGAATATGGTAGTGAAAATAGGAATTTTTGATAAGATAGCTCATTATCTTCTTACATCGATATGTGATCCTCATTTGTTACCCTTTTTGAGAAATCACCTTCATGGGTAGAAAACCCACTGAGGAGAAGGCGATGCTCATTTTTTCTGAAAGATTCCTTCTTTCATCAAAAACATGATAATCCATGAACAAGCCTAGCTTTGTGAATAAATTTTACATGTTGTAATAATCCCCATTGAATTAGGTACTAAGTTACCTATAGACTCATAACATCAAGGAAAACCACCTAGGCATGAAATGTGGAAGAAGGGAAAGATGGAAAATCTGATGGAGACTCTTTTCACCTAAGGGGAATTAAAACTAGACCTAGACATACCTAGGCTTAAATAAGACACAAAATTTTCCACTTTTTCCAAATGGTTATAGGGTGAAAAGTGGGGAAAAAGCTGGCTCTAACTAGGGACTTGGGTAGACTATACCCAAGCAAGGAACTCAAAATCTCTAGTTTTGCAAAAAATATAAGGTGGCAACACAACAAAACTAAAATAGGGAAAAAAAATAGGGAAGCAAAGGCAAGGAAGGAAAACTAACTAGGAAAACATGGAAAGGAACTAAACATAACTATAATACAATACAAAGGTTATCTGTTCTTAGTTTGAAATTTGATAAAGCTTTAGATCTTGATCATTATAGGTCGGGTAACACTTCACTATCTTGATAAGCCAATTTGAAAGAATTATTCTCGAACACCTAATGAATTATGAATAGACCTCTGCTCAAGGTGTCAAACATTTTATGCATACCCTTTGGAGTACTTCACCTATCCCAGAGTAACACACTATCTCCTACCATGAATTTTTGTGGTCTTGCCTTCTTATCAAATAGATTCTTTACTCGCATCTAGTGTTGTGCGATGTGATCTATGATTTCTTCTCTCTCCTCTTCAAGCTTGCTTAAGAAAAAAATCCTCTTTTTTAAGCCATCTTTATAGATATCATCTTCAATCACTATTCTAAGTTTGTTCATGGCCAATTCCAAAGGAAATGGGAGATTAGCCTCAGTTCCATGGACTAATTCAAAAGGAGATATGCCAATTGCCCTCTTAGGTATTACTTTATCTACCCACAGTGCCTCATGAATTTTCTTTTGCCAAGTCTTTTGATTATCTGACACCAATTTCTTGACAATATTTATCAAATTCTAGTTACTAGACTCGACTTGACCATTTCCTTACGAGAAATAATTAAATGAATGACTGACTATAATTCCATACTCAGAGCTAAAATTGGTAATCTTAACTAAAGAGAAATAGGTTGCATTATACATCACTAATATGATGGGAACACCAAACCTAACCAGTATGTTTTACTTAATGAATTTGCATACTACTTCAAAAGTAGTTTTCTTAGTTTCTTTATCTTCCACCCACTTAGTGAAGTAATTAGTCATAGTTCTCACATACTAGTGATGGACACTAGATGTTGAGTTAATCAAACCAATGAAATCAAGACCCCATTGTTGAAAAGATCCCTTGATGATGACATGTCTTAATGCTAGAGTAGCTAATTGAGAACGAATGGTGAAGTTTTTACATTTTTTGTATTTTCCCACCCACGAATAGGCACCCTTGAACATTCTTGGCTAGTAATAACACTATCTTAATATTTTGAAAGCCATGACTGAGGATGAAAAATGCCCTTCACAAGCTTCATCATGAAATTTTTTGAACAACTTTTTTTGTTGTTGCTTATCCACACATCTGAGGAAAGTGCCATTTAATTAGAAAGGAAGACATATAGAAAGTGTTGTAGAACTTCATGATGCTTAGAGCATTGGAAATATTTTCACTTACCTCATCAATTTATTGTGTATCTAAACAAATAACTTGTACCAGAAAGAAATATTGTTCAAAAAAATTTAGAGCCCCTACCTCACCTTTCAGTCTGTGCAAGAGAACCAGAATGTCTACAATCTCAGGTTTGAGGCTAGTACCAAATAGAGTTTTGGAGACCTTACTCTTACCACTCTATAGCTTTTGAAACTAGGATTGCATTATTTCCTTCCTCCACACCATATTCTTCATGGAGAACTCAAAGAATGCTCCTCCTACTATCAAGTCTAAAAACTCCTCCTATTCTAGAACTTGGAGGCAATTCACCATAGTTTTCCTATCAATGGAGATAAATAAGTTGTATGATTAGGTAACACAATCTATCTAGTATCTAGATTGTAGTAATTTATGAATTCATAAATCAATTCTAGAGCTTGGACTACCACAAAGAAACTAGTTGTCTACTAGTCCACTTCCTCAAAGCTTCTCAGTTATGGGATGAATCAGCTCTAACTTCAGCCTCCTTTGGAAATCTTAGATATCATAAAAATAGAGTGAAGTATCCATGAAATTCTACAATGTGGACATGATTCTATTTAGCCCATCAAACCCTACAAATCTAGTTTCCATTCTATCTAAGAATGAAGTAAATCAAAATTTTGAATCTAGATGAGGAATAGGATATTGAATTTGCAAATACAGACTATTTAAAAGTGTTGTGCAATTTAATAGAATAACAGTTCAAGAAAAAATGGTAGTTTGAATAACTGTTATGTTTCCATCTATATAGGGGTCTTAATTCATCCATTGATCTTTAGGATTCACACACCACAAATGAATTAAAGGATAAATCTATTGAAATAGTAAATGCAGGAGCTCTAATAGATATTTTGGTGTCTTTTCATTATTTCTACTAGCTCAATGGTAACTTTCCTTTCTTTCATACTTACTTTTCCATTTTCCATTAAGTTTCAAAGAATTATGAATAGAGTACCCTGTATGGAAATATCTACCTAATTGAATTCTGCTGAGTATACCTTTCTTGCAATGGTTAGATTGTTTCCATTATCATCTTAAGATGTTTTTTGTGTAATTCATGAGCCCAATCTGCTTACAAAGTTGATTTTCCCTTGAATGTGAAAAATCATTCTCATGGGTTAAAAACCCGCTGAGGAGAAGATGATTCCCATTTTTTTGCCAAGGGTTTTCTTTAAACTTTATCCTTTGAGTTAATATTTCCTTTCAGTTTGGAAAATCTTGAAAGTACTATGAAAGTCAAAAAGGGGACCACTTCCTTGTTTCTTTCCTTCACAATTACCTTTGGCAAAAAATGGACTGCATGGGTCAAAAGCCCGCTGAGGAGAAGTCATTTTTGAGTTTTCTGCTTAAGATGATTTTGAGCATTGTAATGAATCCTGAATGTTTTCCAAAGTAGAATATGGTAGTGAAAGTAGGGATTTTCCATAAGATAGCTTATTATATTCTTACATCAATCTATGAGCCTCATTTGTTGCTCTTTAAGGGAAATTTACTTCATGGATAGAAAATTTGCTAAGCAGAAGTCGATGCTCATTTTTTTACAAGCTTCCTTCTTTCATTGAAAACGTGATAAGCTACAAACAAGCCTAGCTTTGTGAATAACTTTTGCATGTTGTAAGAATCCTCATCGAATTAGGTACTAAGCTACCCGTAGACCCATAACATCAAGGAAAACCACCCGGCCATGAAATGTGGGAGAAGGGAAAGATGGAAAATCTGATGGAGACTCTTTTCACCTAAGGGGAATTAAAAGCAGACCCAAACATATCTAGGCTTAACTAAGACACAAAATTTTCCACTTTTGCCAAATGGTTACAGAGTGAAAAGGGAAGGTAGTAGTGTAGTAAAGTCATACTAGACATAACATGACCATGTTATTTCTAGTATAATAATTTAGTCATACAAAATAAACTGATCTCATTTTGTTAGCAAAAAAGCACAATCACATTTAGGCTTTGGTAATAGGCCTATTCAACTACCCAAAGGCTTGGGTTGATGTTATCCCTCCATTTTTTATTTGTTTAGAAATTTTTTAAACTTCTAAGATCAATTATTGTCTTTGACTTCATAGGGTTTGCAAATGGTGAAGTGGGTATCTCTAAAATTATCGCCATAATCTTACACATTTTCTTACCTTTATAACCATACAATTTTTTAAAGTTTTGGACAAGATTAGCTTTGTGAAGTTTATTTTTGTATATTAGTATCTTGACATTCCTCTCAGACATATGTGTAGCATTTTTTTAATAACTTTTGATCTACTTAACCAAATGGAAAGTAAATTAATATTATTGTCCTACACTTGATTATATACACTTTTTAAAAAGAAGTGTTCATTTTAGATTATTTGGATGCAAGTTATGGCTACTACATGAATAGGTTCTAGAATTTTAGGATGGAGTCACTTCAAAAAATCATAAAAAATAAATTATCATCATAAAGTTATGAAAGAATACATAACTTCTAGATCTCACTCTTACCTATCATCCTATCAAAGGGTTTTCCAAAATACTAAATATAACTGTATGTTTTGTTGAGTGCACAAAAATAGCTATGTTATGATTTTCATCAAAAAATAGGAACAATTTTTTGTGTGCGGGAAGTTTGACCCTCTTAATCTTAACCATTTGTAAAAACCCGTAGTAGCTTAGAAAGTAATTTTTGAGTACTACATTATTGTGTTTTACATATTTTCTCATTATGAGTGCATGAGTCTCAAATGGGTTGTCCAAGATCAAGTTTGCCAAATTTCAAAAAAAATGTGCCTATTTATACACCCCTTTTTGCACACCATCTTGATGCACTTAGCCACAAATCCTTCACCACTAAAGTAAGAGGTTGCCTATGAAGGCCTACAAATGTGTCAATTTTGGTGACTTACTTTTGATGTTCAAATTTTTTAATGATCAACACTATCTCACCTCATGTGACAAGTCTCTCATATTCCTTTCTTTTTCTCTTGTACAGTAACTCTTCTTTATAGTAGATTCCTCACTTCTTCATTCCATCAACATATCCCTTCTCAAAATAACAACAACATTGAATAGTTCTTTATGTTTTTTTAGATAAAAATATTTTCTCTCTTCATTGCTTCACCTAATTAGGATTTTTGAAAAGTTCAAGAATACACATCTAATCAAGATCTATGATTTATATCCATTCTCATCATCTTATTCATATTCCTTTTATTCTATTGGTATGAATTCTATCTTGGGCTCATAAATATTCAAGTCTCTCTTCCCATCAAATCGTTTCAAATATTCTCCTTGATCTTAAAAATATATTTTCCCACTCAATAGAATTGAAATATATAGAATTCAAAAAGTTTTATCTTCTTCTTGTGCAACTTAGTAAACTCCATGTTCTTTCTTGGTAAAGATGTTTTTGATTAAGTAAAATAGGTTTTACAGGGATCCTAAAACCCAAAAGTTTTACATAATATCATAAATATAAATAAAAATTAAAGTCCATCTAGTATGCATCTACTTATAAAAAGCCAAAACCAAAAGATAGGCCCGCATTTCTTCGTAAAGATGTTGTCATTTGGTATTCACATAATTCTATAATACTTGTCTCTCTTGAATCCATAATCAAGATGGTGATCTTGTAGTTGTAATGCCCCTTCCAAAATCCTTGATGTGGTCATGTATCCTCATATACCCTTCCTTGTCTACTTCAAGAAGGAACTTGTTTAGAAGAATTTCCAAACTACAGTGGTCATTCCACCCTGATCCATTCCACACATGAATGGTGGATCTTGTTTTCTTATCAATGAAAGAAAAGCAATATCCAAGAATACATTTTTCCCATATGTATCGAGGGCATCAATGCTTACTTTAAAAATGACCTTGATATCCTTTGGCAACACTTTCTGGATCTTATCCAACTAAGAATACCAATATTCCATGGAGTTCATGTCGTAAAGTTATCCTTTGATGACCTTGAGAAATGAAGGAGATCCACTACAAGCTCATAAAAAGAGTTCAACTAATACATTGAAACCTTCTCATGGGGAAGCCTAAAAGAAAGCATGCCAAAATTTGACTTTTTTGGAATGAAAATGATGTAGTGATCGCATTGCACAAATGCAAGTGATGCTAGAATTTGTAAGTACTTTGCCTTCCTAGGTTGTGATAATGATCATACTATTGGAAAAATAGAATAAGCATAAATATAATAGAGAAAGAAAGAACTTCCAACATATTGTTATTGAATAATAGGTAAAAAAAAACTGATTGACAACACACACACAAACAACTTTATGATTGACAACACACACATACTTAAAAACTAATCGAAACTTATGGACACCTAACTCAAACACATCTACATTAAGAACTTGATTCAAACTAGAACCTTTGGCTCACACCTAAACTAAACTTGTGTTGTTAGCAACTGACAAGGTTTTCCACATGTACAACAATTATCATTGACTACTACTGGAACATTGACTCCAATGGATACTACCCAATCTGAGGTTCTCCATTGGGGAAAATAGAGTATTCACTTGATTCTTATGGTCAACATCATCTAGAACTATGAGCACACAAACACTTTTGAATGGATCTACTACAATTATCTTGCCCTCCTTATGATTGTTAGAGGATTTAACATTTTGTATATGGAGGTACTCCAACAATTTCTTCTTCTTGGCACACAAAGTATTCTTGGATGCGACATCATGCACAAAACAAGAGCAGTTGAAGGAAGAGAATTTCCTATTATAAATATTTGTTCATAATTTATCATTGTTTAGTAGGATCATACCTTCAAGTAGTGACATATTATAATTAATTTTTGTATATGTTGAAATAATTTTTGATTTAGCTATGGCATTCATATTAATGAAAGACTTAAATACTTGTACAAATTGATATATATGAAGAAGTCAATTATTTCTCATTATAGGCTAATTAAAATTAAGTATTGCTTAAAATAAAATAATAACTAATTGAGTGACTACATTGATCTCTTTGAAGCTAGTGTCCATGGAATAATTCTCTTCCTATATTGTTGGTTAAATTAACAATTATGATGAACATTTATGCAATAATTATTACTCTTTAGATAGTCTTAAATTTTTCACAAGAATCCATTAACCATTTCAAATTGGCCAACAAAAAAGACACCAATTCACCCCTAATGTGTCATTGGTCTAGTTGGCCATGAAGCATGAGAGGATTTTTTTTTATGATTTCACTATAAGTGGAAAGTATGATGGAAAATGTCCTCATATAGATTCCTCCATGACTTCTAGGACAAAAATCTAAAAAATGTAATACCAAAAAAATTAAATAATTAATTGAATCCATTTCATGTGCAAAAAATGAATAGAGAGATGTTGTAGTAGAAAAAATCATTTGAGAGAATAATCAAATATTATCTATAGGTAGAATGCATGCATGACATGGGCATTTTTGATGAAGAGTGAGTTTAATTGTATTTTTCACATGAAGATTAGCATGAAAAAAATAGTATAATTCTAAATGTCAAGTGCAACCTACATGTTTAATGTTGTTAGGGAGTGGATTATTCAAATCTATTCAAAACCCTAAGGTGGGAACATAAGCTAGCCCATTTGTCAGAATATTTCTTACACCAAATCACCTTGCCAAGATGGGCTGCAATGTCCTAAAGGTAAGGGTGAAATGCAAGATTGGTCAAAGGAAATTCTATCCACATAGGGTATCTAGATTTGGTAATTCCTTCTAGATGGGAATCTAGATCCCAAGCTTATATATAGAAATTTTTCCCACAAATGAAATGAGCCAAATTTAAGCATGCCTCTACCCAAACCCTCAAAAGACTCTTTGCCTTTGATTATCCTATTTTTAGGGTATTCATTTGAAAAAAAAAAGACTTTTCTTGTGTGGAAGCTGAATTTGAAGGAGATGTAGAAGAAGGTGAAGGCAAGGGGTTAGGAGCATGAGGGGAATTATGATGAGTTAGAGAGGATGGATGTTGAGATCAGGGGGAAGGTGTGTTGATGTGTTGAGGATTCTTAATAGTAGGAGAGGCTACAATGTGAGGGCTTCCTAGTGGATATATGTGAAGGCTTAGGGCGGGCTAGCCCTCTCCCCTCAGGAACGAAAACGAAAACGGGTCAAGATGGGCGGGCGTTCGGAACAGAAGGAGTGTTTCTCAGTGTGTGCTTTCGAAATTGCAAGCATATGGGTTCTGCGCACACACCATTCGATCTTAGTGTTCGTGTGATGTGTTTGACTTGACTTCTTTCAATGGATTGCTTGAGGAAAAAAGGGCATCTTTTTCATAATTGTCCTTTTTGTGAAGCTAAGCCCTCATAGATTTCCACAAAATAGCCTCTCCTATTATTAAGAATACACAATAAACTAATACACCTCTCCCCTCATCTTAACATCCATCCTTTCTGACTCATCATAATTCCCCCTTGTGTTTCCAACCCCTTTCTTTCACCTTCTCCTACATCTCCTTCACATTTAGCCACTAGACAAAAAAGATCTTCGTACAAAGAATCTATTTTTATGTCTTAAGATAGAGCCTCCAAGAGGATAAAAGAATGTCAAGCCATGTAACAATAACTGACCTAATTGTATGCCTCACTCACATTAACCTATAGGGAATCATAGTCATGTGGTTAATTAACTAGTGTCTACTCAAGAGACCATATCTATTCAATTTGAGAAAGATGACACAATGGAGACACATAAGTACACTATTGAGAATCAACCTAATATGTTGCAATTAGATGAGGAAATTTTCCCTAACTCTTCTCAATGACATGTAAGATTCATTAATGGAATGTGTGTGGATTAGCCCTCACTACACATAAACATCTTATCAAAAAAAGTATTCAAAGAAATCAAATTGATGTTCTTATGTTGCAAGAAGTTAAAGCCAATGTTGTCTACCTTAAAGCTTACATTGCTTCAATATTTCCTCAAGAACATTTTTTTTTCACACTAATCACAATGGTGGTGGTGGTGGTGTGGTGCTAGGCCTTGCTCCATGATAGACTAAGCATCTTGTTTCCTTTGGATCTGACCCCAACAAACATTGTATTTGGGCTACCACTTTAATTAATGACATGATGTTTGGATTTTCTCCATATACACTCCCAAATCCTCTTCTAAGAGAGTCTTTCTATGGGATTGGATTTATACCTCACTTCCTAATGTTGATTTGGTCTAGGGTGGCAATTTTAACATGGTGGAAAAGCCTTTTGATCATAGCTAGGACTTCCCTGACTATTTGTCTAACTCAAAATTTTAGGCTTGGACTTTTTTTCGGAACTAACTTTGTGTGTATAACCCCCTTCAAGGTAAATTAAACCTCCAAATGCCTCATTAGTAGACCTAGAGTAATTGTAGTGAAAGCTCTTGAATAAAATTAAGTAGGTTAGATCACTTTTATATTTCTCCAAGATGTCCCATTCTTCCTTCTCAAGCCAATCTTTTGGTGTCTTTAGATCTCTCTACCACTCTAATCACCCTCCTATCTTCTCCACCCTTCTCTTCTTAGATAGCTCCCCATATCCAATGACCTTTCGTATAAATTAAATATCTTCCATCTAAAACCTAGGAGTAATCAGGTGGTCTTTAGTCTATCGAGAGTGCTCAACCAAGACCTCAACAAACTAGCTAGATTAAATAGTGGGAAAGAAATATAACAAGATGTGCCTCTTTCTTGCATGAATATGGTATATGAGTGGCAACTAAACATTGGAGGCTTGAGAAGTCTCTTAAAGGACAAATTGAACTTGGGCATTCATGTCTAGAGTACAATTCTCATGATAGATCTCTACAACAAACTGTTATTAATGATGAAAAAATGTTACACAAACATATTATTTATAGAAGAAAAGGAGCTCAAACTCATGATCAACTTTAGTGGATCAAAGTCTAAATATTTCTTTCAATACCTACAACACAAACATAAAATTAAACACATTTATGTAATTAGGTCTACCGATGACACCTTGCAATGTCACCAATATGAAATAATGCACATATTTTATGAACTCTTCAAAAAAAATTCAAAGATGACTCTAAAGAGGACATTCTTCTCCCAGTCCTCAAAGATAGTTTTGTTGAATGCATCCCAAAGAGAACAAACCTAGAATATAGTAGATATCTTGAACATGTTCTTTCAATAAAACAAATTGATGAAGCCCTCCATTGTTTGGCCTTGGAAAGAGGCCCAAGAGCTTACAGTCTTCCTATTGAATTTTATAAAGATTGTTGGCCTTATATTCATGAGGATTTTTATAATGTATACCTAGAAGGAGTTGAGATTGGCTCTTTGGGTTCTACCATTAATTAAGGACTAATTAATCTTATCCCCAAAGGAAAACATGAAGATATTGTTAGTGGATAGACAACTATTACACTTCTCAACACATTCTACAAGAATATTTCTAAAGTGCTACCAAGAAGTATTAAATTTGTAATTCAATAAATTGTCTGACCTAAGAAGATGGGCTTTCTTAGAGGAAGATTCATTTTAGATTTAAAAAAATCATGTGTAGGAGATAGCTAAATGAGCTCAACAAACAACCCAAGATACACTAATAATCAAATAGGACATTTATTCTTAAAATGCTCAATTGTGTGGGGTTAGGGCCCAAACTGTTTGTTCATGCAAAAATGATCTTCACATATGCTAATTATAGAGTGAATCTTAATGGAGCTCTCTCTCTAGCATTTTCCTTGCAAAAATCCATAAACCAAGGTTTCCCTCTTGCTCCCCTCTTGTATGTTGTTGGTGTTGATGGACTTGGATATATGCTTCAACATATACTAAATAATAAAATAATCCATGGTATGAAGTTTCCTGAAGATGCAGCCACACTCAACTCTCATTTTATTGATGATGGTATGTTTTTGTTCAAAATTCAACACAAGAAGTGGCCCATACTCTTGATATTTATGAGTTATTTTGCTCAATTTTGAGATATAAACTAGCCATTCATAAAACATATTTTTCATGACTCAACCTAAACCTCACCCACCGTGGATCCCATGGGAGTGAAGAGAAGTTAAGCATGGAGTTATTACTAGATACCTTGGGGTTCTATTTGGTATAGGAGTTTCACTTAAAAATATGTGGAAGTGGCTCTTATCCAAATTTGAAAGAAAAAGTTCTTGAATTGGACCAATAGATTTCTTTCCATGGTTGGTAGAATTCAAATTGCCAATAAAATCCTTATTGATAGCCATGTGTGCATCTCATTTGTTGGCCACCTTCTTGATCCTCTTTATAATCAACTAACACAACTTATTTGCAAATTTCTTTGGGAAAAATGGGAAAACAAAAAAGGCCAGTCCATTACTTCTCGGTCTCATTGTATTCAACCAAAACATAAAGGCATTTTAGGCATTATTGATCCCTACACCCAAGGTAATTGTCTCATTACCAAATGGATTATTAGAGCCTTAGATGGGGATTTTCCTTGGATGTATTTGGTTCACCATCAAATACAAACTACTTCAGCAAGTAGATTTTGGCACTTAGTGAAGTGGAAAATTAAGATTTTACTTGTTCCTTACTTTAAACTACAAGGTTCAACTCCTTTAAACTCCATTTGGAAAGCTTGGTAGATAACTTCTTAAAAAACTATCCTTGTATGATCAATCCTTGAGTGATGGTCTAAGTTTTTCTTCTTCTTCTATTTGGTGGAACTATCTTGTTTATCTTGAAAATACTCCACTTGCTTTGAATAGATGCCTTAAAGGTAAACATTTTTTAAGATAGGACTTCATGTTTTTAGGAACCTTCGGGATTAGGCTAGTTTTGATTGGATATCATGGTAGCAACTCAGAGCTCAATATAAGTTATCTCCTGTTGATAAAGCTCCTCTCCTTCACATTCAAAGACTTGTCCCACCTGAACTATTTGATTTTTTGTCAACTCCTTGCTATAATAATTTTCTTGCAAACTGGAAATGGCCTCCTAATCAAAACTTATGTGCCTTCTCTCTTAAAGAATTTTATAGAAAAACCCTTTTAAAATGTTCCCTTTCAACCTATCTTAAGTATAAGTGTTGTTGTAGGTTTAGTTGATCAAAATAAAACAAGCTAGGTGCACTTCTTTGGTCTTTAAAATTTGAAGCTCAAGCACAATTTAATAGTTTGGTAGATTCTTCATGTCAAAATCCCAATTGGTGATAGTTTCTCTTTCTTATCTCAAACTTCTTCATGTGATTTTTGTTGCAAAACTAAAACCATCAAGCATGCCTTCTAGTACCTTACTCACATTCAATGCTTGTGGGAATTCATTTTCACTAACCTTACCTCTCTTTTTTACTCCTACTTGGACATTGAGAGATTCTTTGCTTGGGCTTTCCAAATACCTAAACATCATATCTCAAAATTTTAGGCAAGTTAATTTTGAAAAACACTTGGATCTTACATTTCCTAGCAGCATTTTCCCACACCTTTTACATAGTTTTCTTGGAAGCTATGATTATATGTGTGAATCTTGCTTGTCATCTTACTAACTTTCAATCCCCACTTCATACCGTTCCCAATTTTGTAAACCCCTTTAAGTGAGATTCAATGTTAATCCAGCCAGTTTTAAGAAAAAATAACAAATGTTGATGGTAGACTTAGTGATATTACCACTCTTCCAAATTATTGATTTTATGCAGCATGACAGAGATGGATGTGAACTTCTTTAGTATTTGTGGAAGAAAACTGATTACCCAACTATAAGATTATTTATTATTGGATATAGGTAGATAATCTTGGTTATTAGCAAACTATATTACTTCTTTGCAATGGTGGCTCCTTTTTACTCTAGCTAGCTCAAAGATGCTTGTCAAAATATATTAGAGATTAATTATTATTTCCAACCACTACTTTTTGTGGTTGTTATTTGTTTACTCCCCAATTTTTAGTGCATTACTTTTTTCTTTAGGTTGGAGTCTGTATATGAGAAAATGTTAGTATGCTAATAGAAACCAAATTTAAATAAAGCTTCTACAAACTAAACAAAATTCATAAACTTCAAGATAGACTAAGATGAGCTCTTAATTGAAAATATGAGCCATTAATGGGCTCTCTCAATAAGAAGCTCTCTTGTTGAGTAGCTTTGTCTAAATAGATAGGATGTATGCTCAAGCTTTATGCTTCAAAAAGGGCTTCAATGGATGATTGTAGATTTTTGGTGTGGATAGATGGCTTTAGTATGGATTTGGCTCTCAAAATAGCATTATAACTTTACTTCATGGATTGTGTTATTTTGCAAAGGGGAAGGATCCAATTTATAGGCAAGAGGCTTGAGGGTTTGAGGGCTAAGATGCAAGGATGGGAAAAAGCTTATGGAGGGCTCAGATTGCATGAGAGGAGAGCACATGGATTGTGCTTCCTTATAGCCAATCAAGGAGTGACACATGTCACATGGTGAGAGGATGGAGGAAAGGGGAAGGATGAGTCAACAAAGGAGGCTCAAGGGATAAAATCTTCATAAAGACCCTCATAATGACTTGTAAGAGCAATAAAAGGGCTTGTAAGAGTCATTTATGGCCTAGTGGACTTCATAAAGTTTTATGGTTGAGATATTTTGAGGGTGATGAGAGCAAATTCGACTTGGAATTGATTAGGAAAGTTTTAAGCTTGCTTAGGCTTGTGCAAATGATTAGAGGATGGATTAGGAAGGTTTAGGATTAGCTTAGGGATAGGCAAGTGGATGGCATTTAATGAGGGTGGGTGAAGGAGGAGATATTTGTTAACTTTGGCTTGGGTTAGTAAGTTTTAACCCATGTTTAGGGAATGTGACAAGGTTAGGAGGGGATTAGGATTGGGTTTAAAGACATCTTCTAGAAGAGTCTAGATTTTGGAGGAGGATAAAGACTTTCTAGAATAGTCTAGAATTTCCTAGGATGAGGATGAAGACTTTCTAGAAGAGTCTAGAACTTCTTAGGGTGAGGATAAATTAGATTTTTAAGAAATAAATAAAGTTTTATTTATTTCAAGGGTTTGGGTTGAGGAGATATTTATTAAAACTTTTTTAATAAACATGAGGATTAATATTTAACTTTAATTAAATATTTTGAGTTGGGATTAGGGGTAGGAAATGATGGGATTAGCCTTTAATCAAAATTAAAGAAGGATTAGAAGATTTTGGAAGAGGTTATTGGTCATAAGGAAATTGGCCAACTTTTGGGAAAAAAATAAATTTTTTATTTATTTTAGGATTTTTGGTCAATTTATTAATTAAATAATTAATAAATAAGGAAATAATGTTTAAATAAGATTTAAACATTTTTGGGAGGGATTCCTTAATTAAATATTTTTAATTAAGATAAAAGGATTTAATGGCATAAAAATTAATTAATTAATTAATGATGATGTCATCGGGAATTTTTCAGAAAATAAAAATACTTTATTTTCTAAAGGTTTTTAGGTGTCTACATTTTGCCCCTCTTTGATGTGATGCCGCAAGTGGCATGGCATCAAAGATAAGAAAAAAAGATGCCCAAGGCTAGAGCAGAAGAGGAGAGAATGGACTGTGAGATGCCCCCTCAAGAAGGCAGCGGGGAGAGAAAGTGAGGCTCGATGGCTTCTTGAAATGTACAAGAATCTCGGATGAGCAAGGAAACTCAGATTGGCAAAGAGAAGGGGCTAAATTAGCTCAAACTCTCACTATGAGAGAATGATAAAGGGAGAATCAGAGGCACAAGAGGAAGCAAGCTTAAGATCTTAGGGATTGTAGAGGATGAAGGAGCGGAGCGCTATAAAAAAGAATCCAGGATAGGGAGATGGATGAGGGGATTATAAAGATGATGCAACAGGATTCCAAAGAGTTAGATTGGCAGAAGATGGGTTTCGGAGATCCCTAGGACTAGGATTGTGGATCTCGAAAGATGAGGCTTGGTGGGTTGATTTGGATTGGTGGATCCCTAAGACTAGGATTGTGGATCCCTATAGCTAAGAGTGATGAGTGATTCAAAGAGATACTGATGCATCAGCTGGGGTAGGAGAGACGGATGCTGGATATGGATGGGGGATAATGGAGATGAAGGAAAACCATTGAAGCTTTTTGAGCGAGGGGGATACTTTAAACAGAAGTACCACCATGTAGTTGAGCACTAGATTTGCTATAGGACTATTGGTTAATTGCCAAGGTTACCAAGAACATCAAGGCCTTTTCACCAACTGTCCAGAGGACTGACGAACTGACTCAAAACAAACACGCAAGGATTGCCCCAGTATCACACATGAATCCCAGAGGAAGCAGTGTGGAAATGACACTGGGTAACCCACAAGCAAAAGACATGATCAAGACCTTACGCTCTAATTGCCCCATTCGCAGCATACCATGATATGGAAGATCGTGGCAACCTTGAGGAGGGAACAAGGAGATTGCTTGAAAAAGATACTTCAAGACCCAAAAGGGAAGATCCCAAATCAAAAGAAAGTGAAAATCTAAAAGAGAACCATTTGCCAACGAGATGGGTAGGACGAGGTACTAACGGACCAAGATCAGACATGAGGAAAGCTATATCCTGCAAGGACCTATTGGAGAGCACCGAAGCTGATGGATCTAGATGAGTGATGCGTCTGGCAAGCTAAACTAAGAAGGATAACACTTTGGTGACATGAAATCTAGCTAAAGGATGCATTGGAATAGCTAACCAAGATGTGCGATGTGTGCAAGATGTTGATCAAGGAGGAACTAACACAAAAGCTAGATAGATACAATGGTACTAAGTTAAAGAGGATGTACAATCTTATGGACCAAGATATTTACAAGTGAGCTAATCAAGATATGGTACAAGCTAACGGACCAAGATAGTTACAAGCAGGCAAAAGCTCAGGATGATAGGATAGCGGAATGGTTCGATGTTGTGCAAGATGTGAAAGCTAAGGGTGGGGTGATAGCAAAAGATATGGATTTGGCAGGATGCATCCAATGATGATGAGAGATTTTGTGACCAAGGATAGCTAGAGGAGCAGGATGAGATGGCTGGATAGGATGGTAGATAGCTAGGATTATGATGGATATAAAGAGATGACATTGGGTTTGCATGAGGATAGCCTAGAGCTAGATACCAATGACAAGGGAGGATGGACAAGACAAGATCTCCAAGGAATATAGTGCCCCCAATCAGAAGATAACATGCGGAAGGAGGTCTTATGATGGATGTGATAGGATTGAAGCTAGGATGGAAATAGCTGAAGGGGCTAGGGAGATGGATGATAGCTGAGATGATTGGCTGAAGTTGCATAAGATTAGTGGATGGTGTGAGATGGAAGCTGGAGGATGGAGGATAGGTGGATAGATTGGAAGATGGAGTTGGATGTCAAGAGATGACCAAAAGCATGAGGGTGATAGGCTAAGCTGGGGATGGCGGGATTACGCATGACGCTTGTTTGCCAAGTTTTCATCATGGTACTTGTCCAAGGCGCTTGAATTGCCAAGTTTTCACCAGTGGACGCTTTATTTTTCTTTTCTTTTTTTGACTTTTTGACTTTGGACTTAGCTAGAATGATTTTGGCTTTCTTCAGCTATTTTGGATTTTTTGGGATTTTTCATTGGCTGTTGGAATGTTCAATTTTGTTGCTAGCTATTGGTACACCGGATGTGTGATTTATGCAATAGATCGGATTAGATGGGATTGATGGTAGGAGATGGAGGGATGAAAATGCTGGAAAGGAGCATGAGATGGGGATGCTTGCAAGAGAAACATTGGCGCATGTTGGGACGGGTGTGAAAAGAGCATATGGGGGATAGATGGTAGATGCGGGCATGATGGAGGATTTTTGGAAGCGTGCTTGGGGATATAGGCACCCAAGATGGAGTTAGGAGATGGGGGATATGAGTCACTAGATGGGGGATTAGCAATGGTGGATGCCATTATGCATTGGGTTTCAACTTTTTTCTTGGGGATCCACATGGTTTTGGATTTTCTTTTCATAGGCTTTTGCATTGTTTTGCATTCTTTGATTGGATTTTGCCTTTTTGGAGTATGTCTTTTAGAATAGACATATGATTGCCTAGGATGTGGATTTTTAGCTTTATGCATTTTGAAGTTGGCATTCACATTGTTGTGGTAAGCTTTGGGAAGATGGTTAGGAGAAGCTTTGTGAGATGGAGAGGATATGAAAGAGCATGTAGGGGGATGATGATGGATAATATGCCCTGATATGTGCCTTTGTTGATTTTGCATAGAAATGGATGGAATAGGATTTTTATGATGGCTAATAGGAGGATGGAGGATGGTAGATTTTGGGACATAGGCACCCAAAATGGATTTAGCGGATGAAGGGGGGATATGGTAGGTTGTTTTGGGTTGCAAAGATGGTGGAGGGGCGATGACATAAGATTTCTTGAAGGAGTGATGGGAGGCCGGCATGGTGGGCTTGGAGATAGGCTTGGTTTGGGGGTGTGGTGTACCAACACCTTTAGATGGTGAGCCTTTGGATACATATCCAAGACCATGAAATCTTAGATTTTTTTGTGCAATAATAGGCTCTCTGATTCCTTGCTCTTGTGGTCCTAAACCTTGACCTTGATAATGCCATCGATTGAGCATTTGAACAAGCTGAAGAAACTTTTTTCTTGCAGAAAATGGTAGAAGTGATTTATTAGGTGTATTGCAATGGGGAGATACTGTTCTTAATTCTTCTGCTGAGAGAGGGCCACCGTGGATGAATGTAAGTGAACCAAGAGGGTAGATTATAGATGGTGGAATAGCTTGGATAGGTGGTAAGATGGAAGCATGGAGTGGGGGAGATGGAAGGATAGGATCTTGATGTAGCTGGTGGGATGACAAGATATCTTGTAGTGGAGGAGATATGGCTTGAGGTTTTGGAGATGGAGGAGATGGTGACTGCACTACGGATGGAAGACATGGTACGATGATATCTTCATTTATGCTTTGGGGGATGTCAACATGCATTTGGCCAGGATCTTGATAGGATTGGTTTGGAGTGGATGGTGCGATAGGAGGTGAAGGGATGGATTCTTCAAAGGCAGCGGATGGATAGATGGGAGATTCAGTAGTGGAGATGGGTGAGTAGAAGATGGATGCATAAGGGTCATTACGAGAGATTTGGGAAATGCTTGGAGGCGATGTGGATAGGATTTGGAGGGATTTGATAGGTGGTGGGATTTTGATACTTGTGGGAAGTGGAAGGATTTTAAGCAATTTGATGGATGGTATGGGGATGATAGCTATGGGAGATGGAGGTGATATTATTGATGGGGAAGCTTCATCACTAACTACTTCACATGGTTGGATTAGATGACATGGCTTATCGACTGTTGGAGGCAACTTTTCTTGTATTTCCTCTAGGAGATTCCTTGGAGACTCGTGTGTCGAAGGTGGAGGTGGATTGACAGGAATAGCTAGTGTGATGGGGGTGGAAGATTGGAAGCTTGGTTGATGGGGTGATGGAGGGGAAGCTGGAATATCAGATGGCATGACTAAATAGTTTGGAATAACTCTTGGATTTTGGGGGATTCTTGGGGGAATGTTTCTAAGGCTTTCAATATACCCGTCATAGTCAACAAGATTTTCATCATCATTGGAATAGGAGGTGGCAGGAGCAAGGACAATGCGACCAAACACATCATGATAGGATTGGTACTTCATGCTTTGATGATGAGTTTGATGGGGATGGGGTCTTGCATATGGATGAACACGAAAGCTCATGGTTGGATTTGGATTAAGCATAAATTTTGGATTGGCTGATGAAAGATTTCCTAGGGAGAGTCGAAGCTGTATGAAATACCTAAGGAAGATTGGTTGGAGATTTTTGGCTTTCTTGTGGGTGGAAGACTTCAAGGGTATGCTATCAAAAAGTGAGAGTTTTGCTTTCCTATGTGCTGGATTTGGTGGTGGCTGTGTCAACTTGAGGATAGACTAATGATCCTATGGGCATGACACGAGATTGACCACTTGCAGATCCCAACCTTTAGCTCAAGGTGATGAGGGATGCAAGTGACAAAGCTAAATTACCCTAGACAATGCTCTGTCAGAGGGATAACCTCGGTGAGATTAGTTGATTGGTAGGATAGATTGATTGGATAGCAAATTTTGGCAAAGTGACAACAACTCTTTAAAGGCTTGGGTGATTTTGGATTGAGTTGCTAGCTGGCTGGGGGGATGATTTGGATGGACTTTGGATTTGGGATTGTTCTAAGGCAAAGAACTAGATAGATTCAGTTGCAGCGGGGGAGCTTGGATGATTTTTTGATAAGGCAGTGACTACGCTAAGTATGCCTTGAGCTGGGAGATTTCTGCTTTTTTGAGATTTTGACCAAAGTTGGCAAACATTCATTCAAAAGCTATGAACAAACAAGCAGACAAAATTTTTGAGCAAGCACATCAAACACGCCAACATCTTAGGAAGCTTTCTACAAGGATGAAATTTGGTTTAGCTAGGGAGTCCTCGATATACACAAGGTACGTGAGGCCCAAATCTGTAGATGAAACCAAAAAGATGTCACACAGCCGAGAGGAGCGGTAACCCACTTCTCCTCTTTCACTTCTCAAGGGTATAAAGTTCCTTGAGGCTTAGCCCGAGTGACAAAATTTTGATCCCAAGAGAGGTGTCTTTGGATTCACCTCCAAATCTTTATACTCTGCCAGAACGCTGGAGTTGAGGTCGTCCCAAGGGGTGATGAAATCCCCAAGCAGGCCTCCTAAAAAGCTAAGACAAGATTTTGGATCCTAATCTTATGCACCCAAGATGGCCTCGAAAGACGACAAGGGGAGAGAAGACTTGGATGACCTTGGGCTAAAAAACACGCTTGTTCTTTTACCAACTGACTCTTATGTGTGCTAATCTAGACTTTGCAAGCACTCATGTTTAAGAGACAATGTTCAATTCCAACTTGAAGCGCCAACAAAAGTAAATCGATCGAAGAATGCAAACAATAAGAAGAGTTAGGGTCAACAAAAGAAAACTCGCGCGCCCGGAGGCCCTCCACGTCAAGTATCGATTAATTTCCTTTAAAGCATTCAAGAGTTGGTGTGATTTTGTTTTAAGCCCAAAGAAAAGATGTGGGAGACTTGATTTTGTCAAGCGCGCGCCCGGAGGCCCTCCACGTCAATAGTTGTTCAATTTTAGTGCCCAAATGAAGTGTTTGATATTGCAATGGTTAATTGATCCTTGGAATTCAAGATTGGATTTGTTATTTTAATCATGCATTCAAGGAAAATTTGATTTTAATTCATAGCATTCAAAAGTGTGTTTAGCAACATGCATTCAAAGACAAGTGATTAAACATTCAAGTTTTTTTCCTTTGAGCATTCAAGATTGAGATTTTGTGTGTTTGTTTTAAGAACTTTGAAGTGCTTTGTTTTAACCTTAGATCATTCAAGATTGTTTTTGGACTCAAAAATGAAAATGACTCTTTGGACTTTGCTTTTTATTCGAGATTTTGTGTTCTAGTTTGCATGTTTTAAGCCCAAAAATGATATTCCTAGATTGTTTTGATGCATGAAAAACCTAAGAAACATTCAAGATTTTGCAACAAGACATTTGTTTGGAACAAATAACAAAGCTTTTAGGACAATTTTTGGCAACCATTTAGGACTCTTAGTTTTCATGAGATTTTTAAAAGAACTTTAAAATATTTGCAAATGAGGTTCATTTTATCCTTGATTGATGCTTTGAGTTTGATTTAGATTTTAGTGTGCACTTAGTGTTGATTTTGAACCTTTTGAAATGGAAACTTGAAGTTCTTTTTAAATTCCCAAAAATGAAGTGTTCCTAACTTTGCATGAATGCATCTAAAACCTTGATGTTGCAAGGATGCAAATGATTAGATTGGTTTAGTTTCACTTGTTAAAAGATTTCTTCTTTTTTGCAAATTTTTAATTTTTTAATGGATTTAAGTATGATTTGGGGGTTCATTTTAAGCACTAAAAAGAAGTGTGTATGATTTTGCTTCCTTAAAAAAAAAAATAGCCAAGATCTCCCACAAGAAGAAGAAGAAGAAGTAGATGGAATAAGAAGAATATAGACAAGAAGAGGAAGAAGAATTTCAAGTTCTTTGTCCACCTATAAGCTTGAAAAATCTGCAAACACTATGAGATAGATTATGAGTTCCTTTGTCTTCTTCATACTCATGTGGACCTACAAAACCAATTTATACAATCCTACCAATCACAAAAACAAGAAAAATTAGCCAAAATCAGCAAATGACATACAAAACTTGACTAAAAAAGCTAATGAAGATGACCCATGTGGGGTCCCACCGGGCGTGCCAAAATGTATATGAGAAAATGTTAGTATGCTAATAGAAACCAAATTTAAATAAAGCTTCTACAAACTAAACAAAATTCATAAACTTCAAGATAGACTAAGATGAGCTCTTAATTGAAAATATGAGCCATTAATGGGCTCTCTCAATAAGAAGCTCTCTTGTTGAGTAGCTTTGTCTAAATAGATAGGATGTATGCTCAAGCTTTATGCTTCAAAAAGGGCTTCAATGGATGATTGTAGATTTTTGGTGTGGATAGATGGCTTTAGTATGGATTTGGCTCTCAAAATAGCATTATAACTTTACTTCATGGATTGTGTTATTTTGCAAAGGGGAAGGATCCAATTTATAGGCAAGAGGCTTGAGGGTTTGAGGGCTAAGATGCAAGGATGGGAAAAAGCTTATGGAGGGCTCAGATTGCATGAGAGGAGAGCACATGGATTGTGCTTCCTTATAGCCAATCAAGGAGTGACACATGTCACATGGTGAGAGGATGGAGGAAAGGGGAAGGATGAGTCAACAAAGGAGGCTCAAGGGATAAAATCTTCATAAAGACCCTCATAATGACTTGTAAGAGCAATAAAAGGGCTTGTAAGAGTCATTTATGGCCTAGTGGACTTCATAAAGTTTTATGGTTGAGATATTTTGAGGGTGATGAGAGCAAATTCGACTTGGAATTGATTAGAAAAGTTTTAAGCTTGCTTAGGCTTGTGCAAATGATTAGAGGATGGATTAGGAAGGTTTAGGATTAGCTTAGGGATAGGCAAGTGGATGGCATTTAATGAGGGTGGGTGAAGGAGGAGATATTTGTTAACTTTGGCTTGGGTTAGTAAGTTTTAACCCATGTTTAGGGAATGTGACAAGGTTAGGAGGGGATTAGGATTAGGTTTAAAGACATCTTCTAGAAGAGTCTAGATTTTGGAGGAGGATAAAGACTTTCTAGAATAGTCTAGAATTTCCTAAGATGAGGATGAAGACTTTCTAGAAGAGTCTAGAACTTCTTAGGGTGAGGATAAATTAGATTTTTAAGAAATAAATAAAGTTTTATTTATTTCAAGGGTTTGGGTTGAGGAGATATTTATTAAAACTTTTTTAATAAACATGAGGATTAATATTTAACTTTAATTAAATATTTTGAGTTGGGATTAGGGGTAGGAAATGATGGGATTAGCCTTTAATCAAAATTAAAGAAGGATTAGAAGATTTTGGAAGAGGTTATTGGTCATAAGGAAATTGGCCAACTTTTGGGAAAAAAATAAATTTTTTATTTATTTTAGGATTTTTGGTCAATTTATTAATTAAATAATTAATAAATAAGAAAATAATGTTTAAATAAGATTTAAACATTTTTGGGAGGGATTCCTTAATTAAATATTTTTAATTAAGATAAAAGGATTTAATGGCATAAAAATTAATTAATTAATTAATTAATTAATTAATTAATTAATTAATGATGATGTCATCGGGAATTTTTCAGAAAATAAAAATACTTTATTTTCTAAAGGTTTTTAGGTGTCTACAGAGTCAAGTCAGTGTGTCAATGTCTTGAGTCTACTTCTAGAGTTCCCCTAGGATAACTTCTCTTCTCATCAAACCCTTTCAAGCTAATCTATGTAGGGAATCATGTAAGCATTGCATTTCTCAAGGGATAGGCGATTTAGGGTTTTGTGGGTTATTTATAAGTGTTACCTTGATGAGAAGAAGGTTTGAAAACTCCAATGAATCATCACCTAAATATTTAGAAGGATTCCAAGGACAAAGATCTGTAGTGGTTTGCATTTGAATGGAAGATATCACAAGTGATCAAGCTAAAAATGCTGAGAAACTATTTCATTCAGCAGAAAGTAGTTAAAACCCTTTAATATTCAAAAATGTAAAGGTAAATGAATGTGCATCATCAATTCACTACATGGATGGTCCAATTGTGATCTTAACAACTATGTAGATGGGTTATAAGAGTCAATCAACAAAGGAATGCATGTCATTGGTTGGTTGAAAATTTAACTTTTTACTTGTTAGTTGGGCCTACATGATCATGATCATTGATCAAGCATGAGATCAATGATGCATTTTCTTTCAGGATATTTTGTTGCAAGTAGAAGCTCATTTGAGGAAATCTAGTGAAAATAAGCCACATGTGAGATGTCAAAAAGCATAAAGTGGACCCATGAAGGGACTCTTTAAGGGAAAAAATAAATGTGGCCCCTAGAATTTAATTGTAGTCATTGAATCCAACATCAATGATACAGATTTAAACTCATCCTAACCGTTGGAATACAAATCATATGAATTTGGCACCAATAGTGGAATACAAAGCAAAATGGAGATTTTTATAGGGTTTCTAAAGCCACATGAAGATAAATGGTCCCTATGTGTTCTTAGGGGTGCCACAATATCATGATCACTACTAGGAAAGATGCCATGGGTCAATGCTATTTTGAAAATTGGATCTTTTCATATTTTAAACTATTTTCTTTCCCATTCAAGAGATAAGCAAATGTAATTGATGTGACTATTGGATTACCAAGTCACAAATGGGTTTAACAACCAAGACTATAAATGTAATTTCTTTTGATAATGTTATGGTCAAAAAACTTCATGGTGAATTGCTCATGTAGTTCCATCTACTTGTATTTTTTGTTAAGGTTTTGTTGTTCCACTTAGTTTTAAAGTTTTCTCTGCATAAAGATTGAAATATAATCATGTGTTGCTCTATTATCTCCTTTTGAATTCCATTTCATCATGGTGTTAGAAATATAAGTAATTCCATTTACTATCCATCTATGATTACATTTCTTCTCTCCCTCTTGTTGCTTTTCTTTGTTAGGGTTAACAATCATGATTGTATAAGTAGAGATAGATTGTAGTCAGAATCTAGATAGAAGTTCTACAAGATAATTCATAAAAAAACATTCCAATGGGGGTTATGAGTTATCCAAATCCATTTTTCTAGAGTTGTTTGTGTCTACAAGCAATTTGGTTAGCATTTACTACTATCATGTTAAGAACTTATTCTGTCATAAACTTTTGTTCTAAGAAAGACATATTCATTGCACATCATTGCAAGTCATAAGGGAGTTGTACCTTGTAATACAAAGGGCAGCGATATAACAAATACACTAATTGATTTTTTGGTGACATCCTTTTGTTTCTCCAAACCTTGGGCATCAAAATAATCAAGTTGTAAACCACAATAGGATAACAAACTATTAACCAGCGGTTTTTGGTGACTCTATTGGAGAGAATTTAGAGTGCAAGAGCTCTGGAGAAATTCCTCTTCATAACTATTTTGCACTCTAATTCCTTATGCATTTTGAGTTGCAAGATAGGTCTTGTGGAAGTGAGGTGTTTTTTGTAAGAATCTAATTACTAGTTTTATAGCCTCAACCTACTAGAAAGGAGAAGCTAATTCAAAGTTGAAAACTCATTAAGTTTGCTTGATCACTAGGGTTAAGGTAAACTCAAAACACCATTTTCTAAGTAATTGATTCATCCTAGATCCCAAGTACACTAGTAGTGCCAAGGAAAGAGGAAGGATTGACCTAGCATATGAGGAACTTACAAAGTCCACCTTTCCTATTTATAGGGGATATTTTCAAAAAGGGAAGAACACATACAAGGGAATTTGTGGCTAACAAACTCCAAGAATCTCTCTTGCCTATAGTTGTTTCCAAAAGAACAAGGAGAAGTCAATATTCTTCCCCTCCCATTGTTAGAGCTTCTATTTCTCCTATTTGTAATTCTTTGTTGCTACATGGTGTAGCACTACCTATTCAATCACCTTCCAAGAAAATCATATTATTGTACTAGTAGCTATGGCAGTCCCCTAGGGAAATGTAACTAGTCCTCTCAATGATGGAACTAATCATGAATTTCCAAGGCCATTAAGGAAGAATTTCCCAAGGTTTAATGGTGATGACATATTTTCTGCAGAACAACACCTCAGTGCTTTCCATAAGGCATGTGGTGTGGTGAGTCCTCAATGTGAAGATGTGGCAGTTAGGATGTTTGTGGATACTCTTGAAGATAATGTTGCTAATTGGATCCAAAATTTATGTGTAGGGTGCATCACAAATTGGAATCACATGAAGCAAAGTTTTGAAGAATGTTATAAAAGTATAGAAGATGCACAAGTGTTGTTTCTACAATTGAAACAAATAAAAAAAGAACCATCCATCTCTATGAGGGATTTCAATGAAAAGTTTAACAAACTCATTAAGAGGATACCTATTGTAAGTGCAGCAATAGAAGATAATATGAAGGCTTTCTACATCAATTTCATGCTCCCTGATCTTGGATATCAAATAAGGAGATCAAATGTAGAAAATTTACAAACTACAAAAACACTATTTGTGGAGATAGAGGATGACATGATAGCCTCTGGTAAATGATGTAGTTAGAACTTCAAATAGTGTAATGTAGTTAGAACTTCAATATAAAACCATAGGTAATGTAGTTAGAACTTCAAATAACACAAAGGCCATGCTCTAAAATTTTTATAATAAGGTTATTGAATTAAAGAAAAAAATCAATAGGCCTACTCATTATTTCCATCAACCTTGCCAAGAATGTTATAGGCATCAAAATGGAGGTAAGACTTTACAATACCACCTTCCTAACAGACATTAGCAATTGAGGCTACTCCAAAGAGACAAAGTATGTGTGCTTTCCACCTAAGGGAAATCCATGATGGAGATACATGTGATAACATGATCAAATATAAGAAGATGGTGGACAACAAAGAAAAATAGTGGAATATCCTAAAATTGAAGATGATCATGCTCCTTGTGGTGACTCTAAAAACTTGTATTATTCATATTTAGAAACTAGAGGAGATTTTTTTGCAACTCTAGATAGATCTTAGTTGACAGTCATGACTAGGGGTCAGAAGAATAAGAATCAAACCTCCAATTTAGTTCATGTTAAAAATCATGCTTCATCTAACGAAGCAGATATAGATAGTGACATGGTACCTTCAACTTCACAAAAGGAGCACAAAGTTAAGTCACCTAATTCCTTTGATATAATACAATACTATGAGAGAGGAGAAGTTAGATATCTCCAATAGATTATTTGAAGTTTAATCATGATAAATTGTAAAGACTCATTGAGCACCATAGAGATAACAATGAAGGTCATGTTAGTATGAATGCTAATGTTGATCATCACATCAAAGCTATCACTAGTGGAACCTCTCTAGGTGATGAAGACCTTGCACTACTTAAATTGCTTCAAGAAGATGAGTCTATTGTATTAGTTACTTCTCCAAATAAAAAACCAAACCCTTTTTACATTTCCTTGTTTATTAATGGAAATAGATTGATTAATTGTATCATACACTCAGGGGATTTTGATAATGTGATGCATGCCTCTATACCTAAAGCTCTAGGTCTACCCTTAACTAAATTTTTTGGGTATTGTTACTCAATGGATACAAAATAAATACCCTTACTTGGACAGATAAAGGATGCTCAAGTTTTCCCAGATGCCTATCCTTCCAAGAGACTTAAACTCACCATCCTAGTGGCAGACATCCTTGCAAGTTATTAAATGCTCCTAAGTAGAAGTTTTTGCAAGGACATGAGGGGAGAAAATAAATTGGACTAGTCTTATGCCATCATCCAAGTTGAAAACAAAAAGGTGAAATTGGGACCAAAAGAAGAAAAAAGCTCACTATTATGAAATCAAATTATCCTAGATCCCAAATATTATATCAAGAAATGTAGTTTGGAAACTATATGCTATCCTTTGATACCCTTGATATTCAAGAAGAATCAAAGTAAACTAATGGTGAGAAAAAAATTATGGTAGTTGTACTAATGTCAGTTCACTTCTAGGAGTAGTTTTGACATCACCTAGTGGTGAAATAAGTTGCTTGGCATACAAGTTAGATTTCAAGAATACCAATGGTACTACAGAGTATGAAGCCCTTCTCCTTGGCATAACTACATCAAAACAAAAAGGGATCAAGATACTCAAAGATCAAGGAGATACAAAATTGGTGGTAAGGAAAGAGAAGAACCAATATGTAGTAAAGAACTAAATATTAAAAAACTACCATAATAAGGCATGGGACAATATTGAAGGTTTGAATGATTTCTCAATTATAGCAGTAATAAGGGGTCTGAATTCAATAGCTGATTCTTTGCTAGTCATTGCATCTTTTCTCCTACCACATGTTGACTTCAAAGATAAAATCTAAAAAGTGGAAGTTCTATTTAGGCCTTATGTACTTGATAATTAAGATTCTTGGCAGGTGTTTGATGATGACAAACACATACAACAATTCATTAAAGGGGAGGAACATTTTGTACCCTTGTATTTTGAAGGAAGTACTCATTCAAGTGGTGATTCATTAACAAATCGCAAAAGGAGACTAGGGCTAGATAGGATCCAATTGGAAGGTAATAAGATTCCATCTTTGAAAAAACTCTTTGATAGGCATGGTGCATACATAGAGAGAGAGAGAGAGAGAGAGAGAGAGAGAGAGAGAGAGAGAGAGAGAGAGAGAGAGAGAGAGAGAGAGAGAGAGAGGAAAATCTTGTGGTGATTATGATAGAATAAATATAGGGATAGTAATTAGTCCAAAAATGATAAAAATAGAGAAGTGTTACACAAAAAAGGAGATGGTATAAATCAGGATGTTAATCAAAGATGATGCTTATGTTAGATGGCTTCTTAGGGTATAACCAGATGCAAGTAGATAAGGCAGATCAGTTCAAGACAACATTCACCAAACCACAGGGTACTTTTACATATAACAAAATGCCTTTTGGTTTGTTTAATGCAAGTGCAACATTTCAATGCACAATGAATTTGGCTTTTGGTGATTTGAAGGATAAAATCATTGTTGTGTAGCTAGATGATTTGATAGACTTCTCCAAGAAAAGAGAAGATCACATCAAGGACTTGGAAAGAGTGCTACAAAGGTGTCAAGATCACAATGTCTCGTTGAATCCCAAGAAATCAGTATTTTGTGTAACATAAGGTAAATTTATTGGTCACATTGTCTCTCAAGAAGGGGTGAAGATTGATCCAAGCAAAGTTAAAGACATTTAGCAAAAAAGTTTTCTATTGAGAAAAACTAGAGTAAAATCTTTCTTTTCCCAAGTAAACTTCTTAAGCAAGTTTGTGTCTAATTTCTCTAAAATAGTTATGTGTATAGTTGATATGATGAAGGGTAATAAATATTTCAAATGGAGTGAGATTGAAAAAAGAGATTTTGAAGATATGAAAGGTGTTATTACTAAATCCTAGATCCTTATTCATCTAGACTATACTAAGGAGTTCATCATATATTGTTATGCATCAAAGAATACCATGTCAACCATATTGATGTAGGAAAACAAAGAAAGAATACAAGCCTGAATTACTTTCATGGGTATGCCATTAAAGAATCAAGAAATGAGATACTCACAAATGGAGAAACATGAATATGCATTGGTTAAAGATCTCAAGAATTTCAGATTTTATATTTTCCATTCTTTTTTAGTGATACATGTGACAGATCCTATAGCAAAAACAATTTTCACACAATAAGATGCTGGTTGCAATAATAGAGGAGCTTGGATAGAAAAGGCCCAAGAATATTACATAGAGATTAAGGCAACCAAACTTGTGAGAGGAAATGCACTTTATAAAGCCTTGGCAAAAGATCAACAAGTTGTAAAGGAAGATACTCCAAAGGCTCTTATGGTATCTCTTCAAGATCCTTGGTTTTCAAATATTGCATATATTCTACCTATGTTGAGTATCCTGATGGATTAAGTGCTAAGAAAAGGAGAGATATAAAAATAAAGGCCTTAAAGTATGTAATTCATGATAATGTTTTGTATAAGAGAGCTATTGATGGTACATTTCTAAGATGTGTTAATAAGGAGCAACAAGAGAGGCTCTTAAGTCTTTTCATAATGAAGCATTTGGAGGACACTTTCTTCTATTGTCACTCAATTCAAAATCTTAAGGAAATGCTACTATTGTCCCAGTATTTTTAAGGATGCATATAAGTGGGTTGACAATTGTAAGAAATGTAGGATGCTTACTAGTAAACCTCAACTAGTTGCCTTACCTCTTAGGCTAGTGATGATTGAAGCTCATTTTCATCAATGGGATTTGGATTTTATAGGCCCAATTAATCCTCATTCCAGTCAAGGACATTCTTATATCCTAACTACGCTACAAATTATTTTAGTAAATCAGTGGAAACCAAACCTATGAAGAAGACTGCATCAAAGGTGGTATGTGAGTTTCTCAAAGAGCATATATTGGTCAAATTTGGAGTTCTTATGAAATTTCTAATGGACAATGCAACTAATTTTTCTTCCTTAGATATTGTTGAGTTTTTTTATGACAATGGTATTGAAGTTGGTTATTCCTCTAATTATTTCCCTCAAGGAAATGGGTAGGTTGAATCTAGAAATAAGAATCTAATTAGTATCTTGAAGAAATTGGTCTCAGATAATTAGAAAAGTTTGGCATAAGAAGATACATGATGCTTTATGGGAAGATAGGACTACACCCAAAATAGCCATTTGTATCTCACCTTTGGAGTTAGTTTATGGGGTTGAAGCTAGCTTTCCACTACCTCTAGAGCTTGCCACTTGTAAGTTGAAGACTGTGATTGAGGATGGAACATTCAGAGATGGATTGGAAAAGATAATTATTTACCTCATCAAGTTGCAAGAGGAAAGAGAAGAAATGGTAGATAAAATCACTCAGGATCAAGGAAGAGTCAAGAAGTTATTTGATAAAAGATAAAAACCAAGGAAATTCATGTAAGGTGACTTGGTCTTGTAGTGGGATAAGAGGCATGAACCAAGAGGGATGGACTCCAAGCTATAATCTTTGTGGAAAGGACCATTTCAAATCATGCAAGTAAACTAGAACAATTCTTTCAAGTTGGCATTTCCCACTGAAGAATCTCTTCCATGTTCTTATAATGGGTAGGATTTGAAGTTATACCAAATAAAAAATTGAAGTAGGTAACCCCTGCATAGTAGCTAATTAAGTAGGTTTTTCTTTCATGCAGTTTTCTTTAGCTTTGTTGCTCACTTTCTTAGTTAGTTGTTGTTGCTTTCTTAAATTAGATTGTTCTTTTTATTGCCATGTTGTCACCTTGTTTTGTGGAACCAGAGATTGCTAGGGTCCTTTTAAGCATTTCTATGCTTAAATCCACAAATAGAGCCACATGTTACCCAACTTTCAATGCATTCCTCTTTTCTTTAGGTTAAGGTCAAGTTAATGTGTTAATGTTTTAATTCTATGTTTAGAGTGCCCCAAGGATGACCTCTCCTCTCATCACCCCTTTTAAGATAATCTATGCAGGAAATCATGTAAGCGTTGCATTGTTGAAGGGCTAGGTGATTTAGGGTTTGGTGGGTTAGTTGTAAGCATTTCCTTGTTGAGAAGAAGGTCTAAAAACTTCAATGATTCATCATCTCAATATTCAAAAGGATTTTGATGATAAAGATCTATAGTGATTTGCATTTCAATAGAAGATATCTCAAGTGATTGAGCTCAAAATTTAGAGAAACCAATTTGTTTAGTAGAAAGCAATTAAAACCCTTTAATATTAAAAAATGTAAACATAAGTGAACGTACATTGTCAATTTAGTGCATGGATAGTCCAGATGTGATCTCAATAGCTACGTAGACAAGTGGAAGAGTCAATGAACAAAGGAATGCATACCATTGGTCAGTTGGAAAGTCAGCTTCTTACTAGTCAATTGGGACCACATGATCATGATCATTGATCAAGCATAAGATCAATGATAAATTTTCTTTAGGGAGCTTTTATTGCAAATACAAGCTCATTTTAGGAAATCTCCTAAAAAGGCACCACATGTTAGATGCCAAAATGTATAAAGTGGACCGATGAAGGCACTCTTTAAGGGATAAAAAGATCTAAGGCCATGCTTCATCATTACTCTAACATCAGTAAGCCATGTGGAAGTGAGATTTTTCCACATGGAGTTGATCTCATTAAAAGGAAAAAATGAACATGGCCTCTAGAATTTAATGGTAGCCATTGAATCCAACATTGATGATATGGATTTAAACTTTCTTTAACTGTTGGAATATAAATCATATGAATTTAGTGCCAATAGTGGAATACAAAGGAAAATAGAGATTTTCACAAGGTTTCTACAACTGCATGAAGATAAACAATTGCCAGGTATTCCTAGGGCTGCCATGAGATCAGGATCACTACTAGGAAAGATGCCATGGGTCAATGCCATTCTACATATTGGATCTCTTTGTATTTTAACCTATTTTCTTTCTCATTCCCAACATAAGAAAATGTAATTGATGTGACTATTGGATTACCTAGTGATGAATGGGTTTAACAGAAAAGACTATAAATGTAATTTCTTCTGATAATGTTATGGTCGGCAATATTGATGGTGAATTGGTCTTGTAGTTCCATCTACCTATATTTGTTGTTAAAGTTTTGTTGTTCCACTTAGTTTTAAAGTAATTTCTACATGAAGAGTTGAAAGACAATTGTGTGCGGCTCTATTATCCCCTTTTGAATTCCATTTCATCATGGTGTTAGCAGTATAAATAATTCCATTTAGTATCCATATATGATTATGTTTCTTCTCTCCCTCTTATTATTTTTCTTTGCTAGGGCTAATAATCATGATTTCATTAGTAGAGATAGATTGTAGTTAGAAGCTAGATAGAAGTGTTTCAAGATAATTCATGACAAACATTCCATTGGGAGTTGTGAGTTATTGAAATCTATTTTGCCAGAATTATTTTTGTCTACAAGCAATTTGGTTAGCCTTTACTGCTCTCAAGTTAAGAGCTTATTCTGTCATAAATTTTTCAAGACAGACATATTTATTACACATGATTGCAAGTCCTAAGGGAGTTATATATTGTAATTCAAAGGGCAATGATAGGACACATACACTAACCCATTTATTTGTGACATATTTATGTTTCTCCAAACCTTGAGAATTAGAAGAGTCAGGTTGCAAGCCACAATAGGAGAACAAAATGTTAACCAATATTGTTATGATGTAATCCTTGTAGTTATATATTGTTTTATAACAGTGTTGTTGGTTTCAAATCTTTGGCCATTCATTATAAAAATTAAATTTTTGTATCTCTTTCATTCAATAAAAAATGTGTGACCTGCATGTTGCAGTTCTAAAAATAACTCATTTTCCCAAATTTAAAATATTTTTTCTGGCAGAGACATCATTGAGAACGACATAGAATCATCATATGGTACCACATTATATAATGTAATTACTTGCAACTATAGTCTATGATGTAGGAGCATCGAGCTTGGATTTTGTGAACCTTATGGTTTGCACAATTAGGGTTGAGTTTGAGGAAGATTGATGGACCTTGTGTTATGCGCACAGGAGGATTAGAGTGATCATCTTTGAGTTAGAGCCTTTTTGGTGGTTATTGATAACATATTCCTATTTTACTGGTAGACTTTGGAAATAATATTTGCAAGGTTTGATCTAAGAGATTTGGTGTGTATGCTCATGGACTTGGATAGTGGGATGCCATGTTGACCTATGTCTCACTCTGCATATTCTTATGTGGTCTTTTAAATTAGTCATGCATTGTAAACTTGGGGCTTGTCCTAAGTATTTAGTTATTTCGTATGGTTGTATCACAGGTTAATGCAAGGGTTAAAATTTCATATTTAATGTTCATTGGAAGTTGATAGTTTCAATCTGAGGAAGTCGGTGTGTGCGCTCATGGATTTGGATAGTGGGATGCCATGTTGACCTATGTCTAAGTGTACATATTCTTATGTGCTCTTGTGAGTTAGTCATGCATTGTAAACTTGTGACTTGTCCTAAGTATTTAGTTATTTCATGTGGTTGTATGACGGATTAATGTGAGGGTTAACATTTTGTATTTAATATTTTTTGAAAGCCAACTTGTGGCTTAAATATGAATTTAGTGTAAGAGTTTATTTAATTTTTAATCTACTAGGCTGACTTGTGTCTTAGTTAGGTATAAGTAGGAGGTTTAGGAGAATCTTAAGTCATTATTCAATTCAACATGGAGTAGCTAAGAGGAGCGAAGTTTATGAGTAGAGCTAGTAGTTGTGACTTGGGAAACAAGGAGGTTGCTTGGTGGCTTGTGAGCACAAGTTTAGATTCTTCTTGGAGTTTCTACCGGTGCGTGGATTTGGACAAGCAAGGAGTTGGATCTTGCGAGATCTTGCAAAATTACTCTTGTAATTATTTATGTAATTGGTCGTAACTTCAAAGGCCTTACAGCCAAGTATGTTGGATGTAAACCTAATGATTCTATTATGACAATTGATGTTATTCTGGATCTAAATCTCTATGTTATTGTGTATATTTTGTTGTGTGGTTGTTTGATGGGGGCTAGGATATCTCCTTTGGGGACTCTCGTGTCGTGTTAGTCTAGAACAACATGTCTTCTCTCACATAAAAAATCTTAAAAAAATTATTGTCCTTTTAGAACCACAAAAAAGTAACCATGAAATAAAATTCTAACTATGACTGTGAAAAGAAAAAAGAAGTAATCACGGTTTAACCTCACTTGTGGTGGTAGGAACTAATAAGATTATATTTTGACTAAGAATAATTCTTCATGCATGTTAAAGAAAGAATATGTCTTACACTTCCCCAAATAATTATTCAAGCATGTGAAAGGGACTTCCCCAAAAAATTAATTATTCAGGTATGTGATTGGAATGAGAAAAGTATGCCAAGATGGACATACATTACTTTTCCTATGGATTTCCTCCTCGAACTATTAAAAAAATTAGAATCTAGTAATTCCACAGGGGAAATCTTCATCATAATTACTTTATATCTTGATGGCAGTCTTAAGAGTGCTTTTTCATAATCCTAATTTGTTCACATTGTAGTCCCAATTGGGATAACATATCCTCTAAATATACTACACAAACTGGAAAGTCCAATATTTTATAGATTGTGTTAATATAGATTATTCCATACGGCAAACACAATTTCTTTTCCACTGTGGAGAACAGTAATGGAAGATTCCCATTATTAGTCCTACCTATACTAGGAACTAATGTTTTCCATTGCACTTTCCACATTAGTTTACATTTTATAATTTTTGATTTCATAGTATTACTAATAATTAAGTGACCTTTTATTTTTAATTTCATTTCTTAAAGAAAATTTATTTTTAGTGATTGGGTCTTTGTAATTTTACTACGATTTTTATTAATTTCTCTATCTAGAAATTTGGTAAAGAAATTTTCTTTTTAGTGATTGGATCTTTGTAATTTTTCTGGGGTTTTTTATTAATTTCTCTATCTAGAAATTTGGTAAAAAATGTCAAATCAAAGAAACTTCTAGATTTGTAGACTATACTATAGGTAGGAACTAATGTTTTCCATTGCACTTTCTACATTAGTTTATATTTTATAATTTTTGATTTCATAGGATTACTAATGATCTAGTTTTTAATTTCATTTCTTAAAGAAAATTTACTTTTAGTGATTGGATCTTTGTAATTTTGCTGGGGTTTTTATTAATTTCTCTATCTAGAAAATTGGTAAAGAAAAATTGTTTTTAGTGACTGGATCTTTGTAATTTTGTTGGGATTTTTATTAATTTCTCTATCTAGAAATTTGGTAAAAAATGTCAAATCAAAGAAACTTCTAGATCTAATAGATATTTTATACAGTGCATAAGGTATCATACTATCGATATTCATGCTTCTAAGAAAATGATAACCCATACTGAAAATGAAATCAATAGTGCATACAGTCTGTAACAATAGCCTTAGCACAAACATCCAAAGTTTCTGCTATTTTAGCTTCCATTATTCTACCCCATCAAAAAAATGCTTAGAAATACTTCAAACTTTTATTGGGTGCACCATTTCTTCTTTATGGGTTCTCGTGGCGCATTTCTTTCTTTTCCTTTAGTAGAGATTTCTTCGATTTCATTTTTCTCTTTCCCATTTTTACATCAAATCGCTCTTTGAGACCTTTGAGTCTGCATTCATAGAGAGAAAACACAAGTATCTTAATCAATATTTTCTTGCTTGGTGAAATGAAAGAAATATAATTTCTTATTATTATAGATTTAATAAAATTATAATGCAGCACTACAATTTAAAAAGACAACACAAATCTCCATTAAGAGAAAAAGCAAGCTAATGAGCATTTATGAGGTTAATTAAAGAAGTTGTCATCTTGAGTTTGCCTCCAACAGATGTAGCTTCTATTTTTGTTCATGATGCATGTAGGAACCAAATCAAAGGTATGTGTAGGATCATGGTCAACCAAGCTATGCTCTTAAGTGGCAATAAAAAATTAGAAAATCAAAGTTATGTCAATTTGACGTGCAATTTTCTACTTGTTATTAACTTTATATCAAAATGTTGAAAGAAAAGAATCTCTAGAAAATTAAATCTAGTTTCTAAAATACTAGGACTTATCTCAAAAAAATAAAAATTGATTGGTCAAAATTTTGAATTTTAATGCAATATGACAAAAATTTCAGAACAAAAATAAGAAGTAGACGTATGTCTGACCACCTTAGTCAAAATCAAATGATAATACTTTTTAATACTATTCTAGATATAAGTAGTAGACTCATGCCTAGATGTGACACATATTTTTGAGGATTTTTATTCTAAATAAATAATAATTTATTAATTTTTTATTTTAGTATTTTTAAAATAAAAAACTCTCGTGTTTGACCACCTTAACTAATTCAAAACTCTACAAAATTCAATTTTTCATTTTTTTCCTTATAGTAGAAGAAACATAGAATGTGATGCAACTTTTGGATTTTAAAAATGCTGTACCATTTGAAAGTTATAGTTGTTTTTCAAATAGTGTGTTAGTCAGCACTTTATATGTAACTCCATTAGAAAATAAGTAATAATTACTTACTAAACTTATAATTTAAGAAGCCTTACATTTATGGAAAGATAAGAATATTCTTAAGAAACCCTTTTGATTTCATCAATTTTTGGTTTAAAAAAGTTGTTAGCTGCATGTTTAAAGTAAAAATCATATAAAAACAGGCCAAAAGCACATTTTTAGGATGTGTTTAAAGTTGACCATATAGGTTTGGTATCAAAATATATAGTAGACCTTATAAAGATATTAATTTTTTTTGTTTAGTATCAGGGTGGGTGGGAAAAAAATTGGAATAAATTTTGAAATGGTTTGAGATATTTCAGAAATACAAATTTTTCATATCACCACTTTTTGGCACACCATGATCCTACACATACCCTCAATCTATATTTGATATTTGGTAAAAGGGTTATATTTTTAATACTATTACAGATATGTTAGTAAATAATAATATAATCATTTAATATTTTTTAGTAAATATGATGTATAAAATTGCTATTTAAACAAATTAAAATTACTACTTTTAAATAAAAATAAATATTCATAAATTAAATTTATTAAATATTTATATACTTAGAAAATATTCAAAGAAAAGTATTACCTTTGACATATATTATATATAATTTAATTTTTCTCTTCACAATTAATAGTTACAATTTATGCAATGAATTAAATTATTTTGTTGTAATATTATACATTTTAATCAAAATATCTTAGAATGTAAATGGTATGGAATTTATTTTCTATTGTAAAATTGTTAAAATTCATTATTTTAATTCCTCGATATAGGAAGTATAAATTTAACTTGAAACCTCTTTTAGTAAGAGCCAATGAGTAAAGGTTACCCGTTCCACCAAAATTAATTGGAGTTAGATATCAACTCCACCTATAATATATTACATCTTTAGAAGTCTTATCTTTAGTGGATGACAATTTAAGGAGCATGTTATCACCCTGATATTTTCTTTCACCAATAACAAGAATGATACACTCATTCTTACTATTTTTGAAATTAAAAGTGACCAAAAACAAGGGGGTTCACCCTTAAAACCAAAATGCTGGTAACCAACACATCACCAGTAGGAACCAACAAAAAGCATTACTGAAATGAAAGAAAACTAAGAAGTAATTTAACCACAATATTTCTACCCAAACTTCTAACCAACATACTACTATGAATAGAAACAACTAAACTGTAGTAGAAGTCAATAGAGTTAACTATACTACTAAAGTTCACAAAAAAACTATTGGCACAGTCAGGCCAACCCAAGTTTGAGTAAGAGTTGAATACAAGCAAACCAAGTAACAACATAATAACATAAAAAAAAATAGGATCCAATGATTGCTTAAAACTATAGACTTATTTCTCAATTTTTTTTCATTTCCCTTCCCTGCCAAAAGAACCCGGGCCCAATCATCAACAAGAAACTTAAAGAGGAGCTTATGATCCTCCTTGTCCATCCCTATGCCTTCTTTCTCCTATGCCAGCAACTGGAGGGTGGTGGCAGTAGCATGAGTGACCTTTAGGAAAAATTTAGAGAAGGAAGAGAATCCTTCCTCTAAAACATTAACCCTTTGATTCAGCTAGGCAATCACCTCTGTTTTCTTCTTGACCTTCTCTTTGTTTTCAATTCCCACCTTTTAGCTTCCTCTTTAGCTTTTTCCACCTAGTTATCATCCTAAAAGAACTTTGGGTTAGTATAAACCTTGACTTTTTCCTTGACGGAGGAGGAAATGTTAACAGGGGAGGTATCAACTTTGTTACTATCTTCATAGAAGGTAATGGGTTGTAGGGTGAAGCTGGCAAAAACATGGGTAGTCTCTGTAGTGATGGCATTTCCAGTCGACACCTAAGTGTTCCCTATAAACATTTGGGCATTATCAACAAAATTGTTGGCATAATTCTCACTCTTTTCTACCTCTTCTTTCCCTTTTTCTCTCTCGAAGTTAGAGTTATTCTCCTCCTCCTTCTCCCTTTCATTGTTCTCAAAGCTCTACTCCTCCACCTCTTCAACCCTGAATCTATTAGATTTTTTGTAAGGCCCACACTAGTACCCTATTCTAGATCCTGACAAAATAAAAATGTTTAGGAGTTAATTGAGTGATGATTTACATTTTGTTTTTATTACAAATCATGATTTAAGGGATCCTATAGGAGACTAATGTAGATTTTGATTCTCTCTTTAGTAACATTAGGTCAATAAGATAAGACCACATGGAAATGAGATTTAAATGTTCAAGACAAGAACCTGTCCATGAGACACTATGGATGATGTCCTAGGCAGTTAGGAAGGATCAGATAACATTCAGCCTACTAAGAACAACTGTGAGTATAGGTTATGATGATGATCAGACATATGGGTATGTTTGAAATTGGTTCTCAAGTATTATGACATAATTATTGAAACATTCTAATAGTCTATGGAGTTAAACCTAGAAAATCACACAAACCCCTCATAATGTGATAAAGAGATATTGCTAATAATGTCACTATGTTTAACTTGATCAAAAGTTACTAGTTAACCGGTCTGCACATATCCATTTTATATTGTTTTTACGATTTACTAAAGATGACTTAGAGTTTCATTGTTATGTGAGAAAGAGTTGTGATGATACTCTAATTGAAAATGATTTATATTAAGAAAGATTACTATTGATACACATATTTGATATTTCAATGTTTTAAATATTTTATGAGAACGATAATGCAATGTTTTGAATATGCACTTAGATGAAAGTTAAATGGAATATGATATTGCAATGTTTTATTGATAGTACTTAGAATATAAATGATTAGATGATAATTAATTATATACGTTAATGAGAAATATGAGATATTGGATTTATGTTGTACGTGTTTGTATGTATCCTATACTATTTTATTGGGTTACTGATGTTTAAGTTGAGTGTGCAGGAAAGTTGAACCATGGAGATTAATGGGGAAACAAGGTTCAATCTTATGTGAACACAGTAAAGCCAAGGTGAATCTTTGGAAGATTCTAAACCTCGGTGTATTGTGTTTCTTTTGTAATGTGATTGTGCATGAGTGTTATAGTCAGAGAGCATGATTAATTAGAGACGTGTCATCGTGATGTGTAAAGTGTTTTAACGTGTGTGTGTGTGTGTGTGTGTCATTTGACACTTGTATTGTTTATGTGTAAATGACATGTCAAATAGGATTCTTTGGCATGAAGTCACTTAACCTAAGCCTAATCCTCATTACAAAATCAATTAAACCACCTTGGAGAGTGTTAGGAAGAGTCACCCTCTTGACGGAATTCAAGTTATAAGTTGATGGGAACTTTAGAGAGCCTAAAGTGTTTCCCAAGTGTTAATTTTGTGGAAATAAGTTACCCACATGGTAATAGTATGGGTTAGGGGTTTAAATATAATCATAAGTGGGTCTAGGGGACCTAGGGGACCCTCAAAAATAGTCATTTCCAAGCCAATTCGAAAATTATATTGTCACATGACTTCTTCCCTCATTACACCACTTGGTTAAGTTCTCATTGGTGGAAAGATATAAGAAAGTAAGAGGGGTAGGTGAGGATGAAAGTGAAGGCCTTTATAGGGAGCTTGTACCAACCTTGGGGATTATCCACCCACTCTCTAATCTTAGAGATAGACAGGGATTGGAAAGGGGAAGTTTGGAAAGCAAGCAGGAAGAGGTCTTCATTCCATTGCCATAGCTTGTAAGCAGGTTAGTGCTTCATGCCATGCTTTCTTTATATCTTATAGCTGAAATGGAAAATTGTAAGAGTGCCTTTAGTAGGATTGTTCTTGGGATTCTTGTGTTGTGTTGTATTATGAGGGTGTGTTTTGTTCATGAAATTACTTGGGGTTCCTTTTAAATTTTCTTGTGTTGTTTGATTGTTCAAATTTGTTCATGGGTGTTGAAATGTCCCTTTACTGGTTTTGTATGATATTTCCAACCGCTAATCAGATCTTTAAGATCAAACAACCAATATCACAAAGATCCACCAAATTTCTCAAGAAACCCCAAATCAGGTATGCCAGAAATAGTGCCAAAAGCTTCACAGCTTCACCTATTATTAATAAATCTGAAAGTGGAATTTTTATAGAAATTTGAGTAGCATAACAGCCTATAAAATGACATTTCTAGATCTGTATAACATGCACACAATAGCTCCCAAATGTAGGACAAAAACAATGCTTTTCGGGCTCCCGAAAATAGCACAAAGTAGCCCGGAATCACCACAAAAACTTAATAATCTATCACAAAAGTATAATCATATCCAAATACATATTTTCAGCTCTATTTTAACATTTAAAAGTCTGATATACAGCAGCAACCAAAACTGATATGAAATACTCAACCGGAAACACCAAACTCTTACAAAAAATACACCCGAAAACTCACAAATCTGCATTGTTCAACACAAAGGCAAACTCTGCATGAGCATGCACATGGAATGGATTCAAACTCCCATCCTTAGCCTTCCTAGAAACCTGAAAACTCTCGTTCTTGGGTCTCCCTGGAAACTTGCAAACTCTCGTTCTTGGGTCTCCTTCTCCACAGGTTTGGCAGCCTCTGAAGAATAACAAAGAATGAGCAAAAATCAAGTTCTGGAATGAGCCCAAAATGCCTCCAATCCCCTTAAAAGAGGGCATAATCCTAACTCACGTCCAAGATGGGTTAATGAAACATATTTTAATAATAATTTTCATTTATTAGTCCATTAGCTTCCAAAGATTATCCCCTTTTTCCAAAACTTCACCTTTTTGGGCCTGCCTGCCTTAGCAAAGATTATTATTTTTAATTATTTGAAAAGGGGACATGACAAGTCCTCCCCTCCCAAACATTGCTTGTCCTCAAGCAATGGCTGAACAATAAACCAATCAATCCACTTGGATCCCAAATGTAGTCATGAACTATACTATTACCAATTAACACGGGCTCCTACAATATCCTCTGCAATATGACCAAGAGGAATCCATAATCAAACTGACAATTATAGCTCCACCAAACTCCAAAATCACAACTTCCACAGTCAGAAACCCATGAGACACAAACTCTCAGAACATCAAAACCCAAGTAAAGTGGACTACCAACACAGTAAATACCATCAATGCATTCCACTGACCTATACGGAATGTACAATCCAACTCTACAACAATGGTGAATGCTCCCGAATGAAACTGTACCAAGTATGGAGATTCCACACACTATACAATGCCTTGCAATATAATGTTGATAAAAAAAACCAACCTCAGTCAACAACTCACCATGAACAAGTGATACAACCCACTGTGACTGATCACCAGCTAAGTCAGGAGATGTCATAGCCAAAGGAGTAGAATCAATAACAACACTCGCTGAAGCATCACTTTGAAACTCCTACTCTAAGTCATGTATTATCAAGCTGTCAACTATAGAACCTATCGCCATGTCATGCCCATCACAACCCTCATCCTGAGGCATCAAACTATCCCATAACTGATGACAAGCACTAGGAACCAAAGTACATCTTTGTATCATCATCTCATCAACATGGTCATCAAAGGTAAATTGATAAGTGTACCTCATAGTGTAATGCCGATAGAATGCGCCAATCTCAGTCAGTGGCTCAAACTGTAATCCAAATAAAACTAACTACAATTGATCATTAACCATGTTGGAACTAACTACTACCTCCAAAGATATCACCAAGGGAGTAGTATTACTAGCAGGAATCATGCCAACCACCGACTCACCAACATCACACATGATCTTTGATACATCTCTAGTCTTCGTGCCATCAGTACTAGAGGCCACCACCCTGTCAGGCATACAACAATCTGCTACAACACCCAACTCAACTGAACCTGACTCTAGTGGGAATGAACCTGATATGCCAATGTTAGTATCAAGGATGGATGCATCCCCATCTCCACTGTCTCTGACAATCTCGGCCATGGACATCCTCGGATCACCAAACACCACAGCTTGTGACTGTATAGAATTAGGTAAAGATTGTAGTTTCTCTAACTCCATGGTCACCTTAGCCAAATGAAACTGTGACTCCTTGAAAGCCAACTGTGTACTCTCAAGAATCTCAGAAGTCACCTCAAGCTGCTCCGTAAGCTCACTCACCTCATCTTCCTTGGCCAACAATGCATCATATGATGTACTGCCCCACTCCATAAGATAATCTCTGTCAGCTACCAACTGCATATAATTCTGTCTCAAAATCCAAATAGCCTCCCATAAAGAGTGGATCTCTGTCAAGGAAAGATAACTGCCTTCCTGCTCATCACTAGTAGGAGAACCCCATCCATAAACTGCTAACAACCGACGAGCAACATCAAAATGCTGGCAAGTGATAGCAATGTCTCGGACACTAACTCTCAACTGATTAGACACATGATGGCACTGGCTTGACTGTCTCCTACAAACCTCCTCTGATGCACTGTCTAAAGGAGTATCCTCAAAGTCACCAGTCTCTAGAGTAAGACAATCCATATCCTGTGAATCAAATCTAAAGCTCATATCAACATACGAAGTATCAAAAACATTAGCACTATTGTCCAACTCCTCTGTACCCAAGGGAACTAAGTCTTCAAAACTGCCCACTACATCCTCTTGGATGTCATCAATGCCAATATGATCCTGGGACTCATCTATACACACTGCCAAATATGAAATATCATCAACACATTCCAGCAAGTATGGTCGACTGGATATATGAACAAAGCCCAACACTGGTGTATAAAAACTAATACCAACATCGGATAAGCTCCTGGCACAAGAAAAGACAACACCGTGCAATCTGCTAATCGAATCCATGATAGCACCCAAACAATCACTGCTACCAAAAAGTGCTAAAGATTTCCAGTCAACTGAATCCCAAATGCCAATATAACAATCTCGAGTCCATATCCATAAACTATAATCAGCTGGTAACTCAAGCAAAATCCTCACCTGAGTAATATGACCAATACCAACTAATTCCACATACCTATCTGACATTATCCCTATACCCTGGATGTGAATGCAAGATGAACTTGCAACATTATCAATGTCCACATATGATCTACCATTCGCAGAAAGCTGAGTATTAGGAGTGCAAGATGAAACTAAACTCAATTCCATGCCATGCTTATCCCCATGTCTCTCCCAGTCTTATAATGCCAATGGAGTATTCACCAAAGAAGCTCGAGTGTCCTCAAGCTCGTGAGAAAGCCTATCAACTTCCTCCTCCTTCCTCCTCAAGGCATCTGAATAGTCTCCAACAAGGCTAAGAAGATGGTCACGATCTGATAGAAGATGTAAATAACTCAACTTCATCGTTCTCATTCCTTCCCTAATCGCTTGTAAGTCAACACAAGGAGACTTTGCCTGAACTCCCTTATGTCTACCCTGTAACTGAATCATCTGAATGTGATCCTCTATCATATCTCGCATACTGTCATGATGAGATAATGAAGTCACAATACTATATTTGTTCACCTTCAGCTAGCTGGACAAATCATGTGGAGTACTACCTGCCTCAACCTCATGTGATGAAGCATCTAACTATGCCTGGTACTCTTTCTCAGCAAAGTCATGAATGCTCAATGTCTGCTCATCTCTACCAGGTATCTCACCATCATGCACAACAACATCCTCATAATCATCATCTAAACCCACTACCTCCTGTGGCAGAGTAGAATCTGAGACCTTTGCCTGGCTATAAGCTAGTCTCTCAAAATCCTCATGCAAGTTCTTGGTAATTGTGTCATCTGCCCTGTGAGAAAATCTGCCAAATAGAAATCTAGTCAACTTATCCACCTTAGCTGGGTCAGACAACATGTCATTCATTATACGGTGGTGCTCAACCAATTGTTCAGACATGTCATGGCTTATTTTCTTAAGTCTATCTCGAATGTCTAAATAACCATCCTTTCTACTGTTCTGACTCTGGATATCAATTGTCCAAGATCGTGTCCTCTGAGACTCTGTACTATACCTGTCCATTCTGGATAAAGTAGAGTGTAACCCCAATAGGTTATAACTTCTTCAAACACCAAGAACTAACATGCAATTGATTAAAAGTAGCATGCAACCATAGATTTCGACATGCAGCTGATTAGAAGCAACATGCAACCACCAAATTCACCAAGAACTAACATGCAAATGATTAGAAATAGCATGCAACCATAGATTTTGACATGCAACTGATTAGAAGCAACATGCAACCATAAATTATGACATGCAAGATCTGGGTAGTTGTCAAAACTGACATGCAAGATCTGGGTAGTTGTCAAAACTGACATGCAAACTTCTACAACCACCAAATTCACCAAGAACTAACATGCAAATGATTAGAAGTAGCATGCAACCATAAATTTTGACATGCAGCTGATTAGAAGCAACATGCAACCATAAATTATGACATGCAAGATTTGGGTAGTTCTCAAAATTGACATGCAAACTTCTACAAACCCTCAGGCTGGCAAGATCATAGCTCTAATACCACTAAAATGTCACTTTACTATTTTTTTATGATATTTCCAACCTCTAATCAGATCTTTAAGATCAAACAACCAATATCACAAAGATCCACCAAATTTCTCAAGAAACCCCAAATTGGGTATGCCAGAAATAGTGCCAAAAGCTTCACAGCTTCACCTATTATTAATAAATCTGAAAGTGAAATTTTTTACAGAAATTTGAGCAGCATAACAGCCTATAAAATGACATTTCTAGATCTGTATAACATGCACACAATAGCTCCCAAACGAAGGACAAAAACAATGCTCATCGGCCTCCCGAAAATAGCACAAAGTAGCCCGGAATCACCACAAAAACTTAATAATCTATCATAGAAGTATAATCATATCCAAATACCTATTTTCAGCTCTATTTTAACATTTAAAAGTTTGATATACAGCAGCAACCCAAACTGATATGAAATACTCAACCGGAAACACCAAACTCTTACAAAAAATACACCCGAAAACTCACAAATCTGCACTGGTCAACACAAAGGCAAACTCTGCATGAGCATGCACATGGAATGGCTTCAAACTCCCATCCTTAGCCTTCTCGGAAACCTACAAATTCCCGTTCTTGAGTCTCCCTGGAAATCTGCAAACTCTCGTTCTTGGGTCTCCTTCTCCACAGATTTGCCAGCCTCTGAAGAATAACAAAGAATGAGCAAAAATCAAGTTTTGGAATGAGCCCAAAATGCCTCCAATCCCCTTAAAAGAGGGCATAATCCTAACTCACGTCCAAGAGGGGTTAATGAAACATATTTTAATCATAATTTTCATTTATTAGTTCATTAGCTTCCAAAGATTATCCCCTTTTTCCGAAACTTCACCATTTTGGGCTTGCCTGCCTTAGCAAAGATTATTATTTTTAATTATTTGAAAAGGGGACATGACAGGTGTGAAGGCTTCACTCACCCTTGGGAGGGAAGAGCAAGCCTTGGGTGAAGGGGTTAGTTGGGCTTGAGATATAGTTGAGAACCTTGGAGTATGGCCTCCACTGTATGCCATATGTTTTCATAATTGTTATGGACAATAAGGAGAGTGATGGTGTGGTAAGAAGGTTGATGAAGTATGGAAATTCAAGGATGCTTTGGTTGATGGTAGTATGATTGGAGGATGATTATGAAAACCTCGAAAGGGCATGAAAACTTATTGTTTGTGAAAGCCTCGAAAGGGCATGAAAACTTGTTGTTTGTGGAAGCCCCGAAAGGGCATGAAAATTGTTATTTTAGCTATGGTATGTAATGGCAAGTCTCCTAATTGAAAGCCCACCTTCACCCAATGTTTATGATTCCATTTGTGAATCATTGTGCAAACCTTGGTTGGGGTTGTAAATGTGTTGCTAAATGTGTGATCTTGTTAGTTCATGTTGTTGTGGTGATGTTTGGATATATCTCGGTTGAGCCTTGTTTCCCCTAGCGCAGGGGTGGCCTCCTTGAGGCCTAGGTTGGGAGGTGAGCCTCCATGGTTCATTATTTTTATCTCTTATTTACAGGTCCTTATTGGATGATTCTTGAAAACTTGGAGCTCTCAATGTCTTCCATGTGCATAGGAGCTGAAAACATTCTTGTTGTATTTGAGTTGAAGCTATGAGTAACATTGAGTAGCTTTAATGCTTTCCTTTGTCAAGAAGTTTCCCATTGTCAAGAAGTTTTGGAAGAACATCTAAGTTTAGGGAGTAGCATTTCTATTGTATTAGTTGACTAAGGAAATCTCACCAACTTTTAGGTATTGGAAGAATCATTGATGGAAACATGTAAAGTGTGTGAGGAGATAAGTAGTCTTGGTTCTTTAAGTTGATGTGCTTCTTCTTATCTATTTAGATTGCAAGAATGACTCTCATTATCATGGAAGGATAGAATTAACTAGAAGTATCAGATCATGTAATGGTGTTGGCATGAAAATGTTATTGCAATTCTTTTAAATAAATTAAGATACATGTATTTTAGCATTGGATCATTATAGATGAATGTAATATTAGCTCTTGAGCAAGTGATTTACCCAATTTCAATACTTATAGATTAGAATTAATTCAGTTTGATTCATCTAAAACTTCCAGAATGTTTTTCCATATGTTATTTTAAATTGAGTTCTTTGTCCAAATGATCTAATAAGTTTATTAATTTAAATTGTAAGAACAAGTCTAATAACTCATAATGTCTCATTGCAATTATCTAAGGTGGATGCCCTGTATTAAGGGAGAAGAAAATCATTCTGTAATTTGAAATATTTGAAAGTTTGTGAGCCATATATATATATTTGAAAGTTTCTTCAGTATTTTAAATCCATAGATGAAAATAATTAGATCTCTTTCATATAAGAATCCTGGCATGTTCCTTTAGGTGTTGTTGGTGTTGAGGCTATTAGCCAAATAGAGCAGTAAGATCATCCATTTAGAATATCATAATATAATTTAGAAATCTCCAATGTAACATTGCAAAACTGAGAAACAAATAGATGACATATAATGTAGAAGAAGGTATAAAACATTAAGCTTGTTGTAGACACACAAACCACTCTCTGAATTTTATATGGAGAAAATGGAAACCATATCTAGTAATACAGAACAATATAATAATCAAAGAATATCCTATAGTATTTCCTAAATAAAATAATAGAACACCTAGTTAGCTTGGAAGACATGACAGAATAAAATAATCAAAAAAACAAACACCTCGGTACACATCACAATCATTTCAAAATAGAGAGGTCAAAAAAATGTTAAAGATTAAATTCCCAAGTATGGGTCGACCTAGCAACTAGATAGGACATCTAACAATAAAATAATAAACAAATAAATAAAGACATCTAACAATAAAATAATAAACAAATAAATAAAAACTAACTCCAAAGTTGCTGCCCCATGTAAACAAGTCAACCATGACACTATAAATACAAATCTAAGTAAATGAATACACAAAACAAGATGTGACTCGGTGCCCCATTTTCTCTCCATTTCTTGGCACGTGTGAATTAAGGGAGGGGTGTGCCTCCTTAAATGGCGTTGACAAGAGGTGGGGTGCAAGATAATTTATCAGCGCCTAGGAAAGAGACCACATCACATCATGCATGGAGAGGTGAATCAGCGCCTAGGAAAGAGACCACAGGAATTTCGAATTCTGCACTTTACACCACATACTTAGTCAAATAAAACAAAAAGCAAAATAATGCTTAGCAACTTGCACCTTGGGAAGTAGGGGGAAGTAGTAGGATGAGATGGGGGTAGTTTAGAGTAGGTATGGTTCTAGTAATTCTTGTGCATAGTATTTCTTTTTAATTTAAGATTTCTAGGTGGTGGTTAGTAGTATGACTTGGATAGGACAGCATAAAGGAAATAAAGTATGTTAGGAAAATTAAATATGAATAGGTAAATAGATAGGGTGTAGGTTAAGAAAACCTTATAGCTAGTGAATGCTATTGAAACTTAGAGATAACAATAATAATAATTAGAGTAATATTAAGATATTTAAGGGGCTTAGGTATTTGGTCATATATATATATATATATATGACAAAAACTTATTAGATAATTTAGAGGGTAAACTCTATATGTATGGTTATTATGATACTAATACGATTCGATAATGCAAGATTTTTGAGGATAGTGAAGATTGTTTTTTTTAAGTAACATTTTAATGTTCTTATAGATTTATTAGAAAGAGATATAAGAAGGTTACATTAGAATGTTGGAATGGAGTTGAGATTAATTCTAAAATAAAATTTACCTAAAATGTTCATATCAAATAATATTCATAAGACTTGGGTACAATGAATAGTCAAATGTATATTATACAATGTTATAAATCCATTTTAAAATTTAAGTTTACGTGTAGTGTTATCACCGACGAATGACATCCACCGAATTTAGTTTCCAACTAAGCTTAACCCATGATAGAGAACAAAGTAGAATGATAAGCTTTATGACACTTATATGCCTTAGATGTAGTGAGATGAGAAACCAATATCATGGAAGCAGAATTTATTGAATGAAGTATATAAAAGCTCCATGTCTTTCTAAGGGATGACCCAGTGTTAACATTGTAGTGAATTAAAGTATAAGGATGTGTCGATTAATTGAGATTGTTCTTGATGTCAAGGAGGGTTAGAGGTAGTTCTGATTATTGTCATGCGCTAGGAATATAGTTAAGTTAGTAAAGATTAACCCTAATAATAATATTGATATAAAAGAAATTTTATTTAAAAAAATGTTGTGTTTGCCTTGTCTGCCTTGTCGGGTTACGGGTTGTCTGCCTTGTCGGGTTACGGGCATGACATTTTTACTATTAAGAACTAAAAGTACCTACATTTTCCTAGTGTTGAATTATTTTCCCTCCATATTTTTTAACAATTCCCTGCTAGTGTAGAACAATATTCTACTAAGTATAGAATGTTCAAGGAGCGAGTTAGTAAACTTGCCTCATTTTCATGTGATGCCTCTTGATCTAAACTCTTATCATTCAATAATATAGGAAAAATTGCTTCTTGCAATGGTACAATATATTGTCCAACTTCAGTATATATTTTATTATTAAATTTAATATTTTTTCACCTTACAATCTTTACATTCAATAAATTATTCCATAAGGTAGGACTAAAGCTCTCCAGAACTCTTGTTCAATATAGGTGCCAATGATACATTTCATTTAATTCATGTGCTTAGTAGTTGTCAAGCATTTTCAACACTTCAATTCAATTCACTTTTACAATAGACAAAACATTCATGTCCCCACCCATTCAAGTTTTTTTAATAAATTTAGTGATATCTCTTGTGCCTTCTGCATTTACAATTCCAAACCATAGAAATTGTGTCAGTTCAATATTATATTATTATATTATTATTTCACTGGTTATTTTCCTCTTATCTTTCCACCTAGGCTCAATCTACCCTCAAAATATAAATTTTTCCATAATTTCAGTATAGCAATGTAAGGATGAATAAGTGACTTTGTAAGTGAGATCAATATAGAATTAGTGTTCAAGCTCTAAAAACATGATTTTACAATGTAGGCTCAAAGCCTAGAAAACAATTATTATTAATGGGAAGTTGGAGGACTCAAATGGTAAAATAAGATAAATGAATATATCTATAAATCTATGAACTCTAATAATAAAATGTAAGAAAATTTAAAAGGTGAAAATTAAGATTGGATATAAAGTTTAAAAGGTGAATATGTGTCTTTCTAGATGGTAGATGGTAGATGAAGGTGAGAAAGATGTGAAAATATCGATATAGATCTTAGTGATGTTGCATGATGAAATCTTGCACCAATATATTGGACAACTTACATGTAGTTATTATTAGAGATTCCAAACAATGCAAACAATGCAATAGTACATATATTCCTATAAAGGAAAGCATTTCTTGCCCTTATTTAACAATAAAATATATGTTATCTTGTACATACATAC